>KI915042.1:9983512-9996759 GCA_000473445.2 Anopheles farauti
CCCCCCCCCCCCCCCCCCCCCCAACCCCGGGCCGCTCGCTTTGGAATCTGGGTGACAATTACACTTTCGATCAATTTGCATTCAAACGCACTTCATTATCACGTCACCGGGCCCGCGTTCACTTGATGCGTGCCGCGAGAATGCAGACAGCACAGGCAGACTGCTACCTGCTCTGCAGACGGGTTTTTGAAGCTCTTTCCCGAACGACGGCAGCCTGGATGATACACAGCTCGGCTTAACCGGGTCAGTTACGTTCAGTGATGCATCCGAAAAACCAATTAACACTTTTTTGTTGTTGTCGATGAAGCGATGAAGCTTTCGAGCGAGGGTGGTTTGTGGACGGGCACGTCGCTGGGAAAGGAACTGGCCCACTGGGTACCGACGCCTAGGCACACCCACCCCTCCCGAAAGGGTTTGGGTGTTAATTCAATTTAAAGCGCGTCTTCTCCGCGTGCGGTTCCACACGCGCCGAGCAAAGACACTCTTTTTTTTTCTCTGCCCCCTTTGCGGGTTGCGGTAGCAAATTACAACAAATTCCCTTCATGTCGGGCACGCACCAGCACCAGCGACCCGTCCCACATGCACATGGCGGGTGACACAAACGCACACAATGGTTGAACAAATAATTTGGGTTGATTTAAATCACCTTCTATTATTCTCTGTCGCTCGCAGGCACACACGCACGCGTCCGTACGACCGTGAAATTTGCTTTGATAACGTCTAAACCCGCGACGGATAGAATGAAAGCCGGCTTCGTCCGACCGACCGACTGGTGAATTGTGTGTGCGAACGCACCAGATGACGAGGGAAAACTGAGATGGCGCTCGGTGCTTGGATGCTTTTCCAAAGTCGCACCGAACGCGCTGCTGGTGTATCCCCAGACGATCGCGTTGCCGGGTACGCCGCACCATGGGCCGGTTCGGGAACAAAACGGTGGGGAAAAATTGTGCCTTCAGTTGAGTGACGTTGGGTGGAATTGTTTAAGAACCAATTTTAGAATATTTTATCCTTCACGTTAATTGATTTTTGATAAACTCATAGTGAATACATTATTAATACAAATAATCATCTAATTTTTATAAAACTTCGGTCATCAGGTATGGTATTGAAAGAAAAACAAAGATTTTTTAGTTTAATTACAAAGGGAAAGAGTAAAAACCATACTTTGTTAAATAAAACAGACTTGGAGATAATTTATTTAATTAGTTAATTTGAAAGTCGTATCGCATAATTTATTTCTGATAACCGAATTCAATAAAAAAGGGTTTTCATATTCGTGCATGTTTTCTTTCATATTTATCGGATATTTGTGTTGCTCTGTGTTATGTTGTACTTAAAATATTATCTATGGATTTTCTTTCGCTTGAGTTGAAATTGGTTTTGAAAATGAATGTATAGATACACATTTTTGCTCTGTTATTTCTTATGGTAAGCTATTGACTTTAGCTACAGCATTTTGCTACATCCAAGTGTATTCTAATTTGAGTGAAATATAACATGTGTATGTAACATATCAAAGCACTTTCACAGTGCAGAATATAGGCGAATGTTCGCACTTTTACTTCTGAAACGATTGGGACACTCAGTTAAAGAGTCAACTTTAATGAGTCATACGCCTTTGGTAAACCTGTTTTACTGCTTATATTTGTTAAGGATGTTCGCTGATTTGTGTTTTATAAATTTGCATGAAAATTTTATTTAGATAACTTTTCTATAACCTCAGTTATACAACTTTACATGGTATTGTAAACTACTAGGCGTCTCCACATGTGAAAACTGGTATTGTGGGAAAATGGTTTTAACTTTAACAGCTGGTTGTCTTGGTACCGCTACTCCCCGGAATTTGGTTTTCATATGGTTGTGAACGATCTTGAATTTTATTTCATACTTATAATTTAAGCTGTTTCGCAGCTATCTACTGATTTTGAACAATGAGCCTGCCTTTTTCAATGCTATTTTAACTTTGCGACTATACAGCTTTGCAGTCAGTAGTTTAAAGATTACCATTTTTGAAAGATTGAATAAGTAACATGAAACTCAATGAGAATTAAAAGAATTGCAGGAATCGGAAAAAGTCAATTTCCTTATTTATGACCAGCTTTGCTTAAAAGTGCGAGCGCGGTTGGTTGTTGCAGGGAACGCGCAAGCGCTCGTGTCACACCACATGTTGCACGCGATGCAACATTCACTGCACTGTGCGGTATGCGGAGGACATAAAAGTGAATACTGGGACTGGAAGATCATTCTACTTTGTAGTTAGATCATGTATAGGGAAACTATTTTTGAGGAATTAAAATCGATGCATATTTTTGATAATTGAAAACATAACAAACTAAGGTTAATAGCAATTCTTGAGGATTACTTTCGATAAGGGGCATTCGAAAAATTACTTTCGATAAGGGGCATATAGTATTCTAAATAACTTTAATTAATAAAATTAATACAAAACGTTTAGATTGAATGTTTAAAATAAATTGATCTAAAAATTTTGCAGTCCATTCTTATCACAAGAGCTTTATAATATTAAACAACAGGTTGGATGATTCCTAGGGATCTTCTAGTGATAAATCTGCTACACAGTCAAAAAAGGTAATTCAAGATTATTTTCGCTCTCCCAGCTGTGTAATTTTACTCTGAGAGCAAATAACTTCAATTAATACTGATACTGGGTTTGATACTGAAATTTTTTTCAACGGTTATGAGATATGATTTTTTGTCTAGATTTTTGTTAACATAAGAGCACAACATTTGAAATGGCTCTTTAGACTAAATTTGCTTTACTAAGATCTTAAAAAGTAGTAAAAAATATGAGGGAAAAGTGAAAAAAATGAAATAATTAGCTATGATTTCATATCGTAGCACTTTTATTACAAAAACTTCAACAGCAACTAGAGTTTACACATTATTATTATGGCCAATTTTATTCTCCACCGATCCCGTTGGCTTCACCACTGTCGCACGACAGAAACAACTCCGCATGGCCACCACACGCGACACACGTTCAAGTTCCCGCGTTCTCTTATCGATGCGGAAAAATGGTTCGCGGGAGAAAAAACTATATCACCAAATCGGCCATCTCCTTCAAGCGCCATCGATAAGCTGCCTACCATCTGCGGGGCGCGGAGACGATGTAGTTAATTAAATCTTCCGCTTCTTCCAGACGCCGTTGCGGGTTGTGATAAAGAAAACGTTGCTAAAATAGCTCACATCGTAGTACGAGAAAAAAAAATATCCAAACACCAGTGTCCAGTACGGATGGGGTCGAAATATTGGGGTCTTTGGTTGGGAGAATCGGTGTCACATCGTGAGCCACCGCCGTCGATGATCGGCCCGATAGCGCTCGAAACAAGCGATTGGAGCATCGTGATTGTCTTTCGTGCGGCCCAAGGTTGCCCGATAGCCCACGACGGTGGAAATGTGTCGATGGGAAGAAGAAATTGATGGTATCGAGCGGGACTAGAATCTGGGCGCTCGATCGGGGCTGAATGAAACAACATTTTGCACGACTTGGCATGGCGGAAAGTTTGCTTTGTTTTATTGTCCCATAATAATAGCGATTACGGTGTCCATATGCACGACATGAGGCCTGTCATATTATTTCCCTCAAAGAGCATAATTTCCTCGGCTATTAATTAGCGTGTGCCAGCAGCAGCAGCACCACCACCACCACCACCAATATCATCGATATCGTGCGCGACAAGCGTAAGTTGCCGGCAAGTCGGCAGTTACCTGGCCCTAATGATCACGCGCGCACACTCAAACCGCGCCAATGGTCAACAATTTGCAACCATTTCTGATGCGGCCGAAGAAACGATCACCTGGGAGAAGACTGGAGGCTTGGCTTGGGAGCAGCAGAAACGATGCAGCATAAATCAGGCAGGCGATCGTTCAGGTTTGATAATTACACCGAGCGCATCGAACGAACGAACGAACGAACGTGACGTCGGACGAGTCCCCGGATTGGTCCGGAACAATCATATTTGCACAGGTCTGCATTGACTAACGAGCCGAGTGGCATTTCCGTGGCCATTCTTTCGTGGAACGGTGACGAAGCAGTTTCACTCCGTTTGGCGCCTTCTAAATGGGTTGCAATTCTTGCTTTGAAAGGAAAGGAACAACATCAGGATAAGACAATTTGCATCGAACAAATCGTTTCAACCGGGCAGCATCTCCCGAGCACGAGCAGTTTATGTCGCAAACCAGTTTCAAACCCTGATGCTGATGACGCTGCTCCCGTTCTAAAGTGGCTCAAAGCTTCTGGACATCAGCAGCTGGTGAGCTGAGCCACTAACGAGCCACTGTGAAACGATCAACCCAAACAGCTTGGGTGGCCCTGACGAAAGTGCAAACAATGCTGTAGCCTGCTACCACCTCTTTCCCGCGCATAATCGATCCGGACCGGGCGAGATAAACTCGATCCGGTTTTGGGAGCCCTTCGGGAAAGGTCTCCACCGCCACGCGGTGCAATACTGGAGGAGTAATTAATTCCCCGTATATGGGCAGGCATGTGGAGGGAAAAACCGTGAGAGTGTCCTCCGTGGTGGCACGCTGGGTGCCACCTGCGGAATGTCAGCCCGGTGATGCACATTCATCCAGACGCACACACACACACACATGTGACACATAATGGTCGCAAATAAATCACACCCCAAGTGCCGGGTGCCGTGCGAAAACCCTCGAGCACGCTTTGTCAATTTATCTTCCATTATCAGTCGGTCACCCAGAATGAGAGAGAGAGCGAGAGAGGGAGAGAAGGAGAGTGGAAAGTACCTAAAAAGAGGAAGTCAGGAACCACGTCCAGTGGCGTAAAAGCACAGACGCGGGCCCACCGCAACATCACAAGCCCAACAAAACACGGTGGAGCATGCATAAATTCACACGTTTGTACAACCAGGTAACAAATAGGGCCCGCTTGCGCTGACAAACGGGCTGCGCTCGCCTGCGGGCACGATCGATTGGACACTCGCGAACTCCTTGGCTGGGCTCCTTGAAGATCCTTTTAAAGACATGACACCGGCAGCAACTGTCCCCACCGTCGGCCCAGCCCATGGATGATAAATTCACGTCGTGAAACATAATAATAATCGCCGATTAATATTCATTTATGTTTTTTAATTTATTTACGATAATGGCCGCACAAACCCCAACGCTGGATGTGTCTTTCTTTCGTGGGCTTTTCTTTTCGGTTCGCTTGGGCCCTTTCCCGCACGCGAAGGCCTGCTACGATGGTTCCACTTTAAAACAGCTCAAAAGTTAAAAGTGCAGGTGGAAGAGGGACGGGGAAGTGGGGGGGGGGGGAATAAAACAAAAATTATACCGAACCGCACCAGAGCCGGGGCCAAAAGCGGGCAAGATTTATTGCGGTGCATTTTACACCACCGACAAACACCGGCACCGACGCGGTCGGGGACGGAAGCGGGCAACGCCACACTGCATAAACATGAGGGAGCTTTCGTTCGCACTGTTTACGCTTAAAGTTGTTGTTTTTTATTTCTTAATTTTCTACTGAAACACCCGTCCCATTTCGAGCGGGAGCGGGAATCGAGAAGGCCTTTAGCTACCGAGCCTCCGGGTCTTTGTACGAAGCGGAAGGATACCCGACGGTCCCGTGTCGGTGGTGAGACACTGAAGTGTCTGATTGTGTCCTGAGGCTACTTTGCCTGTGTTCGGTTCGGCGCTTGCGACCTTCGGGAGAGCGAGAGAAAAGCAGGCAACCGGGGTGCGGGGAGAGGTTTTTTTTGTTTGTCGCTTTCGGGGTTTTTGGTTTTTTGAACCCGCTCCCGATACCGGCTAATTGAGTGTAATCACCGTCAAAACCGGTGGTGCTGGTAGTGTTTGACACCGGGGCATCACAAGCTGTCACAAAGCATCGAAGCAAAACCGTTTCGATATCGTCAAGACGTGCGTTCGGAAAAGGTATTGAAAATTGTACTATAGATTTTTTTTATTTTGTTACTACAGAATGACAAACGATGAAATTACCGTTTTTTAGATACTGTTTTGATAAAACATCTTGATGCATCTCCAAAACAATTATGGCTATTTCTATTCTCTAGAGAAGAAAAAGACCTTTTTTGGAAATTTGTTTTCTGTAAAATGAAGTAAAATATAATATGTTAGTTTTTTATTTTTTTATTTCGATTTAATTTATTTTAAAAATAGAAAAGCTAATGTTCATTCTTTGTATATTCTCCAATATACATTTTAATTTAAAATTGCTTGGTTTGGAAAGGTCTGCATAATTCAACAAACAACATATTTTATCAACTTTTTGTAGAATAGATCTTGGCTATTTATGATTAAAACATATTAAAACTAGCTAACGATGTACAACAAAGTGAAAGAGTATAAAATAAAATACAGAGCTTACGATTATCATTAAAGGATAACTATTTTGGTGACAACATAGGAAGAATAGGAAAACTTATAAATATATATTTTGTTATACTTACTTTAAGTAAACTCGTAGTATCACTCATAAAAAAAATAATGTTTAAGATTTATTTTAAAAATCTCCAAAATGATCGCTGGCTTGAGGCTTGAGCAACTAAAACCGAAAAGTAAATCTAAAATCATACACCGGGAAACATTAAAAACCATCAATAAAAGCATCATGACCGTTGCACTTATAAAGTTTAAATATTCGTGATGATTATTTTAATATTTTCTTACTGCTCAACGGATTGATCGCAATATATGCTGCGGCAAACTTAGGGAACATAAATGCTGACAAAAAATGATAATTTTATTTCTATAGCAGACTTTTGGTACGAAAATTTATTGATATGTTTCATTTTTCTTTTGCTTTTTTCTCACGATCTCTATCGCTTTTTACTTTCCTGTAACTTAAGACTCTTGATTACTTTTTAATGATGATTAACATTTTAGTATTTTTTTTCAAATGGCTGTTAAGAATGTAAATCTTTGACAATAAAACTATATTCTAATAAAAGAGCATCAATATTCATTTCTTCTTTTCAAATTTTATCATTTCAATTATATATACAACATTATTTTTTTACATTACATGGTTATAATTCCATTGACAATCATTTTATCAACACCTTTTTGTGCATTTATTCGCCCATTTATGTTTAAATGTGTTTTAAATGTTATTTAACCATGCACTGATACATAAAAACATTTTATTTTTCACATTACTCCATCAGCTCTTACTCTGAATTGATGATGGCAAATTAATAAGATTTCAACGATGAATACTTAATATTCTTCCTAATTTATTTAAAACTCTATTAAAATCTTTTATAAGATTAATATAATATTCTCAATTGGTTCTAGATCTAAAAACAATCCATTTTGTGATTTTTTAACCAGGCAATTCAAAGTTCCAAGTGGCATTTAGTTTTAAAAAAAATCACTCAAATATGCCTCACAACAACCTTCCCACACTCAAGCCTGCGGCATAAGTGAAAATTCTGTCCTGCTATAGTTTAATTTATAACCGACCAGCACCTGCCAACAAAACAACAGCAACCCAGGGCGTTGCCCGGGGCGATCTGAGCCTCACGGAAAAAAAACGAAAGCTTCTTATCGCATTAGCCAATCCCTCCTCTTGAATGCTTTATTTTATCACGCAGCATCATCCACGAAAGTCCTTTTCCCTCTTCTCCCCCCCCCCCCATCTCCCTCTCCACCGCTTGTTTGTTGATTTCCGACCACCGCCAAACAAAAGCATCAAAGTACTGTGCGTCTCCATCGAAACGAGTCGCCAAAGTCCCTGGGCAGGCAAGGACCCCTGCCCAAAGCTGTGACAGCGGAGAACAGTGGCCACACTTTTAACTGGTCCGTCACGGTTTGCTTGACATTTTACGCCCGATCGAAACCGCTTGAAGAATAGAGCAGGGGAACGGCGTCAGAGAGAAGGTTGAATATTGGGCGATAAAGTTAAAGCCAGTTAGTTATGGTACCGATCCGGGCGGCCATTAATTCCTGGTCCGGTGAGTAGGCATACCGGTTGAGCAATCCCACGGGCTGTTGCGCCCACGAAAGTTAATCCGTAGCTTAAACGAAGCTGAAAGAAGTGGTTAGTCTCTCGAGTAATCACACCACGCTGGCGACTAACTTCTCGCTTCGTGCAATCGATAAAGATCAGCAAAAACAAAAATATGTCTCAACAACGCTCAGTTCGGCACCATAAAATTGTGCTCTCGTGAGAGATGAGAATGATTTAATACACTTTGATCAGAAGTTAAAGCGAGGTTTGATTCGATTTAAAGCTCCCAGGAGTCCTCTTTTGAAGCTTCACAAACCGTTCCATCCTCGTTTGGTGCCCTAAGTCATAACGTCAGTCAGCCATTTCGCGTGATATCTCAATCATCTCATTCCGACTGGTGGTACTCGTGGCAAGCGCGTGCCATGTCACCTAACACTAACAACAGCCGGTTCGTTCCCCTCCGAACGGCTCCTCAACCGTTGGAGTGATAATTAGCGAAACTAACCACGACGAATGGCGAGCGATGGGAAACCGGGTGGTGACGTGTACGTGTCGAGGCTGCTAGTTTTGGGTCTGGATTTATGCTCACAACCTTCTCGGATGCGCGTTGCGAAATTGAAGTCTTGCGAGCATCATAATTGAACCGTAATTTATGCCTGATTGTTCGCCTTTTGTGAAACTTTGTGCGCCTTGCTATGGTTAAGAGGATTCCGAAACTAATCTTTCGCGTGGTTTCTGACCGTAGTTCGTGGCCGTAAGTTTGACGGTAGCGCGATTATGAGACGCTCGGGTTGGTGGTATTAAATTAATTCTTGACACGGGTTGTTTAAGTAAACTGGCATTTGGATTTGAATGGTGCTGCTGGATTGTAAACAGAAGAAACGTACAACATTTATGCTGGAATGTTAGTTTGAGAGAAAATGATTGAATAGACGGAATTAATTGGGTATTGCAAAATAGGGAAAAGATACTAACATAAACACGCTATATCTAACCTATTCAACAGTTTTAACCTGTTTAATATTTCGTTTTACATACCTAATACAAAATCTGGTTTTTAATCGATAAAGGCAATTGTTCGAGAATAACAGATTAATTGAATTTACAACATAATCTTCCATTATCGATATCTTAAATGTTAATTTGGACTATAAAAAGGCAGAATGATTCACTTTTAGTCATCCGATGCTTGTTTCGATTAGCCGTGTTAGTATACTTGATACAAAAATGCCGATCAGTAATGGGTTAGCAACAACTTTACGCCTGTTCGTCGATTCTTTTCAATATTTTCAAATTGAAAGGTTTATATCAGATAGTGTGTCGCTTTGCTAACCAACAATAATTCTGACTGACTCATAGAATTGAATAGTGGCCGTTTTATGATTTTTCAAAGGTTGGGTTCAAAAATACTCTCAACCCATAAAGTCAAAAGTTAAATTCGTGCTTGAAATGTGAGGAAACGTATGGAGAAAAAAATGAAATAATAAATACTTCACACAAAACTCATCCAATTACGTGGAAGAAGTAATCTTTCTATATAAGTCAAAGAAATAACCAAACAAGCGTTCAAAAATGAGTTCCAGAAAGATTCAAAGTTGCTAGAGCTTGTACATGTAATTCAAATATATTACAAAAACAATGCAGTTACATACATGTAATTTTATTCCTGGATTCACAAAATTCTCTTCACCATTTCAAACATTGTTTTTGATACATTTTAGTATGATGTCTCTTAATTATTCAAACGTTTTAAATGTAAAAAAAATCAATATTTGCTAATGTCTAATGAATCTGAAAAAAAAAATGAAAATTCGACATTTAAATAAATGAAAAACTGGTATGCTATTCATTTAAATAAGATGGAAACAATAATTTGCTAATAACTATTAACTCATATTGATGTCGATTAATTATATTGCCTACTAACCTGAGATTGATCTCACATAAAAGCTCATCATACACCTTTCCGCAATCATCCCCTGTATGATGCTAGACGGAGTTTTCCCCTTACAAAAAGCTATTCAAAACACGCTCTAAATGCGATGCTAAAGTTATCCTCTCAGCCGCAACAATTTGTTTCGCCGGTTCAAAAAGAACGAACCGCGTACAAAGCCGAGGGTAAAGAATGAATCACGCTTGAAATGTTCACTATCATCACTCGAGGAAACACAAGCAGAACCGACAGCGGCAAATGCTAGTTGCAGCCGGGCGGGGGAAGTGAATTTGCATAAATAGCTCGAACACTATAGACGAACGTGGCGTGGCTCGGTTGTCCTGTGCCAGCCACCATTCGCTGGTGCAAATGATGACCAATTTATCATCACGCCACCAGGGCTGGGAAAGTTTGTTTCAAACCATTATTGATAAAGTTGTTTGTTTTCGCTTGCTCCGCTTGTCTTATGCGCTTGCCTTATTTTATTGCATTCTGCTTCAGTTCATCGTTCGGAACGATGAAAGCGTGGGGATTGATACGAAAATAAATCGATTGAAGTTTCCTTCCTTTGAAGGATCATTTTTATTTCGATAAAAAAATGACCAAAAACTGAGCACGAACTTTAACTTAACAACAGAAAAGAAGGCCTGGAATAAGCTTCAAATTAATGTGCACATCTACGGACACGAAATTCCATTAAAACACCAACAAAATCTCATCTCAACTTTCTGAACCGTCGGCAAGGTTCACATTCGGACGACACCAACCTGCCATCCGTCATCGGAAGACTTAATTTCGTGTCGATATCTTATTCATCCAAAGGTTTCACCGGTGCTTTGTAGAAGTGCAAAAAAAAACACAACAGCAAAACAAGCCACCACTCAAACGACCAGACACCATTAAGAAACAGTTAACGAAAAGGTACATGAAACAAAAAAATGCGACCCGAACTGCACGGAAAGAGAGACCGGTGCGAAACCCGGACAAAACTACAACCGTGTCGAGGCGTAGTCGGGAGTAATTATTCTCCATAACAACTTCCAAATTCGTCCAAGCAGGCGTCCAACGAACGAGGCAAAACAAGGTCCAAACAAACTGAAGAAAATCAAAAAAAAAAAGAGCAAACCCACCGCGCGCGATTGAGAAATCTCGCGAGAGTTGGCTGAAGACGACGGGCCATCGGGACGAGGAAACGAACTGGTCACCGAGAGGAAACCTTCCCACCCAGTTCGGTGTCCCGCGCTTTTGTCTTAACACGCAGATGTTTGGCCCGTCTTTTGGTTCGCTGTCGTCGCGTCGCTTCTTCGCGGTGGCGATGTAATCGATTAAATTTTATTACAAAACCTCGCCCGCCTCACATCGAACCTTCCCCGATCCAGTGCCTGGCCGTTATAATCGTCGCAACCGTGGGCAAAGGGGAAAGTGAGAAAGACCCCGAGCACACGTGTCGCAAGATAACGAGACACAACGCAGCATGCTCGCGGCTCGGAGCTGGCCCGGTCGTAAACAATTTCTTGATAATTAAACTTTAATGGTTTATTTGATTTTCGCACGAAAATCGAAACGAACCCGTTTCCCCCCGGTCCGTCCCGTTGGATTACGCAGTGGGTTTAGCGATTGGAAAAGTGTCGTAAAGTAGGACGTATCCCGGAAGATTCGATACAAAGATGCCAAGGTTTCTTTAAAAAAAAACAAAACCTAGCATTCGCGTTTGAGAACAAAGAAGGCCACGGAAAAATCTCAGCCCGCGTGAAAGGTCAGGAAAATGATTTACGTTGCGGGATAACGCGCACGGTTGGCATTTATGTGCCTCGAATGTACCGCCGAATGCAGACGCCCCCCAGGTAGCAAGGTAACCAAAAATGGGTAATAAAATCGATAAATTGTTTTCGAGGGTCCCCCGCTCGCTTTGCTCGCCTGCTTCTGGGTGCGATATTTTTAACGCCTCGCTAATGCGCCACTTGAGCGTTAATCCGCGCGCGCTTCGTGGGATGAAAGTGGAGCGGATTTTATTTTCCAAGTCCGACCCACTGGTTGCTCCACATTGGAAGTGATTGATTTATGTCGAATCTGTGAGAGAAACCATCAGTCTTGTCTCGGGCGGATTTTGCATGCCGATCTTCGCAGCCAACGGATGGAACAATCCTCATTCAAGGTACATCCTACCAGAAGGCACCGTCCCGTCGAGGACCACCGGAGCGCTTTACTGGAGCGTGGTGTTTGCTTTTTTGGCCCAAGGAAACGGTGTTATGTGCCGCGCGGCCGTAAAGGGCTGTTTACAACAATGTCGCCGTTGCATGACGCATATCGTGGCAGCTTCCTTGCCGAACCGTTTGACGGCGTTGATCGATGCGATGTGGAAAGGGGATGCGGCGTCATCAATAACCTTGCCGACGATGGTGTGACCGTGAAGATCGCGTGTACGTCTCCAAATAACGTGGAAGTTTTCGAAACGATTCTTATCGAACCGGATCAAACTTGGCATTCGTGTTTCGGGGACTATGCGCAGCAAACATCGTTACGGAGATGATTCAACGATGAGTGTTGATTTTAGGAAAAAAAGCTTTAAAATTACAGGGAACAAATCTCGAGACGATCGAAACGTTTTCCCACGTTTTGTCACGATTGTTGCTAAAAGTCTATGATCTGAGCATCACCAATTAATTGTGTTAAAAAATCAGTATTAAACAAATGTTGGACAATATATAGTTTTATGAGTCAGAAAAAGGGATATTTATATGTCGTTTTGTGAGATTTTAAGACTTGCTTCTTCATATGATCCTAGGCTCAACCATGCACAAATAAATACAAAAAGGTCTCGAAAATCAGAATTTGTTTTCATTCTACCTTCATTTACACATAATTGTGTCCGCTACTATAATATTATCATGATAAAATTGCGAGTGATACAGGCAGCCAAAGCTAAAATATTCTTTTAATTTCGGGTTTGTTGTTATGCTACGTTTCCTTTTCTGGTTTAATTTACAATTTGACATTAAAACCATTTGTTTTTATTTTGAAGCAAATATATTTTAAATTAGTTTTTAGTAGCAAAAGTATTAATTTAATTAATACTTTTGCTACTTCTACATAATCTATACTTACCATGCAATCATAAGCATTTAATTTTCAATTTTCGGTAACTTTATTTATAAATATTTTATTTCGATAACGGTCTCGTCAAAGTAAAGCGTAAAAGTTACTACGGACTTCCACAAGGGTCCTGCCTTAGCCCGATATTGTATAACTTTTATGTCAATGACATTGACTCATGCCTTGCACCAATCCACTTTGCATAATTTAGAAAAGTGGTCCAATAACCTAGGTATTGAGTTTTCGCCAGAGAAAACCAAGATGCTT
>KI915042.1:9997777-10013773 GCA_000473445.2 Anopheles farauti
TCATCTATGTTTTTCTATGTCTAGGTTTATGTTGTCGTAGTTTTTGTGTGGCATGGCAGACACACCGGGCAGAAGCACATCACCGGAGTGAAGTTCCGCGTGGTGAATCACCGGTAGTACCGATGTACTCACTCCGCTTTTCTTTTATTTCAAACAGAAGCCGTCATCATTCCAGGTAGAACGATCAACCATGTCAAAGCGAACTTTCCACGTCAAAACTACGTACGAAACAGTGCCAAAAACTACAAAAGTACACGCAACACGACTGGACTGGACGACTACAATGATGACAAACGATGGAAAAAAAGCAAACGAGCATACAAACTAGCCATAAAAATCAACCGAGCCCACCCGGGATAAGGTGCTGTTATGTGTAATGTGGAGGAAATGCCCATTTGTAACCATTGTTTAGTTTTAAGTATAGTTATAAGCAATACGGCCAGGCCGTTTATTCTCTAATTAAATAAATAAAATAAATAAATAAATTTATAAATATTTTAGTAGCAGTACTGCAAATAACACAATTTATACTTAAAATAACAAAACATGAAATCAAAATATTAAAACTAAGCAATTTGTGAAATATTACAACGAATGTAATGTGTTGCTCAAACGCTTCCATTGATATAAGTGTTGGCTCGTTAGTCAATAGTTCTGTTTGTAGTTTCTCTTTTTTCATAAAAAGCACAAATTCAGTGAAACAAAAAGGCTTTAAAAATGTAAAAAAAAATGAGAATTTATTAACTGGGAATTTAGCTTTTAAAACTTCCGAATAAAATAGCAAACAAAGTAGCTTTAAAATGAAAAATAAACATGACAAACCTGTAACATCCAACAGCTCTTCAGCCTCGAGGTGGTCCCAGAGTAGGTAGCCGCCTCACGTAGCACCACCATGAAGCCACGAAGCAGCTCGCATTACCGCGCGTAATCTTAATTAATCGTAATACGAAAATTACCCTCATCGCCACCGGGACCCTCATCGGCTGACATTTAAACGGCGACTCTGCCGACTGTTGGCAATTTTTCGGTAATGTTTACGACCGTTCCGCACGCTTCGGCATCATTCTCACGTGATTTTTGCACCGTGCATTGCTGGTGTTCGCGACCAAAAGCGTGATGTCCATATGAGGTTGGATCGCAGGACGGTGCAGGAATGTTAATCGAAGCGCTACACGGAGGCATTCGAGCCGCTGTGTATCGAATGTGATTTAAAGCATCGTTTCAGGTGCTTCCGGGTGCTTCCCATCGGATGCTTCACAAACCCTCCCCCGGAGGTCGTATTTGTGTACGGCCATCGGTAAATATGACCCCATTTGTACGGCACATGGTGCAGTTGTAAAACGATGCTCCTAATGACCATCGGTTCCGACCAGACGGCAGCCATCGGATGCCACCTGATGACTAATAACGAGCGAAAAAAATAAAATAAAACTGTGAAAACCCTCACGATCATGCTGAGAGCAAAGGCTGTCTGGGTGGAAGACACGCGAAGTACATTATAAATATGAGCCTTGGACGCTTGGAATTTACCTTTTATTCTTTTCATATCTTATTTTTATTGAAACCCCCGAACCGGATCGGGTCGTTACCGGGGATGCTGGTACGTTGGACGGACATTCTTGAGCGTGATTTCGGCTTTTATCGCTCGCCAGCACAACTCGCCGTTCAATTTCAATGGTTTCGCTAAGATGCATTATCATTAACATTACCGTTGCCGGTGGCCGTAATTACACACCCCAGTCTGCAACCAGCCCCAACCGTTCCCAGGAGGTCAGCTCAGCTGGTTCTTTCAAGTTTCGTTTCTCAACGCGAGGAACCGTGGCGGGCGCCGAAACCGCGGCCAATCTCGTTGACTTTAAGCCCATTTATTTTGTCCATGCTTTTGTTATCTCTCTTATTGCTAACAACGAATATGTTTTGGCCAAACAAAACATCACCATTAACACGCGCTCCGCCACCGCTTTCTCCGGGCCGGGTGTCGTCACCTGGGCGTAATTATCGTTCCAATGCCAAGACGCGACGCGCAATGCGATAAATGCACCCAACAATGCCCAACATGACGTCGCAAACGGCGACCGTCTCCAACTGGCGGGGCATCATAATATTTGCGCAAAATTATTTCACACCATTTGCAGATGTCCATTGTCGTCGTCGCTGTCGCCGTCATCGACGTGTTTGCCCAACCGGTTCGCAAAGGATGCGGAGGAGGAGGTGTGTCCATTCGTAAGTGCTAAGTATATAATATCGTCGACGCTCTCCGGATGCCAGAAAGCGCGATTATCGTCCCGCGATCGTCGATCGACGAATTCGTTAAGATGGTTTTCTTTCCCGTCTCTCCAACAGGGTAGAGAAAGAAGCATTAGCGTGAAGCTAATTGCATCACCTGACTACGTATGTGCGCTTTTGTGTGATGACGTTTTCGAGCCCCAAATGACCCACGTGGGTACGCTTCTATGTACAGATGAGATGTTTGATTGGAACGATCCAAAAATCCTGCTGCTATAACCGCATCTTCGTCGTGTACGTCGACTGGACCGTCTTCTTGAACACGTCCGTCAGCTCCGAGATCTCCTCCTGCGTCATGGCACTGCGCTTGCGTCTCATGTAGAGCTCGTTGTAGTTCAGCTCCATATCGCTTCCCTCGTCCTCGGAGCACTCGCTCTCGCTGCTGCTGCTGCTACTGCAGCAGCTCGGCTCCGAACCGTTGTCACTTTCACTGATCAAACGCATCTGACCGCAAGTCTCCTCCGCCTGACGTATCAGCGCGTCCGGACTCCCCAACTCCTGCGGTTCGTCCGATCCGCTGCTGTTGCATCGGGACTTTGCGTACGGATCGACCCGGTGCGTCAGCACGAAGTGACAGTACATGTCGTCCTCATGCCGGAACGTTTCGTTGCAGTATCCACAGCCGAACTTTATCGAATGATAGTGCTTCAGCCGGTTGTGCGTCATCAGGATCTCGAACGTGGAGTACCGCTGACCGCACAGATCACAAACGAACTAAATTCGCGCACACACACACACACACACACACGGGGAACACATAAAAATCTGATCAAAATCTTTGTGCAACTTTGAGCACGAGAACGGTGGGCAACGTTCTTAGGCGACCTATGGAGGACGCGATACTTACTTGCGTTTCGGACATTCTGCTAGCACGGTATAGAACCTTCGGAATTTATAGAACCTCTGCGAACGAATATGTATGTCCTCACCGGTGGAAGACTTTAAAATAACTAAATTCGCTGTGATACGTCGTTAGATATCATTCCGGCTTTATCGTCGACGCGGGGCTTTATTCGTTGGTGACCCGGTGATCAATTACCATGCACGTGCTAATATACTATCATTAATAGCGCTCGTCAGATCGATAGAAGATGGAAGAAGATATTTTTAGCATTCGCATTCACATTCGTCCGGGGGCCGGAGATGGGAGTGGGCGTCTCGGGAGGAATTAAAAAGGGATGAGTAGCGTAGTGTTCACACTAACTCCATCGATAGTTGGTGGATGAGTAGCAAAAATAATGGTCAATATTATTCACCGGCAAATGCGACTCGATTTTTGTGTAGATGTGGGGTGAGAATATTTCCATTTCGCTGTTGCTAGTGAAGGGCTGTCGGGATTGGGTCCTCGGTTCGTCATATGACTTGTTGATTAGTGAATTAGTAACTGGAGCAGCGCATGGGTTGGGTGTTTATTTGTTACATTTAGTAGCTATCTGCAACTGAAGGTGTTTTGCGAGCACAAATATTTTGAATTTGCTTTTACATTATGTCACGAAAGCTTGCTGGACTAGTTACAGTAAACATTTACTTTTTCCAAATCAAAACGTTTTCTAAAACGGTGGACATGCCTAATAGCGAAGGCAATCAGCATGAAAATAATTTTCTTTAGCTAATTATGATATGTTGACACCAATTATCGTTTTAGTTACGTGAAAATAGTGCAATATTTTGGTAACCTAGCTGTTAAACAAATACCGTATTTTTCGAATTGACCGAATTATACCAGTAACTTATTCTGACATGCAGATGGCGCTGGCGCTTGGACAAATAGTTGAGAGACCGGCCACAAGCAGCGCTGCAATTGTCGCTGTCACATTTCATAACACATGGGTTGTTTTTGTTGTTGTTAAAAAGTGAGTCGACCGGAAAATTCAACGGTGTGCTACATTTTCAGCAAAAACCTCCCCAATTATAAAATACTAAGTGCATAAAACAATGATTAATATGTGGAAATCTATGTACCGGTTACGGTTGCACTGCCGTAACTCCTCGTTGGCGTACAGCAAAGTGTTTAGTGCAGCCCAAAGCACTTCCACCCAGCAACAGCAACCAGCCGAAAAGGCCGGCGTTTCAAAGGAATCTATTGTTATACCAACGCGCATCGAACGCGGTCCGACCGACATCCTGATGGCCCTGTCGGCGACAGTAGGATTCGACCCGACCGCACCGCACTACAAATACCACGACGATCCGTACCTCATACCGACATCGAATGCGAACAAGAAAACATTCGCTCTGGCACAAGAAGCCGGTCGTAAGGCGGCACACTGGATACGGCAAGAAAATGCGAAACTGTTCCAACACCAGGAAGCTGATCCACCGGTGCAGGCGTTCGTGCCAACGATGGTGTACACCGAGGAGAGTCAGGTGGAGACGACGGACCTGCAGAAGCTGATCGACAGCGTGGAGGTAAAGGACGCGATTCTGGTATACAATCTGCTGAAGAAGAACGGTATCGAGGTTGGCGATGAATTGAAGCAGCAGCTGCTCGAGCTGTTGTGCTTTTACAACCACGAGGACACACTACCGGAGCAATTTATCGAGGAGCGTTGGTTCCGCCAGGGAACAGTGGGCCGCGAAAGGCAACGCAAAACGTGGAAAGATTTTGAGCTGGCGGAGGAACTGTTTCACGGATTGGAAACGAAACGATCGGAGCACTATTGTGCCATCATACGCGGCATGGCACGGTTCTTCCAGGTGGAGAAAGCGTGGGCACTGTACCAGGAGACGGTGGAGAAACGAATCGAGATAGATACGAACACCTTCAACAGTTTGCTGTATATCGCGTCGTTTCTGAAGGAAAGCTACGACAAGCGGTGGGATCTGGTGTGTGAGGTGCTGACTGCGATGAAGCAGCAAGGACTGCGCCCGAATCTGGGCACGCTCAATGGGATCCTGCAGACGATAACGACCATCGGTGGGTACAACCATCCGCGAACGTACGCACTGAAAACGTTGGCTGAGTTTAAGCAGCTGGGAATCGAACCTTCGCTTGCTAGCTGGTACTATATGCTGGTTATCTTCTGCCGCGAACGTGGCCCTGTTAGCCACGTGCTTCACGACATCATGAACGAAATCGAAGGCAAGGAGTTTACCATTCAGGATCCGAAGGATACATTCTTCTTCGTGACGGCGATGGACGTATGCCGCAACCATCTGCACGACAAGGAACTAGCGAAGCGCTTGAATCAGCTGTTGCATCACGCCGAAAATTATAATCTAATCGGTGATTCGTACAAGGAATCGATTTACTACCGGCACTACTTTGCGTTGCTCGCCACAACCGAACCACTGGAAACCTTCCTCGAAACGTATCACCTGCTCGTACCGAACGTCTACATCCCTGAACCGTTGGTCATGGAGGACATTCTTCGCTCGGTAGAAATGAACACCGCCATCGAGCACGTACCACTGCTCTGGTCGCATATGGTACAGTTCGATCATACCGGTCGCGAGAATCTAGTCAATCTGCTACTGCACATTATGGTTTCGAATCAACCTACGGCCGATAATCCCCAGCACGCCGGGCTGGTTCAGCGCTTTGCCGACATCGCCTGGGATCTGTGGAATCGGTTGGAAGAACGTGCCTCAGCTCCACGCGCCACCGTCACCGGCATACCGGGACCGCTGCTGGGCGATGTTCTCCTCCTGTGCGCCCGTGCCGGTGATTACGAAAAAGCGTCGGGCGTTTTTACGAAGCTCAGCAAGGATCAGAACTCGATCGTCG
The DNA here is from genome assembly GCA_000473445.2 of Anopheles farauti. NCBI lineage: Eukaryota > Metazoa > Arthropoda > Insecta > Diptera > Culicidae > Anopheles > Anopheles farauti. The sequence continues at coordinate 10,003,791 of KI915042.1, forward strand.
GCGATCCACGTGTGGATGGATTGCGCGAGTTTGTGAACCTTTGCATCGCCAACCGAACGCCGTCCGTCGCCATCCAGTGTTTGCAGTACTGCAGCGAAAACGGCTACCCGGAGAGCGCCGAACTGGGACGGCATATATTTACCTCGTTTGCGCTCGACCAGAACCAAGTGGCAAAGATCAGAAACCTGGTCGGGGCGGAAGCGGTGAAGCCGGTCAGTTCGAAACCGACGGATGCAACAACCGGAAGCGAATGAAATATTACCAATTAGAAGCAGTAGCATTTAGCGGTGGTCCAGTGAAATAAACGCCTACTAGAGTGTAAAATATTAGCCTAGATATGTTGTTGTTTTTACAAATCCGGAAAATAACAACAATTATGTACAACATTAATCATAAATAGTCGCAAATATGTATCACACAAAATACTTTGAAACGTGATGACGAATTATACATATTAGCGAAGCGAAGAGCTTGAATCATCGACGATTGCACATTTCGTGTAAATTTGGATCATTTTGTTGAAATTAAACGATGAAACGGGGAAATGTGATCGGTTTCATAAGAAAAATGTATCACATTCTGATGAAAACAAAGCGCATCTTAAGCCGTGTGTTCGATGAGTTTGGTCTTCTTTTTCAAAGAAACACTGTCGTCGTCGATAACACCTTTTATAATGCTTTAAAAAAAACTATCACACCTTCACCCGGACAGGGCGCAGCTGGGGAACAGCCGAAGCTTTTTCCTCAACCGCAATTTTCTAACTAACGCAACGCCAGCTGCAGTGCGATCGCCATGTGGCACGCGCCATAACACGCTGCCGCTTCAAACAAAAAAGGTCAGTGTGTTCCCGACCGGCGTCGATTTTCTGGTTTCCCACCATTTGCAACTCCCCTCCGCTCATGTTGCGAAACGTTTCGAAGCCACAGCCGTTAACACCACGGCAGCATAATGCTCGACTGACCTTCGGCTTTCGATTGGGTGATGCATTGGGGGGCCATCGCGGGGCCGTCGAGGAAAATTTTTTTTATAGAACCACCCCATTATCGTTATCACGCTATTGAATGATAAGACGCGGCGCAGCTGTACATTAGTACGTTCGACCAGTTGGTTGCCAGTAAGCGTCGCTGATTGAGTCGTTTTGTGGTCACGTTGAGCGCATCCCCTCCATTTGGATGCGATTTTCTTCCGTGAAAACGTTGCAGTTTAGGCGCGCATGGCGTGAAAATGCGTAGCGTGCAGGTTTGGTTTGGGTTTGTGTACTGGTGGTGCTTTAGTATACTCACAACGGGTGGAAGTGTGCCAAGTACGGCGAAGATCTGCCATCAGTATATGCAATGTGCGAAGAATCAAGAGATGGGTGTGTCAAAAGTGACGTTACGGTTCAACCGAACCATGTGGGACGAATACCGTGCGGGTAAGGAGTTCGATTTTCCCACCTGGAGCTGGTCGGAGCTGGACGAGATATCGCGGGAGTATGACCTCCTCGGAGTAATTTTCAATGGGCTCGAGATTCCACGACTCGATGTGTAAGTGGTTCGGATGACCTCAAGCATGTAAGCATTTCACTATCCATACCCAACTCGAACAACGTTACAGCTTGGATGGGCATGGAAGCGTTACCAGCCTCAATCTGGACGGAAATCAAATAGCTACGATGGAAACGGAAGCATTCGCACACTTTGTAAACTTGAGTAGCCTCTCACTGCGTAATAACATGCTCACAGCGGTAAATGAAGGTGTGTATGTTTGTGTTAGGGATAAGGGAGGAGAGTGAAAGTGATAAACTGATAAAACGTTTTCATCTACCTCGCCCTTTCAGCGCTCTTTTACTTTCCCAACCAGTTAATGCAGCTGAATTTATCAGGCAACTCTATACGCGAAACTAATGGCTTCAAGGGTTTAACGTGGTCTCGGTTGCAACATTTAAACCTATCCCATAATCAAATCGAATCCGTGAGGAACCAGTTGTCCAAGCTCGAAGCACTCGTTACGCTCGATCTCTCGTGCAACGCAATCAAAAACGGCGAAAGACCTATCATACTCCCGAGAAGTGTCCAACGATTGCACATAGACCACAACAATCTCACCGCGTGGCCGTTTGATTCCGTACCGGACGCATTGGTGGAGCTTTCGTTAAGCTTTAATAACATTGACCATACCACAAAACTGGCGCCCAGCGTACGAAGGCTCGATCTGTCCAGTAACAGACTGGCAAGCTTCTGCAGCTACTGTTTCCCTGCACTCGAGGCGATCGATTTATCGAGCAACTACTTCGATCACTTTCCGCTGTTGAGTAACTCAACGGGTGTGTGGTCCGTGAGACAGATCGCTTTTAACCGAATGCCACACTTACGGTCGATAGAAAAGGTGGCTTTCGATGGAGCAGGTACGATAGGTCGATAGGGAAATCTAAGGAGAGGAGTGTAACGTTCAATTGCTTTCTTTACGTTTGTAGCAAATTTGAAAGATCTTCAAATCTCTTTCTGCCCTCGATTGTCCAGCATCGAGTCCAACGCGTTTACCGAGCTACTGCAACTGCAGAGAGTAAGCATGAGCGTGATGCAATAACGGAAAGAATAATGACCAATGTACTACTAACGCTCTTATCTGACAGCTCGACCTTAGCTACAACGGCTTGCAGCAATTCCCCCGCGATATGGCCAACTGGAAGACCATTAAGCACGGAGTCAATCTGCAGGGCAATCCGATCAACTGCAACTGCACGATGCAGTGGCTGCTGGATGACGTGATACCGGCCATGCACACCCACCGAGAACTGCATCATCTGTTCGAGAATCTACGATGCGCACGTCCACCGGCATTCCGGGAGCAACCGCTAGCTTTTCTCACCGTGCACGACAACATGCTGTGCCGACAGTACCGAGAGATGGACCTGCCCGGTATGGAGTATGTCGCGCAGTTGATGAAAGACCAGCACGACTTGGAAACGATACGCATCCAGCAGATGATACTGGCCGGGTTGATCGTGGCTATCATCATCACGGGCGCCTACTTGGCGCACTTGAAATGCAGCCAACCGAAGTACACCGTACGGCCGCTGTATTATCAGTAGCCAGGCGAGTTATAGGATACTAGTGCAACAAAACATGACATCTTAGCAACTAGTTACGTGTATCATCCAATATTTAGCTTTAATATGTTATACTGCCATGGACCTAATCTGTAAAATGGTAATTAGATTAGTTCCTATTATGTCGATAAGATAAAAGTAGTAATAAGTAAATTTTAAAGGAATTTGTAATCAGTGGTAAAGGTGTCTGACGTGTCTTATTGATTAATACAAAACTTTTTCTTAGTAAACCAAACTGACTACCCAAGCGTGAAAATAATCAATCTAAATACAAAGACTAATCTTGGATTGTACAGTGTAATTTTTAGTTTACAGTGTGATATATGCATTGACAGAAACTGTGGCACAGAAACTGTTTTGTAGCCAGATTGATACCTTTGTGGCTCGTTAATATGCTTCGTCGTTTATTCGACATTCAACATCTGTTTGTTTTCCAATATATAGTCTGTCTGTTCTACCATCTCTACATCTCGCTATACCCTACGCACGCAACTGTGGAACCCGAACGATCCAACACGAGCAAGCAAACATGTTGCCGGCCGCTGCACTAAAACCATATCCCATCTTCACACGCACACACACACACACATAAACACGCACGACATACTGTTGCCTTTATCTACCGCAGCATACGGAACATACTTTCGCTAATGAACAACACTCTCCCTTCGTCTGCCTTTCTCTCGTTCTCTTTTAACATTGTAGTTTCTGGTTCCGCTCGTATGGTTTTAGTTGTCGCATCCAAAGACATCGTTACACTTTCTTTACCTACGATAAATGATTTTGTTTTTTTTAGCAATATTTTCTGGTACGCATGTTGAGTTAGCCAATTTCATTTTTGCAGGTAGGTGCATATATGATAGATGATTGATTGCATTCGATATTCGTTTCCTGTTTGCTTCATCATTTTTATATACCACTTTTATATACTGAACATTCCAGAAAGGAGGCTGGGGGTTCGCTACGGAAGTTTTTGTTTGCTTTAGACGAAAGTTTCTTATGAGCCCGCGTGACATATCCGCTCCAAGTGAAAACGGTCACTTTGATGTGAATTGTACACGCTCTCGCAGATTAGATATTTGTTTTGTTGCATACGAATGCTGACTGTTTCTGTCCACTAGATGGCGTTTACTGGAGTGTTTGTAATAGTTATTCGCATCCTAACTAAACAAAATCTATCATTTGCGATGGTGATATAATAAGTGATAAAACATTGTCCGAAACCCTCACCAGAAACTACGGGTTGATGATGGTGCGGACCGTCCTCTTACGTTCAAGTTGGTCGTTTGTGCGTTCACGGTTAAGGTGCATGCTGCTGACAAACTCCTCCAATGCGATCAACGATTGGAGTTACATTTCATAGCATCTGTTCGTAGCATCGTCGCACCGTGTTATTTCTACCGTGAACTGTTGCACTAGAAGAGAGCAAACCAATTTCAATAATAGAAAAAACAGACCCACTGTTGTTAGCCTTCGAAATACATAATATTTGAGCAGTGTTGTGTTTTGTCTCCCCTTGTGATGCGGTAGTAGTGTTTGACGCACTATATATCGTAAGATCGATAAAAATACTAACCCTTCCGGTACACTTTGACTAATTACCTTAAAAGTTATCACTTCTAACGCCTTCATATTTGTTTCTGTTTACCTCCGTTTTGCTTCGAATATTTGGTTTATCTATCATAGTACGATTGATCATATATGATAATTGTATGCAATTTTCGTTTAGTATAGTAGTTACGGATGCGTTAAAATATGTTTTCTAAGCAATAGTAAAACGATCACGATTCTACGCGAACTTAGCTTAGCGAGAGATGGAATCCGCTGTACGCCACGATTCACCATACAGAAACAAAAAAAAAAGCTTAAAATAACTCTGCACTCTACGGCCCTAGCGCACGAATTGTCTACCCATCGGAACGATCGATAATGGAGGCAACGTTTTGTTGCGTCTTGCTGCACGAATCATTTGGTGTATGCTATGTTGTGTGTATTGTAAACGACACCTTCGCCGGCCACAGATAAAGTTTAAAATGCTTCACTATCTCCATGTACGCTTAGTTAAACACTAATGCACAATGAACTATCCCATCGTTATTCCCCGTCTTATGTATCAGATTTATTCCCATCGTTTACCGGTACATCTCTCAGCACGCCTTTTGCTGCATTTAGTTGTAGCTGTTGCGTTGTGCGTATGCTCAAGATTCAAATCAATTTACAATCCACTGTTCTTCGCTCTTTCTAAACGACCACACGCATTGTAAAATCGTATCCGTGGCCGATAATTTGTGCACTATTTGGAATCGTTATACGATCATATCTTAGCTATGCTTACCGACTGTTGGAACGGTAATTGCTTTTCTTCGCGCATTTCTGTTGCCTTCTACCTTCTACCTTCCCCGTACTTTTACAATCGTTTATTGTGCCATCCTTCGCGCTTGATATAAATGACTCCGACACTGATGTTCAGCTGTTGTACAGCAACTTAGCGATGCGTATTACATATTTTGGGAAAGAATTGAGAATACGCGCCATAAAGTATGTAATTTGCCAAGCGTAATGTTGTACAATAGCAAACAACCAGCTATCAAGAGGGAGGATTCGCTTTTCGTGTAAGAAAACACAAAACAAATCCTCCAAAAACTGACTACGACAAAAAAAACAACAGAAAAATAACTGGTTACGACAGTATTAACATTAAATACACACAAAAACGATATTGGCTCTAGAGTTCGCTGTATGATAACTGGTTTAACGTTAATATGGCTTAGGTGTTAATACGCAACCGGATCCTGACGCTATCGCTTCGAATTTAACGATATTTCCAATCTCACACAATTCACAGTTGACTTGCAGCGCTGCGATCGCCCAAACCGATTGCATCTAGGCTGCCACAGAAATCAGCTCGCCCAAACACGACCGTGATCAATCGAACGTTGTCCAGTTGCTGAACGCCGATTTGGTCTGTCCGTTCGATCGACTGTTGTCCTCCGGCGTCGAATACTTGGTGCGCCCGTTCGGAACCACCTGCTGGCCATGGAGGTGGGAAACGTTGGTCATGTTGTTCTGCGGTTCGGGTTTACCCGAAGACCCAGTGCTACCGTTTACGTGCGCCAGTGCCGACGGCTTTGTGCTACTACCACCGTCCAGCAGTGAGAATTTATCTAGACCATAGTTTCGCAGCAGCTCGAAATCATCCGAGACGCTGCTTTCCCGTGCACCGGAACCAACACCAGCACCATTGGTGTCACCACTGCCGCTGCTAGTCGGCCGCTGCGGTTGTCCTTCACCGGCTCGGCCTGGTGCACGGTGGTGAAGGTGGAGAGCGTGATTGTGTTGGGCATGTTGGACGTTTTGTTGGTAAAGCGGTGTAAAGTAAGGGTAGACCGGATTATTAACGCTCAGGCTGGTCGAGGGAAAGGATACGGTCGGCACCGTGACGCCGGATGCGTTTGCCAAGCCGGGCGGACGGTGAAAGCTGCTGGAGGTTGTTAGTGCTGTGGAGGTGCCGGGTGTCACCACCGCCGCCGTACCACCGCCGATCGGTCGGGCCCGTTCATTGAGCGGATCGAAGTCCTCCAGCTCGAAGCTCGAGTTGGTGGTGTCCAGCGTGATAAGATCTAGGGAATCATCTTTCGTCGGTGTGGGGGTGGTGGCCTCACCCCAATCCGGTGTATCACTGTTTTGAGACTGCGAAATATAGGCGTTAGGGAGCGTGAGAAACAGGGCGCGGCACTAGCAATGTTACGAGGCGGAGAGTGTTGGATGTAGGGCAGGTGTTTGTGTTTGTTTTTTATTATTTTTTTTTTGTGCAAGGACTATCCTTGGAAAACGGGTTCTCCAAAGAGGACGACTACTGCAAACAGATTGTCTTGCACCCACATACCCTGAAGCGAAACATAGTTTTTTTTTTGTTGGTTTAATCGTTAGCGCGAAAACACGACCTACAAATTCGCAAGCACAACTCCACTGAGCACAACATCAGACTGAACAAACTGCATCGAAAAAACAATATAAAACCACTGTCATATCATATTAAATCCAATCCAATTGAAGAACGAAACAAACAACAAAAAATGCAAGCGAACGAAGACAAAATAACGTGCTAACACTCTCTCTAGAATCAAATCGCAGGGCCAATTTGTAAAAGCATGTAAAGTAATAATGTAATCAATACATAGAAGCATGTCCAAAAGAGATAAGCTGTTGAGAAAACACATAAACTAACTACTGATCATTACTACTACCGAACAATACAAGAACATGATATCCGTAGGAAGAGAAAATACAAGATAAGTACTAAATGAAAACATTACAAATTGATTAACTCTTCGAATAATATTACTCCACGTTGAGATTTCTCCATAGAACACACATTTGAGAACTATTAGTAAAAAAAAATATGTCCACTGCAGATTACAAACTTTCCGGCATTTTTCCGCAAATTTGCGCCCAAAAATATACAAACTGCGGTATACAAACGTTTTACTAATGCTGCAGACGCTTAATCCGTCAGAACAGATTAATGATTTTTGTTCAGAAAGCTTCTGGATTGATAAAATAAAAGTCAATTGCAGATTAAGAACGACGAAGACTTTTGTGTGTGTTTTGTTTTTTAGAGACTGTCCTTTCTTGAAATGCATTTGGCGTTAATTATTCCACAGGATAAGCTTGTATATTTTAGAGAGCCGGACATTTACGACGAATATATATTAAGAGATCTTTTAAAAATGTTCTACAGTAATCTGCTAGAACAACCGAGCCAAACAAAACTACCACATGTGAGAAGAACTGATGATGTATCGATCAGGGTGGTGATGGAAAGTAAACACGACAGTGAAAAGCAGTTGAAAAAAATATAGCGACAGAACAGTTCCGCATGTGAGACAAATGATGATGACCGACCGAATGAGTGAGTGAAGTGGAAAGCATTTTCATGTCCGGGTGTGCCCCTTTCGCTGGATGGGATGATTGCGCAAGCCGAGAGACAGATGAGGATGAATGGAAAATGGTGCCAGCTCAAACAATATCAGCGATGCAGTGATCGTGACCGAAAATGGAATGGCGACAAAACAGAACGTAACCTAACAAACGCACACACAGATAGAAAACAAAACACCTCCAAGGGGATGGATTCCCCCGACAGAAAAAAAAGGAAACCTAAGGCACAGACAGATAGATACACACACACACGGGCACCGCGGGGTAGGATGTAAAATGATGTAAAAGCCCACGTCAATGTGTCAAAGCGCTTATCGTGAACCTCGGACAAGCGACAAACATGGTAATGGAGAAGGTACAAAGAAAAACGGATCTTACTCTACAGATTACAGATGTTGAAAACTGGAATGTTTGTTAAGTGGATGGGTGGATTGGGGAGTTCGTGTTGCCATCGTCTCTGCGCCAGCGCATCAAGGAGACCTTGCGAGGAGGATGACACGTTCCCGGCACATCTCATACATCCTGCTTCGCATCCATCGTCTGCATGCTTAGCTTACGCTCGATCTTGACCCGCAACTGCCGACGGTTCCGGTCAAGAAGATGGGTTGGTTTGGTTATTTCGGTAGACAAGTCGCGGACGCGGAGAGTTCAGAAACAGGCGGTAGGGCAGCGAGTCAAGGGGCGTGTGTGTTGCGTACGAATTAAGCAGTATCGAGAGCAATACGAAACGCGTGCGCGTCGCGAGCAGCATACAAGTAAAAGAGCATAGGATAAGAAAGGGTAGAAAAGAAGGGACGATAGTTGATAATGGTATTAATTTCTCTGCAAATAGAAACCGCCATTGTTTTAGGACCAATCTTGTGTGCGGGGTGTGGTAGAGGACCAGTAAGGGGGGAATGGTTTCAAACCAAACTAAAGAGTCGGAACGCGCAATAGAGCAGCAGAAAGCAGTGGAAGGTGTGGTAAAGGACAAGTTTCATTACCTCTTTGCGGAAGGTGGGCTTCGGGGCTAGCGGTGGCCGTTGCGGTGGCTGTGGCGCTTGCGCTTTCGGTGGATGTGGCAAGGTATAGGCATGCGGCAGCGGTGCTGGCGGTGGCGTTTTCCCGCTATGTTGCTGCGAGACGTGAGACGCTGCCGCCAGTGGCGGGAGGATGTGGTTCGTGCTTTGGTCAGCTCGCCGAACCGCCGGTTGACCGAACGTCATGGACATGCTGGTCGTGGTGGAAGTCAATCCCGGTGCCGCTGCCGCCTGGCCACCACCGACGGGCGTCATCGTCGTTGTTGTCGTTGTGGTCAGCGTGATCAACTGCTCTTCGTCGTCGTCAAACTGAAGGATGTTGGATTTCAGGGGCGGTGGAGGTGGAGGGGACGGTAGGGGAGGTGACTGATCGATGATCGACGGGGAAGGGGTGGTGGTACCGGCGAGCTTTGCTTTCGGCACGGGAGGAGGTACGAAGTTGTTGTAGGTACGATACGGCGAAGAGGTCGACGACGAAGACGACGGCGGTGACATGGGTGGGGGAGAAATCTGTATGGCGGCCAGGGCGTCAGCGGCGGACTGGAAGCGGCGCGGCGGTATCGGCGGACACGGTGCGTCCGGCGAGAGATCAAAGTCATCCGGTTCCTCGTGGTACTCGGTGCTACCGTTGTTGTTGCAGCTCGTGCACGGTCGGCTGGTATCCTCCAGATCTAGGGCCAGCAGTGGCTGCGACGCACCGACCGGCACCGACTCCTGTATACGCGGAAGCGCACTACCGTTCGAGCCGTTCGGCGGACTCACGGGTGCACCGGCGCGGGACGATGGTCTACTGCCTCCTTCCGCACCACCCGCGCTGCTGTTCGATGGTTTGAGCTGCAAGGGAGCCAAAATGCGTGTTTGCATGTGTGTGTGTGTGTGTGTGTGTGTGTGTGTGTGTGTGTGTGTGTGTGTGTGTGTGTGTGTGTGTGTGT
>KI915042.1:10013873-10306097 GCA_000473445.2 Anopheles farauti
GTGTGTGTGTGTGTGTGTGTGTGTGTGTGTGTGTGTGTGTGTATGTGTGTGTGTGTGTTTGCCCCCAAGGAACACGGGAGATTGCAAACAGGAGCACAATGAGACAGTGAAAGACACGGAAGAAACGCACAGATGCACAGATACAGAAGAAATGATACATAACACATCTAGGAGCGTGTTTTTTATGGTGTATGTACGAATGAGCGCCAAGCTTCGGCACAAAAAACGGAAAAGATTGGAAAAGATAGGAAAACATAGTGATGCACTTGCTATGCACAGCCCACGGATGAAGTTTGGATGAAGGATGGTTTGGTGCACCGCTGCTGCCTTCTTTGTTAACACAAGTCCCGATTTCGTATAAAAATCGCAAAACCCAAAACCAAAATGAAATGGAAACCGCCATCGCAAATAGTTGTTCGTATTTAGTAGAGTGAACCCATAGAAAGATTATGCAAAATTAGCACCACTGGCTTAGCGATGGTTTTGGCGCTACAAAACCACTTTTGATTCGTGGGCGAGCGAGAAACGAACGAGATTTATTCCGGATGTCAATTGAAGATCTAAACGCTGTTCGATTTAGTTAAAAATTTTGAAAAACAAAAAAAAACACATTACTTCAAACTACTTTTTCCACACGGATGTTTTAACTACTACTTTCACTCGGTAAAATCAAACACTCACGCCACGATCACGATGCAGCACGAACACGACGACACTTCGTTTGTTAGTATCCAAAACAACGCGAACGTAGCGTAAAGGTACGTTCACAATTACACGCACGCACACACGAAACTCATTCTGCACAAGTTTCTTCCCAAAACAAACACGCGTGGTAATGTTATTGTGTGCTACTGCACGCCAATACACACGAGAACAGTACAACAATGAATGCCATTTACTTCGCGAAAAGTTTGGTGTTCGTAGGTGGTAGTGCATTAGTATAAATGGAACAAAATTAAACAAAAATATGATGTTACTAGCTAAAACGAACGCAAAACGCGCGCAAGAGACACATTTTTAAGACCCAACTGAGGGAGGGTAGCGCAAAACAAATCAAATAAATATTCACCAAAAAACTCGGTTGAACTTAAAAGATGCTTTTCTGTTTGATACTAAACTAAACATAATAGTGTTTCATTCTTCGCGGCATTGCTTTTTGTTTGGTTTGGTAGCTTTCTGCTTTGTGTAATAAATTCCTCTTGTTTTTGCTGTGTGTAGTTGCACTAACGCGTTGCGCATGCTGCGGGAAGGGGATAGAAAATGTGGGAATCGCTTTACTTACATTTCGATTAACGGCGGGCGATTTAAACAGCGTCAGATGGTGCTGCATCTCCTGCCACAGGTTCATCTCGGACGACGAGTTCGAGCTGGTCGGGCTGAGGGTTGGACTCCGGATGTCGCTCGCACTGCTGCTGGTCATCGTTGTGCTGTTATTGTTCGTGCTGTGGCTGTTGTTGTTGTTATTGTTGTTGGTGTGGTTGGCGTATGTGCTACCGGCCGCACTGCTACCGCTGCGCGTCATGGCGGTCGACGCACTGTGGTACCCGGCACTGCTACTATTGCCGGCGCTGCCACTCACCCCGTTGCTCTGCGGAAGTGACTGATGCAGATGATGGTGCACGTGGTGATGGTGGCTGCCGAGCAGGATATGTGGTGAATTGTGCAGCGAGGTCGACGACGGTGTGAGCATTTGGTGCGGATTGTGCGTGTGGTAGACGTCATCGGGCAGGGCGATCGTTTGGGGCCGCTTGTTAAAGACAGGCGAGTTTGGTGCCGACTGATGATGACCGCCGACGTCGTACTGGTGGTGCAGATGCAAACTGCTGCTGCTGTCGAGCTTGGTTTTCGGTGGTGTCGTTTCACGGAACTTCGACCGCAAGCCTTTGTATGCCGTCTTCACTCCCTTGCCTCCTTCCTTGACCTAAAATGTAAAGCAGGTTGTGTTAGTTTCTTTTTCGTACGGCAAACGGGAAAAAAGCTTCTCTTTAACAAAGTAAGCCATGCTTAAAATGCCGTTCTAACAAACCAACATTAACAGAGTTTTAAGCGTAAAGGAAACATAACCCACTCACCGATTTCACAGCCGAACGTACAGCCGGATTAGTCTATGGAAGCAACAGCGCAGCGCAGCCGAGCGGAGCAGCGGCGAACGGCAGCCCGATAGAAGCACGTTTGTCGAAACACAGGGTTTTGGCATAGCGAAAGACAGCACGCACGCACCCGGAAACCGCCGATCGGTACCATAAATGGGAACAAACACGTTTGAGAATCCAGCGACAGCAGAATGGACCACAAGCATCGTTCGAGGATGTGTTTTTGTGTGTTGCATGAGCGGGCGAGGAGGATTTCGTTGCCGGCGATGAACGATGAACGCAAAACCATGGGCCAGGATGGATTTCGAATGTTTCATGATCGATGGTGGTGAGTAGGCGCGCGAGTGTGCGTGTGTGTGTTTTTGGATAAGCAGTTTCCGGAAGCAAGTTATGCATCATGATTGTGGGAAGATACGAAGAGATGTAGAATGGATGAGTTGGTTTTATGAAATGATCGACGCAAAGTAAACGAATTACACTTAAGAACGATGGCTTCGTGCTAGTATGAAAACATAAACAATATTCCAACCCGGAACAAACAAATGAAACAAACTTTGAACGTACAAATTCATATCAAGCAATACTTTATTGCAATTGAACTGGAAGCTCGTTTTAAATAATACTTGAATTTGATGGAACGATGAAATAGTTGCTCCTTCCACGGGATTTATGAAAAAAAGATATCTCAAATAGGATAAATCGTATTCAGATGAAAGCTAAAGTAAGAAAACTAAATTTAAATGATACTATTGCGTATTACGATCGTAGCGTACGAAGGAATGTTGAGTACAGACCAGCTAATTCGTGCGTCTAGTCGTCATTTAGTTTGAACAATAAAACACAATCAACTATCTCTCTCTCACTCTCGCTCTTTCCCCGTTAGGGCGTGAAGGATTAAAAGAAGGAACGGGCAGCAATCGAACGTGCGCCAAACCGAATTAAAGCCCACAAAAAGAAACCGGATGGTGCATACGACAACGAAAAACAGAACGGTAATGTTAAGGGAGGAAAACGTTGGATTAGGTCACCACGAAACCAACGACACTACCTTGTCCTTGAAGTTTTTCAGCAAATCCTTGTACTGTTTCGTTTTTCGGCCCGATTTCTCCGCGTATCGGAAGTATTCCACTTCGAACTCGTCCGAAAATCCTTGACCGGTGTTTAGCATATCCAGACGCTCTTCGATAAACTGAAAAGGAGGAAAATATGGTTGCATTAGTGACTGATGTGATAAAAAGTACGATTCTGCTGCGCTAAGATACCTGTTGGAATATCTGCAAATCCAGCATCTTATCCAGAAAGGGTCGTAAATGCGATGGCCGAGACTCGATGAACGTTTCCGGATCGAAAGTGATTTTATCGTTGAATTTAACAGCATCCCTATACCCACCAATTAATTGCACTAGAATACCTGCAAGAGTATAATATGAGGTAAAGTTATTGTGTTTTTTTTTTCGGTTCCATCAAGCAGAAAGTTCTTGTTTTGCACACCGTACCTAGAAATATCTTTGAAACCCGATCGCCCCGATGATCGGCCTGGTTGGCCAGCTGCTTCTTCAGCGAGCTGACCAGCTCCTGGGGCATACTTTTCACATCGTCGAACGGCGTTTCCAGCGTTCGTTTATCACAGTTCAGTATGACGACGTCACCGATCTCCTCCCGCCGTAACGTTTCGTACACCGCCTCCGGAACACCGATCAGGAACGGCATCGGCGCGGCCAGTATGTCCTTCATCTGCATCGGCAGCACCGGTATGAAGATGTGCTGCCAGACCATCGGATACAGGAACGCGTTCGCGGCCTGTACGCACGACGACAGGATGTCGAGCCGCCGCGAGACGAATATAATGCGCCGCTCTGCCAGCATCGCGGCGAATATTCCGATCATGAACTTCGGTTCCACGAAGTTGTAGTATTGGTTGAGATTGTGCTGGAAAGCAAGCAGAAAGGGGAATGAATTGAACGCGTTAATCATGTTCAGTTGTACGTAAACCCCCAACCCATGCCCTTACTTACATTCTCCGGAATACTTGGAAGCTGAAACTGTTGAGGTCTTTGGAACAGGAACGTTTGGGAGGCGCGATCGTAGTGCAGCTTGAGACAGGCGCCCGGCTCCGGTACACCCTTGTTGTACGATTCGGCCAGAAACGACGCAAATTCGTTGGGCCGATTTTTCCGGATGTCGGCCAGCACGTTCAGGAAGCGCATGAAGGTGTCGTGCCACGGAAGGTACGTGATGATCACCATCGCCGTCGGTGACTTGGGATCGTGCCGGCAAAACCCGAACCGCCATTTTGAGTCGATATTTGTCAGCACGAAGGAGTGTACCTGGATCGTTCGGCTGGAGCGAACATGGGAAAAGAGAAAATTAAATCGTTAGTGTTGGAAATTAAATTCGAGGTCAAATTAATGGTGCAGAAAAATACAGGATGTTTTGCCCATCATTTAAGGTGAAAAAATGTAGCTTATTTATTCACTAATTTCGAACGTGAAAACAATCTAAATTGAACCCAGCTCTCCGTGTTTTACAAATTTAAATACTCGTGCTCAATTTTGAAAATTTCTAACAGATTGTATCGAATATTTTAAATCGATAATTCATTCTTTTTATCTGGAATGTAAGATTCAAACAAAGAGTCAGATTTCGTCTAAATAAATATTCCATTCCAACACAACTTTGGTAAGTTATAACAAAAACCAAACATTGTAAACACGTTAAGCAGTTATAGCCTACTATTTTTTAACAAAAATAAACTAAAATATACACTTTGACCAAGTGACGTGGTCAACAATCGCTCCTTCATTTGACTCTTTTGGTTCATTAATTGTACATTTAGTTTTTTTTTTATAAATACTATTTTAATGCCTTTCAGTTTTTGACAGAAAACATACCATAATTGTAATTAGTTTAAAATAACTTAACACCTTAAAACATGAAGACATGGAGAGCTTTTGAAGACAGAACGTTCGTTCTCAAAATTCTCAGCCTAACCATACACACGGCAGCGATCTTTTCTAGTGAGAAGTTTGTAAAATTTTATGCTCTCGTTGTTGTTTTGTTTCGGATTGGTTGTTCTCACGCCATAAGCAGGCAAGGTGAGTGAAATTAGGAAATATTAATTCAACAAATTTCAAGGTCGTGCCATTCATAATAGGTAAGTAATAATTCATAATGTCATTCAAGGTCGTGTAAGATGGTCACACGATGTAAAAAGTGGAATGAAGTAGAAGGTTCCAAAATTACGTGAAATGTAACAAATCGCTTAAGAATGTATTTCAACACTGTATGCGACATCGATCCGATATAGTATTCCTAATCTACCTTATCACCAAATTAAATTAAAATTCAGTTAAAATTGCTGTAACGTTAAACTATTTATAGAACTTCTTACTGGTTCCCTGCTTGCGACAGTGCGTACCTCGAAAGGAATTCTCGCTAATTGAAACATTTATCATATCCATATCAACTCTTATCAGTTGTGAACCTTTTCTAGTGTTAAAAAAAGATACAACTTCACCACAAAAGCTTACCAACCAAACCCCATGATTGATTGCACCCCGAGGAGGGGTGCAGGTGTACGGACGGGCGGTGAAAAAAAGGTACTAAATGACCTTTAAAGTGAATGAAACTCCGCTAACTAAGATAAGAAGGCCAAACCCATGTGTCGCAGAGGTGGGTACGGCAATAGCCGCCCAGCAAGCAACACGCGGGTTTCCGCACCGAGAGAACCACTGGAGAGTAGTGGCAATGACTCACGCGATGTGCGCTTTTTATGATTCATTTTTTCTTCTCTTAGCCATTCCCGTACCGAAATTCAATTATTATCCGCACATGACACAGAAGCTGGTTCGAATAGTATGGGGTGGTAAAAAAAAACGACCCCATCACACCGGCGGAACTGCCCCAAGGCGTCATTTCCTGTTCTTGGTGCAGGTTGTTTGAAACATTTCAATGCGCACCACGGTGCCCTCTAGTCGATATTTCTGCTGCCGAACGAAATTCATTAACTCACAACATGGAAGAAGCGTCAAGTCAGTGTTTGTTGCCTTGCTTTTGTACTCCCCGTGAGTCCGTGGCAGGAGTGTGCGTGTGTGTGTGTGTGTGATGTTACGTAAATTACCAGCCACTTGTTGCGGTTCAAAACCTTCGTGACGATCGCGAACGCGCGGTACAACTTGATGAGTAATTAATCGTTCAAATATTAGCAACCACCGTCGAGGCTATCGGAAGCGCCAGCAACAGATGCTACAAAAAAGCGGAACGACCAAATCGGGGTTGCTTTGTGATACCATTTTGGTGCTTTTTGGGGACCGGGAATTCCCACACATACAGGATGGGCTCGAACTGGCTCGAACACGCGTGAACCGAATCGAAGGAGGCAAACGAAAGAGGAAGCTAGAAATAAAAAATAACATCAAACAGTTTGGCTCCACCATTGTCCAGTGGCGCGATCGCTCGCGGTCAGGTTGAGATCTCTCGTGAAGCAATAACCGTTGTTTCCACAACAGTCACCCCTAAAAAACATGGCACGATGAGTCACGCCAGGCACGCGGTGGCCAGTGTCGCGCTGTATTTCTCGGTATCGAGAGCATGACACAAGTGAGGCGAGAGCGAAGACACGGAAACACGGCTCGCTATCACCGTTGAACCTGCTGATGAAGGTGAACGGACGACAAGCGGAGGTGTGGAAGACACGCAAACATACACACAGCAACACGCTGACTTCCGCACATCAAATCGTCCATGAGAAGTTCTTCTTTGTTTCGCCTCTTGCGGTTGCAACAGAGCAAGAAGACCGTGGAGGTTCGTTCTAGTTCGCGAGAAGATCGCTCGAAAGTCGCGAAAAGAGAGCTTCCTAACGGACGTGGCGAATTCCGGACGGACATCGAATGCATAATGTCCCCGCCCCGATGGTCGCTCTTGTTCAGAGCTTCTCCAAGCAAGCTACCAGTTCTTCCAAGGTCGGCCTATAATAACCGGTCGGTCGGTCGGTTGGTTGGTCGACCGTTCGGCCAGCAAACCGTTGCTACCAAACGGTGGTGTAATTCTTCACCATCGGAAGTGCACCGATGCCGCGTAATTGATGCTGGCGGTACGGGGATGACTTCAGCCCGAACCGGCCGGAAACGACGCTCCAGTTCGTAAGAAGCAACCGCGGCCGGGCTTCAGCAACGTCCGCCCTTTGATGGCCCCCGCCAGAGGCATCGGAATGTGACATTCCTTCCTCGCCCATCATGCTCATATTCGTATTTCAGCTGCTCGGTGTACTCGACCGACCGGCAGAATCGATGAACTGGAACGGAACGGGTCAGGAGGTTGGGCTAGAGTGAAGACATTTGCGAGACACGATTACGTACGATAATTTGACGACGCTCCTCACCCCTCTTCCGGAGGGAGGGGAAGCCAATTATTAGGGGAATGGAAAAATGCCTTCCCTGAGCACATTTATATGCTTGCCGTCGCTTGCCCGGCGGGAACAGTCACCGTGTGTTTGTCTATGCTAAACAAGAAGGTTCAGCAGCCCACTGCGACCCGTATCGTTTTTCCTAATCATCATCAACACGGGGCTTCGGAGCTACTGGGCGATAAATGCTTAGCCGTGCACGCTAATCTCGTTACGCTGTCGTCGCCCTAAGAGTCGCACACACTGTAATTCGATCGATTGACACGCACACATATCGGTTTTAATGTCCGCCCAACTGTTGCACATGCACAACCAGCCCGGAAAGGAACCTATCGAATCGAACGCCGGGCCAATAGCAAACATAAACAAAACGGCCCACATGACGGGTGTTTCAGTTGGCGATTGCGAAAGACGATTCCATCGGATTTCCCTTTCGAAACCACCCACGGATCGCACGTAACGGACGAGGCGCGACGAATCGCGGCTTTTGCATAATAGACGTGCCGAATCGGGAGGGCCACACTTACTGCGCCACTGCAGCGATAGTGTGCCGGGGCACGTACACGACCTCCCCCTCCCCCTCCATTTCTCGCTACCTCACTGGACGCGATGGACGCAAATCACGCGGAATGATAATGAATGCGCCGTGTGGATGCGTCACAGGCAAATGTGATCCGAAAAAACGTACTGCGGCCTCCCAAACAACCATCCAACTCACAAGCGAATATCGCGTGAGCCATGCAGGGAACACCGGACAGGAAAGGGTTGGTTCGCACCGTTTGCATTGTTTGCATTCCAATACAATTATCGTGACCAATGTGACAAATAGCAGGACCACGACGGACAGTAGCAATTTGTTTGATTACGCTACGAAAAACATATCATTCCAACCGAGCGAAGGTGGGCAAGCGATTGGGTTTTCTAGTTCCGGACAAATCTTCTGCCACGTGGTGGTGACGTGGTGCAGTTCGTAACTCAAGGGAGCACATCCGAACGGAACGCGCAATGTCGTGTGAGGGACTGATCGAATCATAATACAATGGATAAGGAAGTTCCACTTCGTTGCTACAGTGATGAACTCTATTACGGCCGTTAAAGAGGCAAATGGCTGGTGGGTCCAGTTGTCAGAATTGACTGAGCTAAGCAGGTTGTCGTATATGAGTATTAACGACCCCCGTCGTAACTTTTGAACTTTTGAACAGATTGAGCGAGAGAGAGAGAGAGAGAGATAGCATTTACATTGATACAAACAAAACGTGGATAACATGGGTAATGGCATCTGAATTATTTGCAATCCCCATTGGCATAGTGGTTGTACAACCTATTATATATCAATATAGAACAAAACCTACATGCGTTGGAACTCCACATATGTGCTTAATTCTGTATTGCACTTGCACAGGCGTGCAATAATATTTTTAATAATAGTTAATAGTAATTTAATAATAGTAATAAAAAATTGTATTCTAAAAAATTATACACCTTAACCATATAATACATCAAGCATTAAGCTATCCAATGCTACTTACGCATCAATTTAGGGGTATATATTTATGATGGTACCGACTGCGGACATCGAAAATTGAATGTCATTAACCACAAATCTTGCCACTGGAGGGTAATCCCATGGATCAGATCCAACAATACAAATGGAAAATCATTGTGGAAACCGCTGTGCTGATGCTGGTGGGGCGTGCGAGTTTATCCGCAGCTGCAAACATTTGCGGATGAAAGGCTTTGCTTCCTATTGATATATGATCGACTCGACGAGTGACAATTTTCCGAACAAATCGATAGCATATGACCCGTTTGCACAGAAGCATGACATGTAAACACATGGTTGTTCTCTTCTTCTCGCAAAATGCTGTGCTACATCCCTGTATGTCTGTGTCTTCACATGGAAATCCAGTCATATGAAACTTGTAGCGTAAATTATTCAGCTAGAGGCGAACATGCAAAGAGAATAGAATTTCAATTGAATTCTATTAGTAGTATTTTACAGCTCAGCACAGTTTTTTACTGCAGAAATTTCTGAAATTGATGCAGTTTGTTCAAAATCTCCCTGAAATCCTCCGACTGGAAGACAGTAACGTCATGAATCCATATCGGTTTACAAGTCAGTGCCACCGCTTATCTCGTTGGGCATAGGCCAGTGGCGTTTCCTTAGCAACCATAGGAAACAAAATTATCGTTTTCCATGGACAAAAACAAGGACTGCTCGGATTGGAATCAATCCGTGACCTTAACCTAATAAATTATGCAAACCTATTCCTTGTTTCAAACAAACAATGGCTTACACGCTGTGCTTACTACACATTGATCGATATTAATGTTCAACAGAATTAATATTATAGCAAAATAATTCAAACAGACATTGGTTACATTACCTACTGGCACATTACTAAGACTACATTATTTAACATTCATAAAAATATTGCTGAAAATTTATTCAACATATTTTCACAACCTACAGTCATTGCTCCAACTCGGCAGGAGAAAACACACCGAATAGGCATGGTGCACGAAATCAAATCAATCAAAACTTTCGCATGCAACGTAAGCGAACGTCTAGCCAAAAGTTATTCTAATTAACATTGTGCTCTAACTACCGCCGCGTCAAGGTCAACGTTCGTACCACGCAGCGCCCACAATCTACTCCAGGTATCGCCGTGAATGTGCGAATAAAACCCCAGTAATCAAACGTCTAACCATCCAGCCAAAATCAACAGTGCAGTGTTGAGGGCTATGACCACGTTAAAAAAAACGATTGCAAATCCGAAATTAATTTTCCCCGCCAAACGCACGGGCGCGGCTCGTGGCAAGTATTATTACGGTGGGTGTTTAAAATTCGCTCTTTACGGGAGAGCTAGCTCGATCGGTGTGTGTGTTTTTTCCTATTTCTGCTCGTCCAATTTGTTTCCGTCCGTGCGAGGAAGGACGTAGAAGATGCCCTTTCACGCTACACCGCTACAGTAGGCGCTGGCGTTAATGGTGCGCCGGAGCATAAATAAAACACCACCCGCTCTCTGCCACGGTCGAAAAGCGAAGCGATAAAAAAGTCAAATCATCAAAGCAGCTCCAAAGTCCTCGCTAGCCCTCAGTGGTCGGTGTTGACGATGGAATTTCGTTTTTTTTTGTGTATGTTCTTTTTAGGCATTCTCTCTTTCTCGGCGTGCTTCTGATAAGTGAATTCTAATTGTGCGCGTCACGAATGAAACCCTCGGCAACGGGGTGGCACACGCCTAACTGTTGCTGCCATAGGAAGGAACGATCAATTGGATTCGTTGTCAGTTGTATTTTTTTTTTTGGTTCGCTGCTTCCTTTCTCCGCTTTGAATGAAGAAAAATTTCTCTCCCGCTGAGGAATGAAGTTTGATTGGTGCGACAGGTGGAGCACACGTACCTTTCGAACGCGCACGGAAACGCGAACGCAGGAATGTCGGCCGTAACCTTCGCATCCTTGAACGACTCCGGAAAGCTTTCGACGATGTGGCCCGGCGCACTGTCGTCGGCCGTACCGGGAGCAATTTCGCACCAAAACTCAAACAGTCGGCTGACATCCTCCCTGTGGGTGAAACGAGCAAAAAAAGAAAAAAGCAAAAGAAACGCATTAGATAAGAAAAGTGGTCGGGTTTTCCCCTTCTTTTTATTTTGTTGTTATTGCTCGAGCTGCTCCAAAAACGAGCGACTAACACGCACGCGACGGTTCGATAAATGGAGCGCACATGAGAAACGACAAATTGGACGCTTTAGATACGGCCTGCTCGGATCCGGAAAGGCAGCAAACGGTTAGGATACCACAAAACTCCTTGCCGTCAAGTCTACCCTCGGTTTTTGTTCGCTCCACCGACGAAGCAGGCTTGTTGGGGCAGGCTCCGAAAACGGCACACCTTATTTTTGCTTCTCCGAGGCAACCGCGGTGGGATAAAGAAAGGACCAAGACGTTTGCCCAAACCATGTGGTGGTGAGCGGAAAGGATCGAAAAAAGGAAAAGCCCAAAGAAAAAGTCCTTTCTCGAAGCCTATGTATGTGTGTGTTGAGAGGAAAGATGTTTAAGTATATAACCACAAAAACAGGGAAATAAATCAGAAGATGTAGTAGTAAGTACACACTAGGGCTTCGGTGAGAGCAGCATCGCAGCACACTCCCATCGTCCTTTTTCTCGTTTTGCTTTTCGCCTTTTCTCTCTCTCTCTCTCTCTCTCTCGCTTACACTCTATCGGGTCTCGCACTCGGGATGCTGCGAAGGATGTTGTCTCCTTCCGTTCCTCGTGCGCACTACGATTCGCCCTAGATTTCTCTCCGATCCTACAACGCGCTCTAGCTCAACCTCGCCCCGTGTGTTGTGTGTGTGGGTGTGTGTGGTGTGTCCTTGTGACCATTGCGCGTGATGAATGAATGACCCGCACGAGATGGAACGTAAGCAAGGAGAGCTACTGTAAAAAGAGCCCTTTACAGGCACTACGAGATTTACTACGCGTGGACGGTTTGAGACAGGTCAACGAGCAAGGGATACTTACTTGATCCGGGAGTTCATGTCACTCCGAAAGAGGGTTTTCCCTGTGATGAGGGAATCTTTCAACGGGCACACAGTAGCTTTGTACTAGCCAGGCGGATTGTAGCACACGGGGTGTGGTGTGGTGGGAGAAACACTAGGTGAACACTAGTAGTACGCGCACACACACTCACACACTCACTCACTAATCTCTGGTGGTAAGCAACAATCAACAACGCACTGATTACACAGCGCCTCCTCTTCTCGCAAGACGACGCGCCCACACAGCCTCACAATCGATCCCGGAGAAGCACTTTCTATGATTGCCCGTGTTTGCACCGAAACTGCACAGACACACGACACGGGGACACATACGGAAGAGACGACACGATTCACAACACGAAAACACACACGTATATTGCACACTTGAAATTGCACATTCTCTATTGCTGGGACGGGGGGAGAGGGGAACGGGTGCTGCGAGCCTCGTGATGAATTATTTACCCTGCTGGAGTGATTAATATTTCTTCTCCACTTTTGTTTCCGCTCCTACATCTCGAATTTCATGCACATTTGTGGGATATGGTGACACACACACGCACACAAAGTAGGGTTCACACAACGAGCTTGCTATTGCTTCACGTTCTTCCGTGTTTTCTACACATATTGCCACTAACTAGAGACACCTTCGTTGTCGTCACGAAATCAAGAAACGTAGCACAAAGCGGAGCG
The DNA here is from genome assembly GCA_000473445.2 of Anopheles farauti. Lineage (NCBI taxonomy): Eukaryota > Metazoa > Arthropoda > Insecta > Diptera > Culicidae > Anopheles > Anopheles farauti. The sequence goes on from KI915042.1 coordinate 10,026,596, forward strand.
ATTATTTTCAAAACGCTACAAATTATTCCATTTTACCATGACTTCGTGTAGCGATGGTGCTAGCTAAAGCGGATTGTATAAAGCCAAATTAGTACTGCTTTGCTTGAAAATAGTCACACACGAAGACCAGGTTTTACCATTTTGACTGCTACAAAAGAAAACACAACTGGCCCTAACTTTAAAACTCTTTTTTATGGAAAATGCGAAATAGCCGTCCCCGACCCGAGAAAACTGGAAATTTTTTGTTATCATCTAAAACACAACTGACACAAGCTGTCAAAACTGTCAAACGATTGGAACAGACCACCCAGCCTCCACAGTCGCGGCAACAAGGGCTCAAAAAACGATGAAATTAAAAAGTGACCGAAAGAAGCGAATCTGCTGGAAAATTGATTGTGAAAATTCCTGGAACAAGGCTTCAAACTTGTTTGCACAATTCACCATCGTCTGAAGACCATCGGTCGGTAGTTACTGTAAAATAATGGAAAATGCTACACGGTTTCTTTATGGACGTGCGCTACATTCGCATCGCCCATAGTCCAATTGCCCACAAAACATCGTAAACAAGTGGAGGCTGGCTGTTTGCTGTCACTCAAGAGGCCAATAGCCGTTAGGGTAATAATACATATATTTTATAAACTGAAAGATTGTTCAATGATATCTTAAAATCAAATAGAAGTTCGTAAGTCCTAGTTAAATAATGTAAAAGTAAAACATAATAGATGTAACATCTACTTTTCATCAAAAACTATTTGAAATGCGCGTTGCATACTTTCAGGAAATAACATAGGCCAAAAGCAGGCCATAGCGCCACCTAGTGATCAGATGAGGTGAATTCGAAAACTACAGTAAAACTTCGACGATGTGGAAACTGTTTATACAATTTTTGGAATTAGCTGATAAAACCAGTGAAAGTATTAGAATATGAGAACTATCGATCAGAGTATATTTACGCAGACAAAGAAATGGTACGAAATAAATGAATTATGAGAGCATCAAATCACATGAATGCTTATGATGCAATCTAATAATTGTTAGTATGAGTAATTTGGTGCTTATGTACTGATTCAATATAGCAATCACTGTGGTAATCATCTTTACTGCATAACAGTTGGCTCTGGCTGACATCATTAAAATTACCAAAAATACATTTAACCATCACTTACGTGGAAGTTTATAATGTATATTTCGGTATCTAAATTGAAATACTAGCGGAAATCTATAGTAAAGTGATCTACTTTTCATTTGAATTGAATCGGAATAGTTTTCATTTTTAGGCCAATAACTCAATTCCAATAGTAGTTCATCTCGCGGTACGATTGCCACAACCATGAAGAATGATCAATGATTCTTGTTGGATATTTTGCAAAGCCTTTGGAGTTGGAAATGTTTAAGCCTTCACATGTTGATGGTACAATTTTATTTGAATTAGCAATGCTGAATGACAAACAGCTAACTTCATAAGACGAATATAAATAATCACCAAAAAGCTAGGAGGATTGGACGCAACGTTCTCCACCCAAATTCACAAAGTACACACCATTTCGTTGATTGATTCGACTGTGTATTTCTACCATTCCCCACAGTATGCACACAGCGACAGCGGAACGCACTTTATGTTCGGTGAGCAAAAAGAGATACTCGCGAATAATGCACCGACAGAACCCAATCAACAGTCGCCTTATCTTCATTCATTCATTCATTCATTTTGCAGCTTCTCCCAAACGGCGCTTCCTCACCTTCTCCCGCAACATTTTCTGGTGTGGTTTAGGTTCGGTAAACTATTCGACGAGTGCAGTGCAGCCCCCGAACAGTTTGAGCGGAGGTCGCATTTGCATCATGTGACCGTTGCGTTGACCTGCATTTCACAGTCCGTTATGTCATTATTTGATTGTCATCAATTCCGATTCCGATACGCGTACGTTCTGATCGTATCATTGCGTACGATGTCCGGGCGTACTTCGCGCCCGCCCAGATTATGCGCTTGACCGAGGCTTTAATGCTGCTTCCGGTCTGGTCCGGTCCGTACGGGACAGCCAAATTTGACACATTCTGGCGTGCGTGACCCGCTACTTCAGAGAAACAACATTGTTATTAAATGTTATTTAACACCCGCAACTGTGTCTGTGCATCCGCCGGGCGAGCCATCGAGCCCGTCGAGCCCGCCGAACCATTCCCGGTTAGGTGAGTCTATTGAACATACATTAATAAATTTGTCACTCGCTGATATCCGGTATATGTGTTCGGTGATAATCAATAGACTAGTCACGTACATCAATAGATCATTTATCGCTGATCGCAAAAGATGTAAAAGGGACAGAGAGAGAGAGAGAGACAGAGAGAGTAAATGAGAGAAATAGACAGAAAGAGAGAGATAGAGAGAGAGAGACAGAGAGAGAGACAGACAGAGACAGTGGAATAAAATATAACGGTGGAAGGTAAAATACAAGCTCATTTGTAAACATCAATTTTGTATTGATCAAAATACGAGAGAGTTTAATATACCTTTTCAAAAGTATTAAAACTACATATATCACTGCATGTGGCTTGGATAAATTGGGAAATGTGTATCCCAATTCGAAAAGTTTCAAAAAAAAACTAGGCAATAACGTTTTAAGAATAAGTTTTTTTTTTAATTTTGCAAAACAAACCATTTTTTAAATAAACTTTTTTGTTATGAATTGCTGCAACACTGTTCTAATCTATTGTTCTACAAACGATAGTTTTTTTGCTGCTAACAATTAATTTGGCTTTTAGTTAAATTGACTAGAATATGTTTTAATAATTTATAGAATTATTTTTAGGGTTCGAGATCACACAAATTAAAATGATATAACTATCAAAACATGTATGCTATCCCCTGTGATATGTAAAAAAGTAATGAATGTAAAAAAGAAGATATCTCTATTAAAATTAAACAATCATTTCTAAACTAAATGATTTAACAAACTGGTCTTGTGGGAGATGAGTGAATATTGCTAATCCGTTGCTTCCAACTAACTACCTTTCCTGGGCTTATAATAAAACGAAAGATAAAAATATCCCAACGACTGATATAAAAAGCCATGCTATTATCTCGATTTGAACGATCAAAGATTATTCAAATGAGCTTTTAGTTTAATCGTATAATTTAATTCATTTCACGATGAACATTGCTTTAAAATTTATCGGAATAGAATCTGCTTTTCTCAATAGAATCTTTTCAAGGACAGCCTACGAAGGATAAAATAGCTCGTAGAAAAAAAAAATTACATAAAGTGTAGATTTTCCCTTACTCTTTAATATTTGAAAAGATTACCTTGAACCGAGTCGATGTAGTAAAGGGGTTTGCATTTTAAAAAATCATTTCATAAGAAAAAATAAAGCTCTCCACAGTTGCTTCCAAAGCTCATCATGTAATTGCAGGCCTGTCCAGGAATTAATTCCATCGCTGGAACCAGACTGTACCAGGTGGTTTATGCTCACACATTACACCTTCCACCACGTTCACACCAATATGTTCCTGATGATTTCATGCTAACCCCCACTGCACGATTTCCAATCGGTACGGTTTTTACAGGCTCGAACGAAATGGAGGCTCGCTTGATTGGATAGCATTAATTGACATTATTGTAGCACGTTTCGGGCAGTTTGAATGGGAGCTTGTTAATTTTACCGAACACAGTGATGGGATTATGCCAATAATTGAGAGCTCTAGCAAAAGTGGTGGTGATGTGAGGAGGATTATTTGGAGTGGCTCGCCCGAGGTTTGTTAAAAGAAACGGTTTATTTCAAGACCAACTTCGTGGAATAGGATAATGTGAATTTTATAATGTATATTTTTAATAATGTGAGCACATAATATATTTGGTTAAAGAACACCCTCATCGATATCCTTACTCAGAACAATTTAATATATTTTCAATGATCCTTAGCGATCGTTTAAATAACCAATAAAGCCGATCAAACATATGACTGACTCCATCGCAAAAAAAAAACAAGATTTAATCAACCAAAGCACTCCACGCATGATTAATGGCAAATTTTCATTACTCCTTCGACCGGCGCGACGCGCGCGCTCGTCCTTATTGGGGATGAATTGAGAAAAAAAAAACACGCACACACAACAAAGAAACATTTTTTCCACCTCCCCCTTCATCGGATATTTATAATTCCGCGCAATCAATTTTATACGATGCACAAAGGACACGAGCGCGAACAGTTTATAATTAAGTTTTGTGAATTTCATCACCACCAGCGGCAGCGTGCGGTAAGGTTGATGTTCGCGCTTTACATGGCGCTTTTCCCCAGCATGGCGGACACTCCATCGCGCTCGCTTATCCGGCTGCCGGCAGCCGAAACCCCGGAAGCCTGGCGGTGGGGAAAAGGTGATTGCCAATGGGAAAAATAATTAAACCTCGTGAAGCGGAGCCTCCACGGCCGGGTGACACATTATGAAACATTTGCTACATGCCGCCGTACGTCGAACGAGTGAACGTTGTGGTGGAGAGTAAAAAAAAAGCGTTGAAAAATTATGCTCAATTTGTTGAAAATTATTCCACCTTTCAGAACGCTCCCGCTGCATTGTGCATTAGGAAGGAATTGCATTAAGTTAACGAACGGTTGCCGATAGAGAAGGGGTTTGAGCGAACGCTCGCTATTAATATCCGGCACCTTATGTGACCTATTTATGGAAAAAGGATATTTCGACCGGAAACGGTGCATGGTCGCGTTCGCTGCTAAGTGAGAAATCTGAACCGTCGATAAAAGCTCCACCTCTCACTGTTACGTAGGGAAACCGAACAACCGAGCGTAATTAGAACTAGCAGTGAGTAAAGACACACGGTAATTAAGATCATCTGCCCAGAAGCAGCTGAAATGATACAGCAAAAGGCACACACACACACACACACACACATTAAAACCCCATCCCGCGGAAACCGGCACCGTGTATGAATCAAACGAAATGGAAACCCACCGTAGGAGCATGCCGCTCATTACCGATTAGCGCTTACACTTGCATTTACGTGCGGCGGCTTTTCACTTACCGGACCCATTGCAAGTGTTTCGCGGTTTACCGCGTAATCCGCACACGCAAATAGCGATGGAGGTGGTTGTGACAGCGGTAGGGAAACCATTAAAAATCCGAAAGCAGCCATTAAAAGCACCAATAAAACATTAGCATTCGCATTACGCCGAGTCGTTCGGTGCCGCTGGTACTGGCGGAATGGCACCGGCAGTTCCCTTTTCGAGACACTTTCCTGACACAACGGGTGAGGATGGGCTGGTGTTAACAGAACACCGGCTTGGCCGATTGAGCCCATCCTCAGTGTGCGTACCGAGCGAGAGTACGCTGGGTGTTTGTTCTTCGAATTGGAAGCGTTATTTATGGGTCACATTCAAGCAATTACTCGCACCGGTCCATCAATCTTGGAGGTGGGATGGGAAGGGTGTCGCTTCCGGAGGCGTGAAGTGACTCACACGCCACTTGAGAAGGGTTTTTTTTTGTTGTCGTGTGAAGTTGGGAAGTTTTAATGATCTCCGTAGCGTCTGGTAAGCATCGAGGAACAACGATAGACGACGTGCTGAAGCGAAGAAGCACGCTGACGAGTTGCATTTTAAAACATCAAAACTGGTTGCGATGATCAGTATTTGATTCAAATCGTTCCATTGTAAAGATAAAAAATATTAAAACATGTGAAATAAAATAACGAATAACGTAAAAAGTATTATTCTTTCCGATGAAGTCCTTGAAGCTCTTTGAGTAAATATGGCTAAATAAGATTTTAATTCATCTTTTTGGTAAGGTCGTATGCTGTGGAGGAGTCCCTTTCTTGCGAAGGAGTCCCTTTGATTGATTTACAAATTATTTATAGTGTATAATACTTCAAATCCACAATACAGTTTAAAAATTCGATTGACATAATTCGAGGAAAAAATAATTCCTGTCTATTGTTTGGCATGTCAACCTTAAACAGAATAAACAAAAAGGTTTTTTGTGGCTTAGTCTTCCATATCTTAGTCATTGTTCGAACTTGATATATAATAGGTAATGACAATCTATTTTAAACCAATCTTACATCCTTTATACGTAAAGTAATACTTTAAATATAAACCTCACCAGCAATTTCTTTCAACTAGCATCCAATGTGATACTCGAGCTCTAATCTTAGAATATCTTTCCGATCACACGAGTAGCCTTGCCACGGTTGCTAACCAATGGAGTATTATTAAGGTGAGTGTATCCTTTAGTAGATTAATATCTTCTGTTCACCTGTCTGGCAACGATCTTAAAAGACTTCACCTCTAGCTGAGAGCACCCATACGCTCGTGCAGACAGCAATTACATGTGAAGAAATGAATTTAAATAATTAATTACTTCACCTGGGCTCGAGTAGCCACCGCCAGCTTCAGGAAAGCCAGCTGTCACGTTGATAGAAAAATTGTGCCCCAAAAAAAGGGTTTTTTTTTTCGTAAGTTTGTATGTTAGTTTTCGAACTATAGAAAAACACAGAGCTCACATACATGGAGCGCACATCATGGGGATCTTCTTATCGGTTCATATCCATCGATTCGGTGGAGAAAAATGAGGAAAAAATGATACATAAAGCGAATTCATGTTTTGACCCGTGCCGTACGTCTCAAAACTCGGTTCCGATTCTTGCTCACCATGTACGAACCGAACATCTGGCTAGCCGTGTGCATGGGGCTGAGGCTTTTAGCAGCTCACCGCCACTGCTGTAATGGCCAGAACGTCCGTTCCGGGTGAAGAAATACGAAACAGCACCAGGTGATCCGGAATGGAACCGGGTCGGTTTTTGTAGAGTGTGTGTGGGTTTTTTTTTTCTGCGCGCTCAACTATGGTTGTTGTTCAAATTCTACACTCCACTATCTTGTTGAGGTTGAGCCGGAGCAACTTTTTCCGAACCATTCGACCACCGGTCCGGTCCCATTCGCTTCCTCTCACACCTGCGAGCGTCTGCCTTTTTGTGGAGGTGATTTTTGAGCAGATTCACTGCGGCAGCCACCGGAGCGTGATCGTGCACTGGACGAAGGTGGTTTCAGGTGGTCCGAGATGCTACCAAACCGAACCGATTAGTGCGAGCGTGTGTGTATGTTGTTTCGGTGGAGCTTTTCCGAGGATTTTTGGGTTCACCTACCCTCCAGCATGTTGCCTGCCCTCCCTTCCTTGCGGTTTCTGCTTGAGGTGTGAATAAATTGTCTCACTGACGGACGTTTCTTTTACGGAGGAGAAAAGTTTCCTGCCATCGGCATGCACACCGGGGCCGGTATGTTTTCGGTCACTGCGGTCATCTCATTATAAGTTGTCTGCACGCCAATGAAGAGAGCACAACTCCACCGAAAGCGATGTTCCCATTCTCCATCCGAGCTTTCGGGTGACAAAATCTAAAATCGTGTGTGCATAATTTCTTTTGAATTTCACAAATACACCATCGCCCGCATTTGCATATTCCACGCACGGTTGGCGCCTGGAGCAGCGAACGGTGAAGCATATGCTATGCTGAATTGATTTCTCTCCCGTTTTTTTTATGGACAGGAAGATTTCTTCCCCACCGATAACGGGGTGAACGTGGCGTGCACTTGACGTCGTGTGTCGCGCCGTCTTCGCTTGAGAGCACGAGATTGTGCATAAGTAGCTGTAATTAGCATTCTCGATGGGGGTGTTGGTGTCGGCAGGCACGACATGCACGTACTGCGAACAAAAGGGCCACGATAGCATCGCTGAAACGAACGAAACGGTGGCGTCTGCACGATCGATGTTAACATGTTCTGGTAGTCGTAAAATCTGTACGGTGTGCGGTACAGATCATTTGAGGCAATAAATATTCATCGATTTGCGTTGCTGAGGTGTTATATTTTGCCATTGGTAATGATGCAATTGCTTTATAAAACTGACTTTAGAAAAAACAGCAAAGAAAAACTATATTTTTGCAGAACGCTTAGGCCAAAACTCATAACCAATGTATGAATTATCATTCTCAAAACTTATTATATACCTCGACCTAATACTTTTATACTTTTTTATATCTGTTGTATATCCTTGTTCCGGTTTTTTATAGTACCTGAATGATGGTTGATGGTAGATATAATTAAAATAAGTCCAAGTCTGTGTTTCAAACACAGTCCAGGAGGTTCAAAAAGGCCAGCAATTAGGGAGTTTGCTATGACATTGTATTCATGAAAATGTTTCCGACCTTTTTTGAAGCGAATTTAAAAATCATACCACTCTCAGCAGGGATTTCTACAAATTCATGTTCTAGCTTTAGCTATGCCTCGAGACAATGACACTTTTTGTCGTAAAATCATCCGCAGTCAAATTATGTTTATCTGTGCGAACTAAGTCATCCACAATTAAGCAAGATTTCGCTTGTTTTTATAAAATATAAATGTTGCTTTTTTAAATAAAATCACCAAGCCAATTCATTTTTCCGACATATTTTCAAATAAGGTACATTCAACATTCATCTGCTCCTAACATCGTAAACCAAATCTTAGGTACATTCTAATCAATCATCAACTCATCCTGAAACTCACGAGGCAGATAATTTCAAATGCGAAAAATACATTTGGAAAGAAATCATTTTGTCGGGCGATTACTTTACCAAACTTGTGTAGACAGAGCAGACATTCTGAATATGAAATTGAAAAACCGAAAACCCCAAGAAATGTACCAGGTCTATGTTTGATTAGTACCTGTAGATTTACGCATTCCAATGATTTGTATTGTACTTTTTTCCATCAGATTATAACGCTGTACTATCCTGTTGCTGTTAGAAAAGATAAAATGATAATCATGAGTGAGCTGAAATTAAAAAGAGGCGTTCTACAAGAGTAACTTCGTTAAACAAAGCAACGTTAAAGTGGAAAACATGCAGCTTGGGGTTTGGGTTGGGTTGGTGTTCGCTACGAATTGCATTCGTATGGAATCGAATGATGATGATGATATTTGAATTTCAAATTTCTATAGACGGAGTGTGCAATCGTTGTTTAATCTAATGTGAATGATTTAATTAAAAAAGGATGCGTACTTTCCTGACTATTATAGTATGGTCTAAATATATTTCATGTCGTCTAATTTTGAAAACATGTTTCCGAAAAACCAACGAAAAAAAAAACATCTCTAGTGCACAAACAATTCGAAAACAATATCGGATTGTTGGTTTCAATTAGAGGTGATGTCTTTATTCTGAGCATGTGTAAGTATTCTTACTTGTTGTTTCGGATATTTTATATAAAATTTGGAATCGTTCATATTATTTCATGCTTTATTCAAAACAAAAACAAAAAATACTTTTAATTATGATTAACTCGTCAATAATTATAATATCCTTATTTTTTTTTATTTGGAAACATGAGAGGATGCGTTAGAATATAATTCGTAAATACAAATATACAGTTTAAAGCGTTAATAGACACTTCAAATCTAAGAAAGGTAAGTAAAGTGATACAAAAGCTATCTATTGAATGATTAGGCATTCGAGTTATTACATATCCGAAATATTGGGTATTGTTTTTCTACTAAACTACTAAATGTACACATCGTTGTATAATTCAAGATTATTTTTCTCAACCTCATTCTAGCCTTCTTGCTATAGAAATTATTCCAGCGATTGTTATGTTTCTAAATAAAATAGAAATCATACCTACTTTGGTGTTAATTTTGAGTTGTTTCTCACAGCAAATTAGAATCACATTTTAATCGACTGTTCTCACACTGCTAAAACACGGTCGATTGGGAGGTGAATTTACGTAGGATGAATGCTGCAGCTGATGAATTAAATATCTCTCCCATAATCCACCCCAAGTTCATGATCATCCCCCACGTCAATAGAAGTATTTCCCTCTCTATCACTTTCTCTCACCAAATCGGCCATTCTCTCACCAAACCGTTCCACCGGTGGCGATGTTATTCTTCCGGTTTGCCGGTGTTTTGATTTTCCGCTTTCTGTTTTGATTCCACCATTCGTACGACGAGCCCCGTGCGAGGAAAGGCGCTTGCGCGACTCATCATCATGAACCGCGCGACTCGGACCCCGACGAACGAACATGTTCATCCGAATCCGGTGTTCATTACGAGCAGGGCCTTAGCTTCCGTTTCGTTGCCAAACTCCACATCCCTTCCGTAACCTTAAAGCGAGACGATGCCTACCCCAAACCGACACGCGAAGCATCTCAGCATGCCGTCATCTTCGTCCTCATCGTTGCGAATGGTCATCGAACAGCATCTTGCACCGACCAGTGCTTGTCGTAGGTTCGGTCGGTACGGACGCGATCTGTCACTGCCAAACGGTCGCGTAATCGCGGGTTTTAGTGACCTAAGGACGCATTCTTCCCCGTCCGAGGAGGCAGTGAGCTGGGTGGGACATACGGATTTTGAAAATCTTCGCATAAAAATTTGGTTTCAACAGGTTCGTGGTGAGGTGCAGATAGGGAAATCGCCTGCAATTGGTATACAATTAATATATGGTAGAAAAATACAACACATCCTCGTCCAGTTAAGCTGTTGCGTGAAATTAAAAATTCCAAGTGTGAAGAAATGGTTGTGAACTAGATGTAGTAACTACGAGAAACCTTATTTCAAAACAGTGTATGACATCATGAAAGCGTTTTAAAATGAATATGAAACACTCAAATTTTTTTCGGTGATAACACATTGTGATGTTTTGTGAGAAGGTGGTTTAAAATATAGACACAAATTTATTAAATCGCTCAACACCCAACCGAAGTAACGCCAAGTGAACTAATTCTTCCCTAAGTTTGCTCGTACAATTTAAATTGAAATCGTTCTCCAAAGCAACCCGTTCGAGTTCGATTTATTAAAGCAATGAATTAAAGCTTAAAGCTCTCCCCGGGCAGAATCCATGCACATGACTCCTGTAATGGGTGGTTCGCCTGAAACGAACGAAAGCATCTAAAAAAAAATGAAAACACGTCGATTGAAATCGAAACGGAATAAAACGGCAAAGAGTGAATGCTCGCCCACTTTTGCTCCCATTTTCCCATCCTGCCCCGGCGGCTAAGGGCTCATTTCCGGCGAGTAAGCCGTACGGTGCTGGGCGTTTGGGGTTCTTCCAGCATTCGCATTTTGTGGTGGTGGCGATTTAAAAATTTAACAACGCACACCGCATCGTTACGCGCGCTAAAGGTAAAGTTTTCACGTGCCCAGGAAGAACTCTTACTTTTTTTCTCTCTTATTTTTCCTTCCACATCTGTGCTGTAAAGTCGACAGAAAAAATTGGTTTCGTTTTTGCAAATTTGCGTAAAGTGCGCTTATTAGGGTCTGATTGCCGGTCGAAACGGCACAGGGACGGGATGGTAAATAATTCATACAGTTGGCACGAGTACATCGAAGAGAATGAGAGAGAGAGAGAGTGTGTGTGCCTGAGAGAGAGATAGAGAGTATCTAAACAAAATCCCTGTCTTAAAAATAACATTCCTTCCTTCGGCTCTGTCCGATGCCAGTAATTACGTTGAGGTGTTTTTCTTTCCGCGGCAAATAAAGTGACAACTCCGGTGGCAGTCTAGGCAGGTTGTGGACGTCTTTCGACTCAATCAAAACACCGTTCCCCGTCCCGCAGCAAAGGGACTTTTCCGGCAAACATCCAGTCAGTGGTGAACCGACACAAATTCGGTCAATTTTCACACATCATTCCTCGGAACCATTCCTTTCCCGAAACCCGATACCGATCCCGAAGGAATCAAGCGTGACATTCGGTGAGATTGTGGATTAGGATCGGATTTTATTTATCCTCTGAGAAAGGTCCAAGGTTCTGTTGGGTACGCGTGCGTGTGCGTGTGTGCGTGTGTGCAGTGATTCGATTCCAGTTTGCTATGTGCGTTATTTTCGTTCCACTAGCTTATCTTCATTTCTGCCGCCCTTGTTACAGTTTGGTGATTTGTTAGATCTTGTCTGCTCCGTGCTACTAACGTGAGACGTCCATCTGTTCTTCGACGATTTGTGTCTTTGTGTGAAGAAGTAGGTGTGTGGGTGTGCAAAAGAGAAAAAAGCATTTTGTGTAGCTTCCATTTGTACTGGGAGCCAGTGCCAGTGCCAGGATTCGCTGAAACGGAAGCTTACATCGGGCGAATGAGTGGTGAGCAGGGCCGTAAGGAAAACATTTAGATTATAAAGCACCAAAAGCTCGGCCGAATGACCGGAAACTCGGTCGGGTGTGCAGTGTGTGTGTGTTTTCCGATACGGGTTTGATTTCGGGAGTAAAAGCTTGTGCAGCCAACGAAAAAAGAAGATGTTATTCGATTAAATCGAGCGGAAAGTGATTTGATAAAGCCAGCCGAAAGAAAGCGGCCTGCGGAAAAAAGGGAATATTGCCAATAATAAAAGGAACCTGTGCTGCAGGAAGCAGGCAAGAACCATCCGCTGCGCGAAGATCGGTTGAAAGGGGACATCATCCAGGACGGTTCCAGACTCCGGGGCTCCTAATTGCCAGCCCGGAAGAACTTCATTATTGCGCCCGGTTCGGTAGGACGGGGAAGCGTGACGGAATGCTCGGGCCAGCGTTCTCCACGGTAAGTAAGGCTCTATTATACCCCACCCCACCCGGTATCCGGTTTCGCGTAACCCACATTGGGTGCGACCAATGGCAGAAGATTATCAAACAGTCATGCACTGTGGCAGGTGAATTTTAAAAGGATTTTTTCTAGACGTGAAAAAATTTCACTCCACCGGGCGAGAAAGCATTATGCGAAAGGAAGTTTCCTGTGAAAGCGGAATCGGGATGGAAAGTTTGACACTGGGCTGGGCAAGAGATTGCTCATTACTTGCGCTTCGAGATTGATGGATCAGGTGACGCGAAGTTGGGGACAAATTTAATTAACTGGACGTTGAAAATGGCTCTCTTAGGTTCGTTAAGAATCCTCGTTTTATGATTATTTATGGCTTGCTCAATTAACGAACTCGTTTCACTCTAACAGTACCGAGCGCAGCTTTTTGGAATGGAAATGATCAATTTTGTAATTTTCATGAGATTTTTATAATGATTAATAAGTCAGTTTTATTAAATGTTTAATTTTGTTATTGCCTTTTTAAACATAAATTAGATTTTTTTATATTATTTCATGAGTAAATTTATTTTATTTTATGATTTAATTCTTAACAGACAATAATTTTAATTATTTTAAAGTTTTCAACAAATGTTATGGTGAGTTTTTTTTTCCATTGGCTAGTTTTCAATAAATTTTTATTGAAGTTTTGAATCATTTCAGTGTGAGTAAAAAAAATGCAAAATAAAAATTCACTATGAACTTGTTATAAGCAATATTTTGTTTTATCATGGACTATTATTGATAACTTAAGTATATAACACAAAAGTGAAGACTAAGGAACAAAATTTAATGAACTAGATCTGAACAATCTTTTGCAGATCAGAAAACAATCACATCTTGATGAGATTGCTCCATCAATATGTATCATAGAACAAGATTATTTGATTACGCTCAGGAAAAGTGTTTTTCGATTTGGTGACTAGAGATCATGCCACCACGATTTACTAAGTAGTAGGTAGGTTATAGATGGTGAAGTAGAGCAGACAAAAGCTAAGACATTGTAGGGATTTGCATCACGTTTCTAGCTTTTAAATTGTTTCCAAAAAAGCCTAGTGAATTAAGCAGAAAAGGAAACTTGACAATTTACTTCGTGGCAATAGTAACGTTTTATGTATAACATTTGTTTTTCGCTAAAGTTGTTAATACAATTTTTAGTAAAGTTTTCATGTCACAAACAATATATATTAAAATTAAACATTACAAAAATCCGAAAAGTTTGCTACGTTGTCTCGCCACTCTGACGTACCGTGTTAATTTGGAGGAGGGAGCAAAATCATAAGACTACGCTGATAATATTGAAAATTACTTGTCAGTTTCGTAACAGAGTTTCGAAGCCAGGAAAAATTAAACCAATTTTGTTCCGACGTTGATTAGAAAACCCACAACCGACAGCGCCTCGCAGACAGGATTGGTAAACATCAAAAGTCAACTTTATTCCCGATTGCGGGAAGAAGCTCGCCGAACTATTGGGCTCGCGTTTTTAAAAGCTTCCCCTACCTTGGCGTTTGTCATTAGTTGCTTTCGCACGGTACATCGACGATGGGTGAAGGGCATTTTTCTTCCGGGTGATTGGCTGCCTACCAACATTACTTCCGCTACCGTCGGCGAAAAAAGGACCATCGGGGCAAGGCCTTTAATGAAACATAATTAATCATTACTCGGTTGGCTCAAGCAAACGGCAGCATATTGGTGCGGCTTTTCCGGGGCAGTTTGCCGGGCGCCACTTAACTGCCCGGTAGCCCCTTCACCGAAGAAACATGAGCTGAGAGGGCACTCGGGCAGGGAAACGGAGTTGACAGATCGGAAGGTTTGGTATTTATCGCGTAAGGTGCCCACTTTAAGATGTGAAACGTTGAAGTGAAACCATTTCAGAGCGCGCCTAATTAATTAACCGGCTACTTTGGTCGGTCCCGGGCGATGACCAACGCATTTACGTGCGGGTGCGAATTGGTGGGGGACATGGGGGGTGGTGTGGGGGTAGGATCGAGTTTCAATTATGGAGCGATTATTTCGCAGAAATTAGATTGCATTACTAAATGGAAAACGATAGATTATTGAATTACAACCAATTAGTGGGACGAGGGATTGGGTTGATGGTGGGTGAGGAAACGGGAATGAAATGAGGAAAAACCGCATGCAGTCAAACGTGAGCAAAATTGTTGCGAAATTCATCGATATCTGCGCTTGACTCGGCGACGGAGCCGAGGTTTTCTTTTCTGCAATCAATCGAAATTTTTCAAATCAAACCATCCTTCACTAACACAACAGAACCTCCTTCTGCTCGATGAGGCATTAAAAAGGGACCGAAAAAAAAGTGTACACCCGAATCAACCCCCTAATGATCCTCATTACGCTCGTCGGGGAGCGACTTTTGTACCGGTAAAACTTTCTCCCAAATGAAGCGCTCTTTCTTCGCCGCACCGGGGTCCAAATTTTCGCTTGTGCCAGGATTTCACTTTGTTCAGCTGCTCGCGCACCGGCAATGAACGTTTCATTTCATTACCTTGTTGCAAAACGAACGGGAGAAGAAAAGATTTTCCATTCGGTCGGGCCATTTTTTATTCCTCACCGGCCGTGATCCATTTTTGATAGAGTCACGAGTTCGGTTTCGAGTCGAACTCCCGCGGGCAAAGCTGCCTGACGGCTGCCAACTTTTCTGGGACTGGAAAACTTTTCGTTTTCCATGTAACCGGGTTCGGTTCGCTGTAAGGTTATGATTTTCTTCGCCGACGCGGACGCGGAGCCTGGCTTCCTGGTAAGTAAAAGCGACAAGTCTATTCCAGTAAAGCGAACTACACATTCTCATGTTTTTTTTACACCTAGAAAAAATTGTGCCTGTTTTCTTTGCGCTTCTTTCCCTCGTCACCTGACGGGCAAGCCGTACCCATGCATAGCCCGGCTTATCAATGTGAGCTTCCAGCCAGAGGAGCACATAAACCGACAGCCAACCTGGTGGAAATTTTCCGCACCGAACCGTTAAGTGATGATAAAATGGACGAAAAAGTGAAAAAGCAGAGCCTCTCCGCGGTTTTCTTGCAGCACAGAAGCCAATTCCCAGGGGACAGACAGATGTTTTCGTTTTTTATATACATGCACTGCACATCCTTCTCCCCCGGAATGATGCGTGTTCATTATCCTTGCGGCTGGGAGGATGCAGCGTCGTAAAGCGCCCTAGCGCGCGCGTGTGTGAGGTAATAAACATCGGTTCGCTATCGCTGAAGATAAACGGAAACAGCAAAAAATGCTGAGAGACCGAACGATGAGGAGGAAGCCAAAAAACAAAAAAAAAACCCCTTCACCCAAGTGGAATGGAAACCAACGGCGACAGTGTGCCTGGGAAAGAGTAAAGCTGCTTTTAAATTTGCCTTCGCAAAGGATTTTACAGCACTTGTCTGCGCCACGGAAAAGTCAGACCGAAGCGTGCCAAGCATGAAACGACCTTGTGTGAGTTGGCTTACACTGTATCAAATCATTTCGTCGCCGGGTCGTATGGCTTCCATCAAATACACTTCGGTGCCTTCGCTCCCACTCACTTCAGCGTGTTGTAATATGTGCAGCAGAAGCTGCAGCGACCGACATTGTGTGAACGAAGCCGGCTTGGGATGGAGCTTTTCAAGGCGAAAAAAAAGCTACCAAGAAGCTATCCAATACATCAGGAAGCCCAAGATTGCAGCTGAACCGACTGCATGGGGCTGCTCGGGGAACGATTTCTGATTTACATCAGCACACGAACTCGCAGGCTCGGCTAGTTTCCACCAAAAGTCAGATACTATCGAGTCAGCGCGAACGAACTGAAGCGGAACACTTGCTGCCAGCGGTTCGTTGTTAAGGCAAAACATCCATAGCAACCCGTCGCCAGGATGCTACGCAGTGCAATACGCGTGAAAGACGCATCTGTCATACCGTGAGGTGATGGGGTAAAGTTTTTCCGATCATTCGAAACAACGCTCGGAAAAGGGTGCAGAAGTAGGTTTTTTTTTATCTCCGCAGAGATAAAACTTTCACCTTCTCTTTCGGGGAGGAGAAAATCGGACGGGCGGTCTCGTGGGGCATGGCAACGCTGGCAACGTAAAGTGCATCGAAACTTCTACTCCGCCCGGCTTTTGACAGATGGCTTCACCTGTCCCAGTGCCCTGTCGCATCTCATTAGCCGTTTGTTTGTGCTGCCGAAACGGAGTAAATTTATCTTTTGCGCACCAGCAACGCGCCCATTACGTGCTGCGATGGGCGTGATGGAGCTGTGAAGGGGCAGCGTCACACCGTGTACCAACAACAAGTTACAGACACAGGATCTGTGAAGTGGAGATAGGAACAGAAAACGGAAACAGCAAAAAAAAGTCGTCTTCGCGACAACAAGACTTCCGCCGGAGTGTCTTAAATCTTATCGTGTTTTACGAGCCGAGGATTTGCTCTGTGTTAGTGTGCTTTAGCGGAATGATGCGCGAAATGTAGGGCAGTTTGATGGCCTTGGACGAAAGTTGGTACTGCTTGCGTTTTGTTTGTTTTACGCCTCGCACACACCCAGGTGGAGCAGCCTGGTGTTTTATTTCTGTGCGAGAAGTTTGTACGCTTCTTCCCTTGTCCGGGAGTGAACTTAGTCTTGCTTGTAGATTTAATTCGGAATTTTTTTCCCTCGGACCATAACGGAAAACGAGATGGCTTCATTTGAGCCGACTTGCACGACCTTTTGGAGTGGTTTTTGTTGTGCTAGGACAATTTCGCGCTAGCAAAATATGATGCTTCCCTGAAGATGCTGCTGCTGTTTCTGCTAGAAGAGTCATATTTACCGTGTCCTCCGTCTTTGGGCCTCAAACCAAAAAGGGAGTGCAAAGTCCGTGGAAGCGAGCGGATCGAAACAAACATAAAAGCACATTAGAACACCGGCGAAATGACATTCCGGGCGAGATTAGCTGCAGAAATACGACATGCCAGCCGGTTGCGCTCGTGAATTTATGGCACACCGAAAGATTTACGCCCATTCGCCGATTCTCTTATGGGCAGAGCAAACAAACGGTTTGACTGCAACAAGAGCCTGCGATCTGTTAGGGTGTTGTTAAATGAGGAAGAGTTTTTGCTTTCGGTCAATCCAAACAACTTGAATGCTTTTGAAATCGAATTTACTTATCAGCTTTTGAGCAGCTAAATGACAGTATTTGCAGTGAAACAGCAAAAGAAGAATATTTTGCCGTGAATGAATAATTTGCTAATTGTTTAGAAAACTATGTTTTATAGTTTTTCAGCATATTTGGAATTACCTATGTTACTATAGAAAATTACCATTTGTTTCGACAGTGTTTTATAAGTATAGTTGCAATTTTTATGGGTTTTAATGTTGCACAATTTCAGAAATGCGATTTATTTATATGTTCGATTGAACAATTCAATAACAGTATAGTTAAATGGAATGGAATGGAATTAAATGGAAATGACGAGAGCCGAAAGATATTGTCAGCAAGTTACGAGCAAAAAATAATGACTAAACATAATCTGCTGAACATTTTAATACAGATGTTTAGAATTTCGCAATTTATTTATCGAAGTTAAGTCACAAATGCTAATCACAAAGCGTTGCCTTGACTGCAATATTTGATTCAAAAATGAAAAAATAGCTCAATTTACTTCTGCTCAGAAAGTATGATGAAATGAAGATGGAGAACAATAAAATCCACTGTGTCCTACCTTAAACAGCCAAATATTGAGACGATATTTTTGACGATTCACAACAATACAATAAAAATACGTATTTCAGATTTGTACGATTAGTATTGAGACATCTTTCATTAATACTATATATTGTGTGTTATTTAAGCGGATGTAACTTTACGGAAGAAGCTGTCATATTTATGAAACTTTTTTCAAATCTGTCTTTATGATTTCACACGCATAAGCTGTTTTCAAAATGTACCATTGACGTTGGATATTTCAATACTAGAAATATTGTATTGAATTTCCTATTTTACCATCCAATGACGTAGCTCATCTCATCAGTACCGTAGCAACAGAATATTTCACAGTGCTTAGCTGCTTCCAAACACCATTTTCAACGATATCTTCCTTCACACATGTACTCATTGTGTCCGTGCTTATTCTAGATACATGTCTATACTCACCCACCCAGTGTAGTGTTAGGTTTGTGTTGGGGCATTCACGCTGTTATCATCATCCTTCACTAGCTGCTTATAAGGAACAGCCACGTACGGTAATGTAGCGCTACGATGTGTTAGGAAAATGCACCCACACGCTCCTATCCTCTCCTATGCGCTTCAGTTACAACCGAGCTGCTCTTCGCTTTAACGCATCGTTCTGTGGGGAGTAATGATTTCACTCCGATACTTGCGCACGTTGTAGATTATCCTCGAAAGCGCAAGCAAATGAACGAGGAGAATAAGGATATTCGCTCCACTTCTGGGCTTACTTCCCATGGGTCTCTAAACCACCGCTAAAGCAGGCAGTAGAACGGGGACGTGGATGCGAAACGATTGCAACACACTTTTATCTTCTCGCCCAGCCTGTCGATGGCTCGACGGAGGAGTGAGCGGCATCAAAAGCATCCCAGGAAAGTATGCGTGTGTGTGTGAGAGTCGGGAAGCGTAAAGTACCGTGAAAGTGTTCTGTCGTGTAGTTCTGTCTCGTCGCATGCAGCTCAGCGTCATAAACTGCATAATTCTATGTAAGCAAGCAAAAGAGAGAGGGAGAGAGATATGCTCCCTATCCGGGCAAGGACGCTTCGAGGGTGAGTGCGATGATAGCAAGATTCACATACGTAGCTACTGCCGCTACTGTCATTAACACGGGAAACGGCCACGGGAAAGCTTTTTCGCACCTTGTAAACCAGCACAACCCCCTTTGAGCGCCCACCCGGACGCCCTGCTCATATTTAGAAGCTTGTTTTGGCTCTTGTGTTCAAATAATAATGCTCGCAGCGCGGTTCGAGGTCTTTCTTGCATTGCTGAGACGAAGAAAAAAAACAATGGTACCTCGAGTATGTAATTTTCCGCCCGGTGAAAGCGTCTTTTGCACTCGTTTCGCTTGTCGAATGATGCAAAAAAAGCAGTGTCGCTTCCACATGTGCGAGATTTGAATGGGGAAGACGAAAAAATAGGCTTCATTCCTGTCGCAGTGCGTTAGCGCACTTTAACGACACCATGAATTATGGCGCTGGCAATTTGCTGGCATTTCAACGATGCTCCCGACTCTGTCCGTTTCGCTCTCGTTTGCCACTTTATCTTGCGCGGAAGCCGGTTCCCGGGAGCGGCACATCCCTTTCATTTTTACTGCTAATAAAATATTGAATAGTAGATTTAGCCTCTTGATTGCATTATGTCGCCGTGGGCCGTACTCGATCAGGTGGCGGAGCGGCTCAAGATGGTGTGTGCCACTTCCGACGCACAGAAACAAAAGAAGAAAAAAACGCACCCACACACAGGGAAGCAACCGACAAGTACAGTGAAGCCATTTGGAAAGCCTCAAGTTTCTGCGCCGGCACTTATTGCTCCTTTCGCTCCGTGTGAAGTGCTGCAGAAATAACTTTTTCAATGCCAGCGTCTCACCCACCCAGCATGACACTTGTCTGTGTACTCATTATCGCAGTCGCTTTTCTCTGGAACAGGAAGGCTTCACTGTTAGGCGTTGCCATTGAAGAGGGTTGATTTTTTTGTAGAATTTACAAATTTCGTGCTCCCCTGAATCCTTTAATGATCAAGCGTTTTCTGAATGAGTGCAACCCGAAGCCGTAAACGATGGCGTGGTTATTTATAATTTGTTTTGCACCTTTCACCAGTAACGGTCCGAGCGTCCGGAAGTTGTCATGAACATTATTTGCATCCGCACGGGTCGTTCATTCTGAATGAAAGTGCACCTTTCTGCGAAACTGATTCCTTGTTGGTAACGTTTAAGTTCATTTAAGTGAGTGGTTCTAAATGCCGTGAAAAGATAAGAAAAGCTCTCTAAAGAGAGAAACACTTGAATGCTTTGATCAACTGCTAGTGACTTTCTATTGACAGTTTTTGTTGATTGCATTTGTTTGAAGGTTAAGCGTTTTCATACATTATATTTATGAAAACGCTTAACCATATGGAAAATCAGGTGAGAGCCAGTGAAAACCTTCAAATGCGATGAGTAAGAATTCAGCTCAGAACACAAAGGAAGATTAGAGCTTTTAATATTATTCGTCTTAACAATCCCATAACCCTACAAAACACTCGCTTCCGCTAAGTTATTTGCAATTCACAATATGTTCCTCTTTCTTAGGTGTTAGGTCTAGGGTAGAACTTTATTCTATTGGTAAACCAATAGTATTAATAAAAATTGTAATGGTAAAACCAATAGTGTCTTGAAGTTTATAAGCAAGCCAGTTTGTTTCAACTTGAGCAGGTTTTGGCGGGTTAGAAACAACCTATAATACCGAATCAGGTCGAATGTGAGGCAATGTTTGAAGGATTTTAACTCAAAGCAACACGATGAACTCAAACAATTTGATTGTCGTAATTTCAGCAATTGACTTATTAATTAGAAATTTTACCAGGTGGCTTTGAAAGAACCCGTACGCAGGTTATTTATTCTTTTAACAAGACTTAAATCTGCATGATTTTTCTGACCCCGGAACTGATCTTGAAAGAATTCGACTCTGATTTCATTATAGAAATTGAAGAAAACTATTTCGCTCATTCATCATTGAAAAAGCTTGCCCTTTCATACGTTCGTCAATCGACTGGCCGGAATCATACGTTATCTAATTTATCTTCCAAATTTCAGTACCCAAATTGTTTGCCAAACGTTTTGTTGCATTCCATGTCTCAATTTGTACCAGTTTAGGGCACGGTTAAAGATGTCCGCACCCTTTTTACATGATTTTATGGTTCTTTTCCATTTTGTCCCGGTTCGTTAGCCCTCGATAGTGGCACCCTAAATGCGTGCGGACACTTTGTTCACGCGGTTGGGCGTTCCGTGTGACAAGGGTGGGCGTGTTTTTTGTTATTCCTTCTCCGTAAAAAAAGGAGACTCCTCTTCTAAAGGGGAGCGATAGAACCATTGGAATGTTGCCTAAACACCCTCAGCCGTCAAGGCCGGGATACATTTGGTCTAATTGAAACAAAAATAGAGCATTAATATGCATCCACACATCCACTCTAACGTCTGCTTAAAGCGCATTAAAGTTTCCACCAACAATACTTTCCTACCCAATTATTTCACCGCCTCCATCACGATCATGAAGGTTCTTGTGCAGATGCCCGATTCGAGAAAGGCTTGTGGATTTTGTTTTGTTGGGGGATCGTAAAAACGAAACATCACTGAGGGCCAAGTGTTTTGTTACTCCATTTTATTCTATTCACTGTGAGGATAACATCGCACACCCGGACATGTGAAAAGAAGTCCGAAAGCTTGCTATTCGATACGATGTACTTTCCTTTCAACTCAATGCGTGCTTCATCTGATGTAAATGGTTTATTTGAGTAAATAGGTCCAACGCTTCGAGCTGAAAAGCTTTCTACGTCACTGGATTGGCTATCCACAGGTATATGTTTTGTACGGAAAAACCAGACGCTACGGGTAGGAAATTGTAGCTTTTTGATAGATCACCTCACAACAAACGTACCAACAGGTCAATTTGTGTAGTGCCCGTGTAGTGCGGGTGAGTTTGTAGTCAAACAAAGCAAACTTCTTCCCGAAATGCTTGTCAGCTCCCCGTGATGGGTACGGGCAAGCCATCAAACCGTTTCAAACGGCACAGATTCCGCTCCCGGAAAACGCGGTACATCTAAGTGGAAAAGTTTTCTAATTTATTTATTTGCCGAGTGATATATTCCGCCCGCTTCGGTAGCCTTCGGATTTTGGAGAAGTTTTCGGCATTGCGCAGTATGAATGTGTTACTGCAAGGGTACAAACCCATGCATTGTTGCTCCGTATCCCGTATAACCCATTTTCAGGTCCATTGTACGTTTAGGAACAATCCTAGGCCCAACAGCACAGGTGATTACATCGGTATAAATCATTTTCGTCTGGCAAAGTTTTCACATATCCGCCCCGGCACCTTGGAAGCCGAGGGCTTTCGGAGAAATCCTGCTCCTTTCCGCAGTGGAAAACTATAAACACTCCAACAACAACAACAAAAAACCCACTCCAACAGGTACCCCGATAGGTGCCGTGAATGGACGCAATTAAACTACAGTCGTTTGTAATTTACGCAGCAAAGTTTCGGTGCCCAGTATCGCATGCTCCAGTTTCCAACAAATTTCCCACGCCCGGATGAGCTTTCCGGAAAGCAATCCAAGGCAACAGTTGAAGCGCCGTAAGCGAGGCGTCAAAGTTGTCCTAATCTTTTTCGTTCACCCACTCTTCCCCGTCGACAGTGTTTGGGTTCTCTTGGGCGCTTTGGGCTGTTTTTCTATTCTGTTTTTTTAAGAGATAAATGCGTCAATTATGCGAGGAGGGATGGAAACGAGCAGTGGACGAAGGAATGATGATAAACGCGAACCAATCTGCCACACAGTGGGCTTATCATAGCTCGGCCACTGCTGATGGTCCCTCGTTAGCGATCCAATGGTCACGAAAATCGATAGGTTAGCTTGGGAATGAAACATGCTTGCGATAAATATATCGGTTGCTGAAATTACCGATTATTGATGGATTGTATCGATTATGATCGGGGCGGAAATGGGAGGAGAGGACGATGTGTGCTGAAGGTTGATTAAATAATGTATGAGTTGCTGTTTTTCGGACACAGACACACTTGCTGTGAGGGCGAACTAGCGCTGCAGGATATACACACATATTTTGAAAGCATAGCAATTTCCATACATGGCTTAAGAAAAAGAAAATCTTCAGTAATAACTGAATAAAACTGTCGTTAAAGAACTGAATCCTATTTTCGTTTATACGTAAGAATTTCACTAATAATGATGGCTGCTGGCTTTTGCAAGCGTCACTTCAAACATCGAAAGTTATAAAAAATATCTTATTTATATTTATATAAATATAAATATTATATTTATTTTTCAGAATTGTTTGAATTTATGATTAAATTGTAAAATGCACGGTGAATTTAAAAACAACTTAGCATATTATCTAGAACGAATCACATACTTCAAATACCTATGAGTTTACGATACAATATTTCGTATTTTAAATGACAATAACTGATTTTTTTAAAATAAACTCCTAACAAATCATTTTAATACTATCTAACAAGCTTAATATTTACTGTTTTTATGTATGAATTAAATTAAAATCTGAGCAAAGAGAGCAAATGTTGCCAGTATCAAAAATGTTTCTGCTTTAAATCGTTAAGTTAATCATTTGTTTACTACCACATGATGACCTGGCATAATCCATCATTGCAACAATTCGTTGCAAATGTGGCTCAAATAATACTATAACACAATCGAATAACAGCGCGTTAATACCACATTCGTCCGTGTCATCACTTTCACAATAATAGCATGATAATAACCTTGACAGCATGGGACAAAGCACACGTAAATTCTCGTTTCACAACTCCACAACTTGCAGGATATAATTTTTTTTAATGCTCCCCTACGTGGATGGGACTATCCAATGCTTTGCTTTTTGGGGCCAGTTTCATTTCCGGAGGGTGGTCAGATCAGAAAACGAGCATGGAAAACGAAAAAATACACTCACAATGAAACAAAAATCATAAAACCATCCCTCAATCCACGGCTCTCGTGCGACAACTCGTACAGAGCTTTACAGGCTCGTAAAACGGTGGCTCGTAATGAGAAAAAGCTAATTAAATTTTACATGCAAAAATGTTTCAATTCTTTCTGTTTCCCATTTTTTCTCTCTCTCTCGCTCTCTCTCTCTTGCGAAGATTTCTCCCGAAAGCGACCGAAACAGAGAAGAGAAAAATCACATCCGTTTGCGGGAGCAAGCCGATCCGAGCCGGCCATGGATCCCGACAATTTTGTTCCATTTTGTCCCAGGTTGGCAAATTGGCCATTTGCTCCTCTCGCTGGCTATTGTCCGTTTCAACCATTTTGTCGTTCGCCCATCTCCGAAAGCATTAATCATGAACGATCCATCAACGCCACCGTCTCGAGCTGTCCGCAGGCGGAAAAGCTTTTGCTTCGAGCTAGATTTCTAGCAAATGCCTGCAAAGGTAAGGCCTCTCATAGTCACGGCAAGCAACAAGAAAAAAAAACCAAACTAATGCCGCTAAAATTTGAATCCCCACATTGGGCTCAACCATTAGAAAAAGGGAAGCTAAAGCCCGGAAATCTTAATGCCCGAGGTTTGGCTAACTCGCTCTGGCTCACTGCCACGGGTGGGGGGAGGGGGAGTAAAAGCCGATTAAAATCCCTCCCCTTTTGGATGATCAACAGATTCTGCGAGTAAGGCATCCGACGCCGCCGGTGGGTTGAAGATTTTTTTTGTGGTGGAGGAGCTTTTTCAATTTTTTTGTTGCATTTTCAAACATCATGGGGATGCGGGTGCATTTATCGATTTTTTTTATGGATCTACCCGTCACCATTCTTGCAGCTTTCGTATCATTCAGCGGCGGCATAATGGAATTACTTTTATGTGTGGCAAATTGAAATTGGAATCAATTATTATGGGATATTTGTATTTAGGATAGGTGGAAAACGGATTTCGTTCGTTTTAAAAATCGTTAAAAAAAGCACGTTGATGAGATTTTTTCCTCGCCCATCAGATTAGTTAGCCGGGTGTTCCGAATGCCACGTGTGCCGATTGTGTATTTGAAATGCTCACATGAGACCTTAATCCTGAAATGATTTTATTCCTTTTGCTCGAAGCCTTGCCCTCTTACGGGCGTTATCTAACGTCGATTTGAATTACGCATCTTCACGCCAGCCCAACTTATCTTGTCCCGCGGAAAGCCTTTCGTCCCCGGTGCTACTAGCGATCGAGATTCAATCGCATACGAGAGCTCGTTGACCGAACTAAACTGGACGATGGCCCCATTATCGGGTAATGGGAGAGCTCGTACGCTTTTCCACGAACGAAACGCGTCGAATGCCACTGGGTGCTCGACGATCTTTGGAGCTCGGAGTGGAAGGCTCTGCGTAATGAATTCCCAATCATGCAATCTTGCTGTGTTTCCTTCCTTATCCTTATCATGCTCGCCGCCACGCTCCATCGTTATGTCACGGCACTCGAAAAGTCACTTTCTCCCATCCTCCGAGCCGGCTTTCGACGATTCGATTCGTTAAGGACTAACGATTAGGACGTTATTTCGAGCTTAGCTCGGAGCTCGTGTGTTGTGGAAGGCTTCCGCTAGGAGGAAATGCTTTCGGTGCTGCACAGTTATCAACTGGTTGTACGCATCTATAACGATAGCTGGCGAGGCGCGGCGTAGCAGCAAAGCACCAAACCGAACTAAACACAAAAGCGAACGATAAAGATAAGAGTTTAGTCGCTACTTGACTGCACGAAACGGCTTCCGAGCGGCCTTGTACGCAACGTACGAAAGGATACAGTGAAGTGGATACCGAAAAGGAAAAGTGGATACCAGACGAATAAAAAAAAAAAACGAAAGCGATAAAGCTCTTTTCCATGGGCTGCGACCCGGTTCCGAACGTTTGCTTGTAAGTGAAAGTTCAATGTCGTCATTTACGGTGGAAATCGAAGCTCAAGTGGCCGGAAAAGTGGAATTTGCCAATTTCATCTCACCCTCCCTCCTGCTTCCCTCGAGTTCGAACGGCCAGCGATTGCGATTTGCCACCGAAAGCTGAGCGTTTTGCAATTGCTCCGACTGGCGGGGTGGCAGTTAATGGAATGTATACACCGAAAACGAGCATTTAATCGTTTTGCAATTTTGGATGAGTGTCAATCAATTTTGCGTCCGGCTAGGAGGGGATTGTCTTGGTATTTTGTGGTGAAACCGGAACAACGAATGCTGCGCTTGTTAGTGTGTCTACGGAATTGACGATTGTGGTGGTGCGGTTTGGAAATGGTCAAATTTTATGTGAAATGCATAGTTTAATTTATTTCCCTGAAAACACTAAATTTTTATTGTTAACAATTTTTTTATTGTTTATTTTTATTGTTTTACAATTTATTTGAATATTTCTTTGAAAAGATATAATTCAATACAGTTCGAAAAATTTAAACGAATTTGGATTGAGTTTTAATAAATTGTTGGCTAGGTTTTTAAAGATAATAAAATTTTAACGATAATAAAATTTAATAATAATAACGTCTAGTCAACAGTTCAGTTCAAATAATTTTGTTCCAATATTTCAACCGTAGTACATTTTAAACATTTGAAAACAAATTAAAAACATTTCAAACAATTTATTTTTGTCCAAGCCATCACTCTAGTGCCGAAAATAAGATTGTGTAAAATTATAAATAATTCTATCACGAAGGCAATAACAAAATTGAGAAAGAAATAAAAATATGAAAATAATTGTATGATAAGTCGCAAAAAATGTAAAATTAATGAAATGTGATCAATTTTGCTTATATAGAAAATATGAACTATGGAATGAAATCCAAACTATGCAAAAGTTTTTAAGAATTGCTTTTTAAAGTTATTATTTTACTCAAAAATTTGATGATTTTTGTGATTACATACAAAAACTTCTTGTCAAATAATTTCCTTGATTAAAATAATGAATAATTCATTCCACCCGGATCAACGGCCCTGTAAAAGGTATTTTTGTGCAATAAGCAAGATGTTCATAAAAGTTATTTCATTCCTCTCTCTCTCTGATCTAAACGAAACCAAAGAATAAAAATGAAAAAGTAAGAGCTTATGTCCAGTGTGGGTCATGTTTTTCACACAAAGCTTCTTCTAAGTGAGTTCAAGTCCTGTGAAAACAACGATTATCAAGGTTGCACAATTTATTTTTTACATTTGTGCCAACCTTTCTGGAAGATTTCAATATTAATCTTTTTCGTTACAACAAGAGCATTGTTGATGCCACATCATGTGGTTTTTCTTTTAAGTGATGCTAGAAACTAGTGATGGTTTGGGCCTAGGCTACAAACAAGCTTTGATAATCGAATTTAATTCATTCATTCACACGATAAATTAAATTTCTTCCCAAGTAAGCAATATATCCTCGTCAGCTTTTTTGAAAACAAAACCAACCAAAAGGGACCAGAATACGCTCCACCATTTGCATGACGTTTACTTTTCGTGGACCTATCTTCGACCCATCCCATAATTTCGTTACTTCATTTTCATGCGAAACGATCCTAGTCGGGGTTTTTACCCGAAAGGTTAACGCCTGGAAGCAGGAACGCCGCCGACACCCGGCCTGGAAGTAATCCAAATTGGGTATCCCAACAGAATTATGCAAATTTTACAACCATTTTCACCGCCAATCATCCGCCAACCATCGGTCACACCTTCTTGGCGTCCCGTTCCTTCCCCTTGGTGCGATTCTCATCAGTTTAATAGTCTGCCAAATGATGGAAACTGTCATTTCCATGGAAACGTGATCCACGCGAAACGAAGAATGAATATTTTCGCACCGATCGCTCGGCTCATGCTCGCATTCTTGCCCGATTCCCGTAAACGGCAGCGCCAGTGAAGTGGATAAAGTGAGATGTTTTAGTGGATTTGTTGTTTTCACCCCGCACTCAACTATCTTCACGCCAGATTTCCATCACGGGAGCGATTTTCAGCGTAATCGAGTGAACGAGGAAAAAAAAATCGGAATGAAGAAAACACAGATCGACACTGGAGCCACCTGCACTCGGTAAAGATGAAGGAAATTTGAACCGATTCTGGAATCGATTCGATTTGCGTGTTCGTCTTCGATTTGCTGCTCGGGTTCCGTCCACTGGCGTCCCATGGAACCGTGTGGTTCATCCATATTCAAGCGCAATTCAACATTCGATGGTTTGCTTCACGTTCGGTAATCTGCATTCACTGCAAGTGAACGAAAAATAAGCAGCAAAATACCTTAACGATTCGCTGTTGCGATGTAAAACCACAGGATCGGAGACGATGCCGCAATACAGCGCGCAGTTGCATCGATTTTCGCTCTCGAGAAACATCAAAGCAGAGGATGAGCATCGCCGTATGCGATGATGGAATTAAGCAATATGTTGATGAGATACGATCGGGCGTGTAAAGTATAGTGATTTTTGGTTTATCATCTCGTTTTTTGTATGAAGCAAGATGGAATTTTCGTATTGGCAGTTCTTGGAAACACTCGAGCGCAGGTTTCGAAATGATTCTGAACATTCTGGGAGAGCTTCGTCTTCGTGTTCGTTTGATGCACCACTTGAGGGACGCTTGCGTCGTTCATCATGTGCATCGCCATTAAGGATGAAATAAGCGACGATATTTGTGTCTTTCGTAGCGTGAGGTAAAAATACTCAGAAAGCGTTTAATGCATAAATTTTCTTTAAGTATGGAAGAAAAAAAAACGGAGAGTTTGCGTCTATAAATCAAACATTTATCATCAAACAACCGGGGTTTAAATGGTATTGGTGCTGAAAAAATAAGAACTTTAACTCACAAAAACAAACCTCGAACATTATGTACCAGGTAACTGTTTAAAATCTCAGGACTACTTTTAAAACACAATCGAGCAGGCATGTCAAATTGGATTAGACAACTATTTATATTTTACAAGTTCACATTTTATTCCATTTTGTTTCTTCCATTTGATTTTGTACTGTTTATTCGGCTTTAAGAAAATGTTAAGAAATTGAAATTGGCTAGTTCAGAAGTGTTAAAAACGGTAAAAAATTTAATAACATAAAAATCTATATAATTTTAAATACATAAAAAATTGATTTTAAGAATTTCTCTAGGTTGATAAAACATGCTACATGTAGCATAGTATATTCAAAAATTATCACAAACAAAATATCATTTTTGGAAATTGTAGTGTCTCTTCATAAACTTTAAAGGTTCTTGTTATTCATCTTTTTACTAAATTATTCTCTACTTAGCTTATCATCTACAAAAATTCTATAATTTCATTTAAATAGCGGTAATCATGGTGTTCTTGTGAAATTTTAGTTTTTTATTTTAGAAAAACAATCACAAAAATTGCAACCTAACATTTAAAAATTTTACTCATCGCAAATGGTCCACTTGACATTGAATAAAAAGCTAATTTTATACAAAGTACTGTACTTTGTTACATCTATATTTTCTATGATGTTGAACTGGTAAAGAGTTATCGATTGCAATTGGCTTAAAGGTTTAAAAAATACTGATTTAAAACCCCTAGTTTGACAAACCTGGATATGGACAACCTAAACATATCATTCCTTAGCTTGCAGCGAGCTCGCGTTTTACGATGTTTCCGAACGACAAAATGCATGCGTGTTTCGTATCGGTCGCATTTCGCACACTCCACCACCGCCATATGCTTGGACGCGCTAGTAAATGCATTTTTATCACCAATTACCGGCTCGTAAACCATTTCCCGATGCCCGCTCGATGCCCCAATCGATAGCCGGGTTGGGAAGCGAAAAAGATCGACCCGTTTTACGAGCCAAGACGGACCTTGGAATAGTTCTTGCGAGTTGCGTTTGCGAGATAATGGGTGAAAGATTTACGACACAACCTGCTGACCGAGTGTGCACAGTGACTTTGGGATCGATACACGATGTGATGGTTGTAATAAAGCTGGTGGTTTCGCGGTGGACGTGTATCCAGCCTGGATCTAATGTTCGACATCATCCACATTTATTGTTTCGTAGAAGCTGCTATCAATTCATGTGTTGAAACCGCGTTAGCTTAACCCGCATCAGTATAGCATCACCGGAATCCGCTTCTATGTGATGGGTAAGAGGAATTTAGACGGTAATTAAAAAGGGAACTTCCGATACAAACGAAAGATATGCAGTGCGGTAGCCTCGGAGTTATTAGTGTGGGACACGGTAACACGAGCCGATAGGTCAGCGCATCGAACGATCGATCAATGTTTCGTTCACCGTTGACGTATCGACGAAACGCGCGTCGCACTGCAAATGAACGGTCAAATGATGATTAATTGATAAAGTCCAACCCCACAAACCGACCGGACCGATTGACTGGCCGCTCGTATCGATCGATCGGAATCGCTGGAAAAAAAGGAAATCCAATCGGGTCCGGGTTCCGTCCCGGTTCCCGTTCCATCGACTAATGAGTTGGAATCAATTAGACTGATTTGCGCTATCGGAACAACTCCATCAGGGGACCGGGTTGGACTCATACGTGGTAACGATTTGTTGCTGGTGACTTTCCCGCTCGGACTACTCCTACAGTGAACATAAATCAGTGCGCTTTAAGCACGCTTTCCGTTCGTTTCCATTTCGAGGTTAACTTCTTTCCTTTGCTACGTCTCCCGTTCCAGTTTCCTTGGGGGTGCACTTGAGCGGGTTGTGTAATGTTTGTTATTCTATCGCTTGCTTCCTGTTCTTATGGAGCGAAAAGAGAAGAAAAATCGGAAAATGGTTTTGCGCACTTGAATGGGTCTTTTCTTCCAAAGAATGCAGAAAAGCGTTCCACACACACGAAGGAAGCAGGAAATTACGGTATTTAAACACAAAAATCGTTTGAAAGAGGTACGCAAACACACACCCACACACCCACACTGATGCGCTTGCACCGACCTGTCCCCGGCAGTTATTTAATGGCCAACGCATGAACGAGCCCTTCCGGGAGGGGTTTTCACTGTTTTGTGTGTGTGTTTTTTTAACTACCCGTTTCCGTTCCAAGAAGGAGCCGTTTCATCTGCTCCAACTCGCACGGTGGAAAGGATGAAAACTTTTCTTTCGAGCCACATTCTTCCGCGCATCGTTCGTTTCTTGTCCTTTGTGTGAGTTTTGCTTCCACCGTCACGCAAAAATAAAAACAAAAAAGCTTCTCGCTTTCCCCCGAAATCACCGTGTACGCGAACGTTTGTATGGGCTTTAATGGAACAGAGCCGTGAGTTGGGAAAGCAGCGTCCTTCATTGCGGCATTTCCGTTCCGTTCACCCCGTTCTCAGGAAGTATTTTTAGCAAAAAGTTTTTGTGTGTTGGCTGATTGTTTTTCTTCTACCAGCGATTCGCCCCCGCCCGTTTTGACGCCCCCGATTTGTGGCGCTTTTTCATCTGCATTCGGACTCGATCGGAATACGGATGACACACAAATTTAGCGGAAGTAATTTCAATTTGTACCAACCCCGTGAGTGATGGGAGTTTTTGTGCTTCTGGTTTCCCTGTTAACGTGTATGTGTGTGTGTTATGCGCTTTTTCGCTCGTTGGAAAATCTCAGAAATTGTGTTTTGAGAGCTGTTGTTCGTTTTGATACCGGTTTGTTTATTCTTCAAATCACTTTCGTTAAAAGTGAGTTTTTATTTCAACGAAATACGTGCGTGAAATGAAGCGAGCTACAGCACGGGGATTTGGGAGAAAGGGTTTCTTGTACACTCCGAAAAGACTGGGGCATTGCCATTAAATCAAACAGGTAGCTAAGTTCAGGATTACAGAGTTCAATGCCACATTATATTCTGTGTACCATTATGGTGTGATTTAATTAGATTTGATTATTTACTATCGACTTCAATTTATTTTAATTAAGATTATTGTTGTATTTAACACTATACAACTGGATAAGGTAATTATTAATTGAAAGGATGATTTTTTAACGTAATCAGAGTGAAACCGTGGAAAACGGTGGGGGTCCTTGGAATTTAAAAACATTAACCATGCAAGGAATGTCAATAGAACATCCTAGACAGAGGTGAATCCTCATTTTTGGGTACTAAATGAAACAATTCTTTTCCTACAAAACAGTTTCGTTCATCTAATCTTTCATTTTTCGAGACACCACGGAAGCTTCTGGGAAAATTGCAATAAGTCAAACCAAATCTCTGGTTTAGATTTTAAAGGCTTCTAGAAAAATTAGCAGACGTTCTTTGACATATTAAAATCAAATAAATTGGAACAAAATTTTATTCGTAACACTACTTAGTATTTTTTTTGTGTTGAAACGATAGAAACATAACATGTAAATCAATGTTGGATGTTGGATGACACCAGACAACAAAGTTATCTTTGACACTCATAGACATCACGAAGCTCTTTATAAACGCTAGATAAAAGTAATAAAAGTAATAGTTTATCCTAGTCACCATGCTAGTAGAGTTCTACTGAATGACCCATTAAGAAGTTTCTTAACAGCATATAATTTAAAAGACAAGGCTGTGAACAGGTAAAAAGTAAAACTTCGTTAAAAGATATTTGCAAGCACGTTGAGATAAATTATATTTCAATGATTTGATGCTTCTCACAGTTTTTTACGAAAGTATTCACTTTACTTTATTATTGAAGATTAGAAGTTCAGCAAAACATACGGTAGATTTCTCTACATCACAAAACCCCATTAGAAACCTTACGTACGCCATTCATTTCCCGTGTCTATCATGTTGTCACACAACAAAAAAAAAAACCCCATATACAGTCGGACAGTTGCGAACCTTCAACACCTACCGGATAACGTTTCTATAAACCGAATCAGCGACAGAACATAATATACGGGACATCAAACAGCGTGCGCAACACGACAGAGCCTTGCCCGAGGAAAAATAAAGACAAAAATCCAATGCAGAGATAACAAATCCGATTGCACGAATCATCTTCAAAAGGCCATTTTTCACATTTCTATTGCAAGCGCTCGAGCAGAGAAATGGTCAAATGGGCTGCCGGTCCAGTGGCACGATCGTTTGCGATAGCCTACCACCGAGCGTTTGTGGAATGGTACAAAAAAAAACGGCTCCCAAACCTCTTAAAGATGCGGCCGAGGCGCTTTCCACCGTCCACGCGATGCGAACGTCTCATTTTTCATTTTTCAACCACCATTTCGCTTGGTACACCGACCAATCGACCAAATTTCGGTTACCAGTGTAGGCCGTACGGTGTGTGTGTGTGTGTGTGTGTGTGGACACAGCAAGCTGTCGGGGGGATGTGAAGGCTTGCGGGCAGGAGAAGCAAAAACCGGGGAAGGTCGCATCGGAAAAGTACTCCATCATGCTGAAGATGAAAATGAAGGAATAAAACCGTACCGGATCGGAGCTGGGTGGGTGCGATATAAATTCATAATCTGCTTCCCATTCGGGCTCGTGCCGTTGCATACTGTTTTTATTACTTTTTTTTCTCATTTTCCGTCAGCATTTGTGTGGCGTTTGTTCTCGTCCAATTCCAGCCTGTATCGTTATTGATGGTGTCGTGTCTTGTAGCGGGCAGCACGTGGGCTCCATTAGTTTTGTCATTGCGAAAGCTGTTGCCTGTTAACATAGACCTTCGATGTTTTCGGTGGTACATGGAATATTTCACATCACTTGCAATTACTTGTATTCAATGATCTTTTCTCTAATGAATTTAATATGACGAAACTAACAATTCCATTAAAACAATATATTTATAAATATAATTTTCGGAATGTTGCATAGCCGAAATAAAACAGTATCGACCCAGTCCCTGTGCTCATCACACTTGACTCACTCCGTCACGAATCAATAGTTTTATGAGACCCCTTTTAAAGGCCCAAGACTTATCGTCTGATGTTTCAAGTCCTTCTTGGCATGTTGCGGGCCCCAAACGGAACGCTCATTGAAATTCAAGTGGATTCGGTTGCTTTTCGAAAAATTGTGTCCATAGTTTTTTGAGGTTTTATCCGTTCCCTTTACGTGCGCCAACGCTCACCACTTCAGCTGGAGGTTACCGTTGACCCAGTTGTGTTGAGTTTCGTAGTAGATAGAAAAAAAAACCAACCCAAATCAACAACACCAACGCGCTGGAAATAAAAATCGACTCCATAGCGGCGTCGAGTTTTTGGAGGGAGGTGGGGACTCTCCCGGATGGCCCGGTGCGGTTCTGAGATTTTCCACTCGACGTGGTGGACACTCGAGAAAGTGGATCCAGATTTTCCTCTTCCGGCCGTTAACCCGCTCACCCGCTTCACTGTCTGTCTCACCTCTCTCGAGGGTGCCATTTGGAGGAGTTTCTGGACGTTTGGTCGAAAAAAGTGCGCCGAGAGAACCATTTGCCGGTGGTTTCTGGTGGTGCGATGGCGATGGGAGATAGAAAACTGCTGGAAAACTGCCACTGAAGGGACCGACACAGCCGCAACAGCCGTGCATTTCGGGCACTCTGGTTCTAACCGACCACCGCAATTCGAGTGAAAATGATTGGCTCAACGTTTACAGCTTAAGCCCCTGGCCCCGTGGTTGTCTGGTCGTGCTCGCTATTGCAGTCACTGCGGCACTGTCCGGTACTTACGATCACCATTCGAGTGCCATCCATCCGATTGGAACCGACCGGGTTGCACATCATCCATTGTTCCTGCCACCTCAGCTGGAGAGGAGAGTGCGAATGAACAATCCTTTCCTCCATGGAAAACACAACTGACAGTTGACAGTTGGTGCAGTGGCTTAAGAAAACTTCATTTTCCAATCCAAATCCGAATCCCACCGCCGGTCGGGACGGACCCGTGGCTAATGAGCCTGGGGTTTCCGGTCTCTCCACCGCCAAAAGGTCACGGACGATGGTGTCGGAAAATTCAATTTCGAAGCAGCGGCGAGGTGCTTTCAGGCAGCAATTAAAAGTGATTCCTGATGAGAGGGTGTGTGCGTTGGAAAAGGCTGATCGGTGCAGTGGAAGCGCTGAAGCACAGGAACGGGATTACGCGTGCTGTCACTGGGTGAAGTGTAAAATGGGTTAAGCTAACACCCAGTGCCGGATGTCTTATTAGGTTTAGACTTACAGCTAGGTTTTCTTGGCCAACGTCCATATTACGCTGGGATTTTCATTGCAGTTGAAACAGGATTAAGATTCTATATGTGGCAGCATCGAATGCTTGGTCAATATTGATGCGCTTACGAATAAAATTTCAATTTCATATCATGTTATCACAATACTTTTTCAGATTATTGTTTCAAATTTTTTCTTTCCATTGGTTTGTTTTAGTCGACGGCATCATTTTAAAATCAAGTAACAAAACAGAATTTGCCATTTCGTTAAAGCGATGGTCAATTTTGACTCTAAAACACTATCACACAGTAAAAATAATAGTTTCTAAATAGATAAAAGTGTAATAACATCATAAAAATGTTCGTGCAGTACCGAAATCAATCAATATCAATTGTTACTACGTTAGCAGATAAAGTTGATCAGCAGGATTATTTTTATATTTGTGTTCTGTATTTTACATAAGTAATTAAGGCTAATTCTGATATCATATGGATTGATTCTTAATTATTTCATTTCTTGATGCGCTCGCTGATCAAATTCATATGTTTTTTTCAAAATTTAACCCAATTTCAGAGACTATACAATCGGGCATTTCCACTAAATCTATTTCACTTATGTCGTGTTGCTTATTAAGTTCTACGCTGGGGTCGTGTCGTGTTTCTTATTAAGGAAGACTTAGTCATGAACGCTGTTTAATTCTTTTAGTACTAAACTATGTGCAAACAAAATTTTTAAATGAACGAACAGTTATATAATTTAAATATATATTTGAAAAACCTAAAATTTTCTTGAGACTCGCTCGGTAAATACTTAAGCTTATTAAAAAAAACTTATCAAACATAAAAACTCACGATTTTTCCTTTACCACAGCAAAACCATTATTCATCGCTCCACTAAGTTTTATTATGATCCCTATGGGTTTAATAAAACATCATACTAGGTGAATTTACTCGGTGACTGTATAATATTTGTTGATAAAATAGTTTTAATTAATACAGAAAGAAAAAAATATTCAGCCACTGTGGCATTCATTGCCAGCGGTGAAAAACCGTCATATCAAACAAACCACAACTCAAGGAGGCATCATCTTTACTTAAAACCGACACCGCCCAGAACAAGACCGTCTTGTATTTGTGCAGCAACAAAACATGCAGAGACTCCACCTCGAATGCCAGCCTGGAATGTCCTCCTGTTCTGTGTGATATTTTCCCATCTTAAAATGTGCGACGGGAGGAAGTTGGCACAGGACGAGTAGAGCTGGTTCTGGAAAATGAAATGTGGTCAAATGAACTCACCGTGTGTGAGCGAGCGTACGGCCGGCTCGGGCACGAAGCCTCCAAGTGATGGACCAAACACCGGTACAAATATGTTCAATTAGTGAGCCGAAACCCCGGTCCCGAGCAGGTCGGTAAATTAATAGGAATCTTTCTTTGGTTTGGCGGGACGGTACACTTGCGTCTTGTGAAGCGGATCTCTCACGTGATGTGTTCTCGGTCTTGGGGTGATGATGATGATGATGATGGTTGATCCCTGGCAGATGTGTGTACGAGCAGGTGCACGTTACGCAAAAACCACCACCCCAGTTCGCCCAGACACGACGTACTTCTTGACTTCCCTCGTGCTCGGGTTGCGTCTGACTGTCTTGGTTGCAGATGTGTCTACCACTTCGTGAACTTTGGCTAGGATTAGAATATATGGCAGTCCGAAATGAGTGAAACTGAAAGCCTCAGTATTTTGGTTTGTTTTGGGTCGCTACCTAAACCCGAGAGCTTCACCCATTGTAGTCTAGATAGGATAAAGGAGAAAGGCGCACGATCATCAGATCACACCACACGAGCGCGTGTTTGATGAAGTAATTTCATTCGACGGAACGTGGTTTGCTTGTGTTAGAACTGTTTAGTTAATCTTCATCACCTTGTTATTTTACAACGGATTAGTTGTTTAAAACATGATCTTTTAAATACATTTTTTAAAAACATTTCACTATTCAGATTCAAAGCCCAACCGTTCTAAGCCATAACAAAATAAAAATGTCATAACACGAAACAGGAGACTCTTTTATAACTGTTTTGATACAGAAAATTATACTCACATTATCAGCAAAAAGCACAGGAAGGATTGCATATATTTTAGCTCAAATATATTACTCTTATTCCATTTACTAGTGTACTATTATTAGCACTGAATTAGCAAAACCAGCTAGAAAAGCATTGTCGTACGTATCCAAGAGCAAATCACAAGGCACCCGAAATATTCCACCAGATTTAATCCCATTTACTTGCCCGAAAGAACATGTTCTTCCTCCGTTGATGGTCGCCACGCCGCGACGTGTAGGCGATGCGGATGATATAATTACACTTCCCTGTGTGGCCTTTTCTTTGGGTTTGTCGTGTTTTTTCTTGCGAATGATGAAAATTACAGTTTTTTTTTCGTTTTTCTCTTGCACTTCTTTTATCGTCGTTCTCGTCGGAATGCACGTGGGTGCGATCGTCGTGGTATATGAAATATTGTACACAAAATGGTATAGGATGGTGCTTACGTTACGCTGGAAGTGAAACTAAATTCTATCACAACACGTACATCCCACGCTTTGGATCTATTTATGAGTGCGAAAATGTTGTCTTAGAATATGCGGAACAGGATTAGTAAATATCCTTTTAAATATAATGAAATCTTTGCAGAAAATGGTTGTTTTCCTGTGAAAGTAGCGAAAAAAAATGAATAATCATAGCAAAAATACTACTCGAAATAAATGTTGATTTGAATTTTAATATTTTGGGTCTAAAATGTTGGCCTTCCTTAAAACATTTTGTTTGGCATTCAACGTACCAAAAACAAAAACATACAAAAAAGCAGCACTGCCACTAACAAATCAGAGGCACATTTTAAATTCATTGTTGCTGCTGGTTGGCTCGAGTGCAACGACGGAAGCTGGAAGTTGTGCAAGCAGCCAAACGAGATTGCACATTAAAATTAAAATGAAAAACATAAGCACCAAATCGTTGCCGTCCCGGACACATCGGACTGGTAGAAATGCTTAGACGAAGCAGGATGCCAAATTCACCGACACAGCACCAAAAGTGTACTGGATTTTTGCAAGTTTAGTTTCTCCAAACGAATCAGAACAGTGCGGTGCGCCAGTGAGCGCCCAGGCCCAGGGCTTCTTTACGGTGTCAGTTAGTGAGACTCAAAACTCGGTGAAAGCGAAGGCTGGAGCCTTCGAGGGCAACACATGCACCACAAAGTGAAAACTACTCTCTTACTGTGGACAGCTCGTTGAATGATTTATGGTTGATTTACATACACAAATAGTGTACGGTACGGACATTTTGTGCATACGCCGGCTTTTCGGAAGACCACTGGACGGGCAGAGCTCAGAATAAGAGTGTATTCAGTGCTATTTTTTTGTTGTTATCGTCCGTGGTTCTTTCTTAGCATAGTTTCAAGTGACTCTTAAAAATGCAACACTTCCCAGTGCAGCGAGCGATGGTCAGGTTCGCAGGAATTTTGCACTTCATCAACACCACAGGCTTTATTAACAAACTCCCCACAGCTAGCTTCATTAGCAGGTTCGTGTGAAACCGCGGTTGCCCGTCCCCCGGGTGGTGTACGGCAAAGTGACCTTTAAATTA
The DNA here is from genome assembly GCA_000473445.2 of Anopheles farauti. Lineage (NCBI taxonomy): Eukaryota > Metazoa > Arthropoda > Insecta > Diptera > Culicidae > Anopheles > Anopheles farauti. The sequence continues at coordinate 10,065,460 of KI915042.1, forward strand.
CTTTCTTCCGCGGCCGATCATCCACGCCATGGCGTCGCATGATGATGTGGTGGTGAGGACATAACGCACTGGCCGCTGTGTATGCTTTCGTTAATTAAAACGTTGTTTCAAGCACTTAGCCGACTTTTCCAGCAGGAATGTTACAATTGTCCTTTTTGAGCCATAGCGCTCAAACTGGCCGGGAAATGTAAGTAATTTGCCATTCTAGAAAAGCAATTAATGATCATAATAGTGTATAGGGAAATGAATCCTGAAATATGCTACATCTTGCAAGAATTACATAATGGAAACCAAAATTCCATCAAGATGCAAACAAGGATTCTGCATTGAAATTGAATAATATTGTATAGTTTATTATCTAATAAAAATCTAAAGAAATTATTAAATTTTGCCCTTAAATTCTGTCTTCCATTCACCTATCTTTAACATGACGAATTGTGTCATATTATAAAAAAGAAATTCAACCAAAAAGCAACGATAAGTGATCTAATGTTAATATTTATTTTATCTTCATTTTAATTAAATTGGTAATAAAATAAAACTTGTGGCAAAGTCAGAAGAAAAGATGTTCTCATAAACGAATCAAACGAATTTAGAGATATTACATTATTGTTAACAAATATTGACCCTTTGCGAACGAAAACATTAATCCTTCAAAAAAGGTTGTAATAAAACGACCCTACAAAAAATGTAAAATTATGTAATTATAATTACAAGACTGATATTAGACTTTTTTTCGCATACTGCATAATATTTTTTTATTTTTTTCAAATATTCAAAACATAACAAATCTTTTTTTATATATATTCCAATAGCTTGGTTTAGATAATATTATTTTTTTAAATAAAAAAACTAAAATATTACCGACGAAACTTTACTGTTCCACATTATATCAAAAAGGCAAAATACCATAACAATTTTTTCTTTTTGCCGGCAAAACGCTTGCTAACGGTCCTTCAAACCACGTCTCATCAAGCTGCCGGTGCTTAGTATAATTTGTTTTTTGGAGTGCCTCAACAAACGATTCCTTTCCGACGTTTAATCTCTTTAAGATAATTTAACATGAGAAAGACAGAGAGACCCACACTATGCTCCGATCCTCCTGGTAGTAGGAAAAGGAAATCTCGAGGAAAATTAATTTACTACCACGGGGGATGGGGCTGAGGGTTGATTTTTAAATGACTTTTTGTCCCATTTTACTACTTGCCATTTTTTCTTTCATTTGTTGGTGTTCGTTGGTTTGGTTGCTCGTTTGTTTGACCATGGTGCTTTAAGGTGTCCGAAATGGATTCGATTAGAGGGTAGCAGAAGAAGAAAAATAAAAATGCATGTTTATAAAAAAGCCAGTTGAGGAGTAAGGATAAGAAAAAACATTCCATTAAGTGACGGCAAAAGGTGACGATAATTTCCGTTCCGGTGTCCTAGGCTGACGATGGAAATTAGTTTACCTCGCGGAAGGTTTTTGCTTTGGTTCATTTCCAGGCGTAGCTTTGATTTGGATGGCGCCGCAGCCCTTAAAAATGGAGGGAGCAGAATTTTTAACAATTTTTATTCTGTAAGAGAGCGAACTGGATGAGGTTTGTTGGTTGGCTTTTTCCAGTATGTTTTTAATTTTCGCCAATTTTGTGGCATCTCATTTGGCACGCAGCGGTTTTTTCAGCCGTTTGTATAGTAATGTGGTTTAATTTTGCTCACAAATGTCTACTTGAATTTGTTGGAGTGAGATTTTTTTAAAATATTTTCAGAGAGAATTATATAATTTTAAAAATCTTTACATTTGAATTCAGAATTGTCCCAAAACCTTTTTCCAAAAATGTAACAGCACAATGATAAAAAATTTGCATACATTTTTATCCTACAATTCGCTCAAATAGAAACAGTAACGTTTGAAACACGATATTTTTGAATATTCACGACACAATCTTTAACCGGAGCTACGTAAAAAGTCAATGATTCCATTGCTTCCACTCGTATTCATCCATTGTTTCCAGTAGATTGAAACATGATTAAACTGACCCAGCTTATGTTTCCTTTCGATTCCGCCGAGATCGAAGCGCTCGTAGCGCTTGATCCATGACCTCAGCCCATCCCTACGCCGTCGAGCGCGATTCCACTCACGGGAAAGACCAAAGAAACCCATTTTGCGCGTTGGCCAGCTGTCCCTACGGTAGATATCCACTTACAGACCCGTTGCCACTTGCTTTCACATTCACCTCCCCATTGGACGAAGCTGATAAAAAGGTAAGTTGTACGCTTGAGAGTTACAAATCCAGCCGCAAGTCACGTTACACCAAGGTGGTGTTCTTGGACGTATGCACAAGGCGGGGTGAACACAGGAAAGGTTAACTCGTTCCCCTGGTTGTGTGCCACAGGGCGAAAAAAAAGATAAGCTGAAGGAGTAGAAGAACAATAAAAAGGAGAAAAAACGCATCCTCCATCCTTCCGAATCGGATATCCTTTTTATCCTTTCGAGCGAGCTTGCATGCTTTTGGCGACATCGCTTTTTTATGATTAGTTATTTTCTCCGTGCCGGATGGATACCCTCTTCAGTAGAAAGGCGAAGAAAGAAAAAAGCTGCCTTGAATTGAATTATTCTATCGTGCGCCCTCATTTTCCTGACCCCTCATCTAATTCACTTTTTCGCTGATTTTAGATGAAGTTGAGCTGGGTACGTTTCGCCTATCATCGCCCGTGTAGAGGACTCTTGATACTTTTAACATGAAAGTCCGACAGTTACAATGAACAAAACAGAGCAAAAGCATAAAAATGTGACTCACGCTAGGACCGTCCCACATAAGTGGGGCTGTTGGAGCATTTCTTTCGGCTTCGGAAATGCTCGTAATTTATTCATATTATCATGAGAAATTTTCCGACACATTACACCTCTCACATATCACACGCGTTGTGGAGGTTGAGTATGTAAATGGACCTTACCTGAAGCGGCACCATCAACGTTGTGGTAAATGTTCACCTAAACCAGGATTGTCAAACAATCTATTTTCAAGTGTGGGTCGAATAGATAGAATTTATTCTTACCAAAAAGATTTTTGAAGAGCACATTTATTGACGTAAATAGTTAAAACATAGGATTAACCAGACTTAGGCTTATATTTAAAAAAAAAACAAAGACGAATGAGAAACTTAAAACGCTTTAAATTAATTACTCATAAGACAGAAAATGAGTGAAAAGGAACATTTTTTAAATTACTTACAAATAGATTTGGAATACTCATTTTCGAAGGAAATTATTTTAATTTTGGAATGAAACACACAATCATAACTAATGATATTAAAATCAAACTCACAAAGTGTTTTATTTGTATTCTCATAGTTTCTTTTCTCTTTACCCAATTCAACTATATGATTTTCATCGAATAATCGTTTTTAGACACTTAAACCGTCCGTAATTATAGAAATAAGCAACCAAAGCAAAGCAATAATATTATATAATAGATTGTTTAAAAAAATGCTTAAAAAATTGGTGGTTCATTTTCATGTGACGTATGGACTTTTCAGCAAAAATAAATTTTTTTTCGACCACCTTACACAAACCAACGAATTTGAATATGGTTGAAAAACGTTTAAAAACATGAATAACATGCCTATTATTTATAACGACCTATCACAGATTTTTCGTGTGGGCTATATTGAAAAACTGGCGTTTGAAATCCCTGTCTTAAAATAAAGCATTAGATCCAATAATTCATCAGCAAACGCGGCAATGCAGCCACTCGATGCGTCCCTCGATTTTAAGCACATTGGCAGCGTTTTTGTGCTCAAGCTCAGGTTAATGTACTTATTGAGAATAATTAATTTTCGTTCATTTGATAACATTAACTGTTTAAAGAGATTGACTTGTTGCAGGATAAAACTTAATAATTGCTTACTTGAAACAATGACTTTAAAATTCGACCTACTTGCATAATTAAAATTCCACTAATCGGAATCTAACCCAAAAACTAACTTGCTCTTATTACGATGCCTTTTGTGTAGAAAATAGTTGCGCTAATACAAATGCTTTCCTCCCTATCTAGTAGGTTTGCACATTTATTATCGTCGGAACAAATGACGCCGCTGCACAGGAAGTTTCATGCAGCCAAAATGCTCGTAAACAAACCGAACGACCACAATTCGCGAACCACTTTCAAACACGTTCTGGAAAAACTGTGCTGTTCCAGCTCCAGCAAGTCAAGCGGAGTTTGTGTGTGTGTGTGTTGTCTCATGCCCTCGCGCTCTGGTGCATATTTCCCCGAACAAACACCTACTTATCATTTAGATGGGCTGCGGAGAGAACAATTTGTTGCCACTCGGGCAACGAACGATCCTTGCCCCCCGGTACAGGAAACACGGCATACTTCACGGTTGCAATGCCATGAATGAGGTCACGCTGACGGTATGCAGGAAGGGAAGGCTCACATACTATCATCGTTATTGTAGTCATGATAGATGGAAGCAAAAATTTAAGGTTAAATCGAACAATTTTCTTCAACAAAGCACGAAATAAAGGCTTTATTTAGAAGCACCATTAATCGTTTTTCTTCATTTAGACAAAAAGTTCTTCCTCTTCAAACACTGTTGTGAGCTTCATCCACCATACAAAAGGGTGGAATAGCTTTGTTTACGATTTTGCAAACGTTAATAATGCATAAACAGTTGAATAAAACTACCCTGCCTTTTGCTTCCGCCGGTGGTGACGGCGGTGCTTTCAGTTATGCTCGAACACTAAGCGGAAGCTAGTTCACATTGCATTGCGCCCGTTGAATACTCTCTTGTTCGAGAGCCAACAACACATATACATCCACAGGTGCAGTACGTGGTTTGTGAACGGTGAACGGAAACCGTTATCGAGTTTAACTGAAACTCCTACTTTTCCTCTTGTTCTGATAATCGTTCTTGCTACCTGTGATGGTCTCTGAAACACTGAAACAAACCAGGCGATGAGTGCCTGGTTAAGAACATACTACACGATGTGAGAGTGTGCAAGTGAAAGTTTGTTTCAAATCGACTCCGCTTATTACGCTTGAACGTGTGTAAATGGTAGTATGTGAACGCGTGAATTTGAAGGTTATGAACGAGTGAAAGACTGTGTGAAATCTACACCTTAAATCGGAGTAGTTTATTTTGTGATGTGGAACTATAAATCTAGTTATTTGAATGATGTTTGAAATGTGTCTGATATGTTGTCTAGTTTAGTTTAATACCACGCAAAAATAAAGCAGGATCGATAATCGTCATAAATATGATGAAGAGAGACATATTTTTGGTCAATCCTCTACGTAAGGTACTTTGTTTTGTTATCATATGAAAATTATGATAAAATGTTCATGATAAAATACATGTGAAAAGTGTTTTATCATCAAACGCAAACCAATCGTATTTGTTAAAATTTAAAAATAAAAACTCAATGGGCAACATTTAAATGTAAAACCCCAACGTCTCTCGATTACAGCATTAATTACTCTAAAAGTTTGTAAAAAAATGTAATGTTCGTTGCGTATTTCGCGAAAAATAACTTACCTAGTGTTTATTTTACATCATTATTCAGACAACGTTCATACTGGTTTGCATACGTTTATGCTGTTTATTAAATTGAATCGAGTCGAATTATGTCAAATTATTATCGAGCGTTCTAACGAATGCACTTGCTATGCTGTGTTCACATTACTTTTAAATCTAACACTGAGAATCATTTATAAACATTAAAAGACCTTCTTACAAAATCAAATTATCGATTATACAATCAGTTGTATCATTGCCTCCTATCCAATTCTTAAAATAACCAATCTAAATATTGTGCTTAATCGATGCTACTTACTGACGATAATATGAATAATCAATCAAACGCTTAAAACTTGGTCAGTTATTTGTTTTACTGAGTAAGTAAAGATAAAATGACCCTGTAGAGCAATTTCTCTTCATTACCCTCGGGAAAAGTTCAATTCGTTCTTTTTCTGCAACATTCACTCTGCTAAGTGTCCGATAGAGATTTGAGCAACAAATAAAGCTATTTAGGTTGAGATATTTGTTGGGTTTGTTTATGATCCAACTTGATCTTTTACGTTCTGTTTTAAATCAATACATTATGAAATGAAATCCCACAGTTCAATGATCAAAATTTGATCATGCTCAGCACTCCTTTACCATATCGATTAAAAAAGGACGAAATGCGTATCACAAACACCCGTTATCGTTCGATTATATCTATTTTTTGTTTTCAGTTAAAATTTAAACTCATTCTCAGTAATTGTGAACAAAATTGTCTCTACACATTTTATGGATCTGTGAACAAATCTGTCAAAAAATTACACCATACTTGTCCTCTCTATCGAGCATCGGGTCCCACCGGCTGGGAATAAATCGTATTTGATTATAATTTTCCTATCCAAACGAACGCTCCATCTCAGCGTTCAGCCGGGAGGAAAACGACCTTCCGGCCCTTGTGCAAAGGTATACGAGAAGAAATTTGATTACAGTCAACACACAACACCCGTCTCCTGCCATCGTGCGCATCGTTTTGCATGATCGGTTCAATGGCCGTTACGCTAGCATATTACGGATGGATGTAAGGATAAAAAAACAGCCTCAAATATCTGCCCATTCGTCAGCATTTCTGCAGCAAATGTGTATGTGTGTGAAGGAGCAAACTGCCTTCCAAACCTAACCGTCTGTCCGTTCGATTATTGGGTTCAATTTGTTTATGTTAATAATGCTGCCCGTCACGAGAATGGGCGGGATGTTCGATTTCGTTGCGTTGTTTTCTTTTCCCAAGGACAATCTAGAAGCCGGTGGGAAAACCTGGAACGGGACTGGGATCTGGTCGGCATTCGAAGGCCATCCGTTGATTACAGACCTCGGTGAGTTCTTGTGTGTCGTTTCTTTCGCGCTTTAGCGATGGCATGTACAGCGTTTACAACAACTTTGACAATTTTCACAGGAGTCAGAGGATCCAGTGGGGAAGGTAAAGTAGCGCTCTGGTGGGAAATCATTTCACAGGCTTAAGAAGTATTGGCGAGAGCAGTACAATAAAAAAAACACCAACGGGGCCGTTTAAATCGAATTTATGATTTATATTGCGTTCCGAGCTTTGGGCATCTTGCTGGATCACTTTCCGGATGGATAAAAATAGATTCCATCAATGGGTGAGAGCAAGGAAAAGGAAGATTTCCACACAAACAATTGCTCGGTGAGTGATTTCACTTAGCACATTACAGCCTGATCCTGCTCTTTCCAGAAACAGATAGAAATGGATAAAGAAGAGGGAGAAAGAAAAAGAAAGAGAGAGAGAAAGAGAGGCAAGCATTCAATTTGCACAAAAGCGCCCTCCAAAAATACGCTTGGATGATGGATGTTGACATTGGGAATTAATTCCAGAGTTTCCAGCCACAATCCCAGCCGGGATCAGTGGCGCCAGAAACGCCCTAATTAATGGCACGCCCGGGACCGTCAACGGGGGAGAAAATGGAGAAAAATATTGTGCCTCGATGACATTGGCGCTAGAAAATTGATTCATTTGGCGCCGCGCGAGAAAACAGTAATTATTTGAATGCATTGAAAGGCGTTTGCAGCTGGAATGCTCACACACACTCACACACCTCAGGGAATGCACAGCGGTCACGCTGTTGACGAACTGGCTTCGATCCGCAATGCAAATTGCAATTTGCTACGCTCCCCTCTGCCACAAAGTTTGGTACAATTTGCCGACGACTCTGTCGTTCTTGGCTTCCCTTCTCGATCGGAGAGGGAAAGTTTTTGACGAGCGTACTGATAGTGACAAGCGTAAATTAAATTTTACTACAGTCTGTCCGGCATGCAGCCGAGCCGAGATACGAGGTTTGGCGAGATTTATTCCGAAGATTTGTTTTTGTTGTGTTGTTGCTGTTGCTTTTCCTGCCTGCACCATTATTTACTGCCGCAGTGAGTGAATTATTGTGCTGATCGATTGTGTGCGGTTGACACATTTCAGCGAATGGCGTGATGAATTTATGTTCGGTGGAAATGGTGGGCAATGAAACAAGCGGTTAGCTGGACGATCGGTGGGCTTATTTATTTAAATTACTTTGGAAAGTTGCACACAGTGGCGATCATAATCATTTTGATAAATTGATGGAAACAAAGGCGCTCATTTTGAAAACTTTTTCCAAAAGAAGCAAATTTTAAGTAAAAAAAAAACAGATTAATGACTGGGGAGGTGGTTTCAATTGATTTTCAAACACCACATTATTATATGAATAAGAAACTCCTTCTAGATTGTGTAGGAAAGCTTGGTAATTTAACAGCGATGAAGACGTTTATGATTCAAATAATCTTGTTCATTCTTGTTTCGTACATTTTCAAGGTTTGTTTCCCTAAAGCTTATAACTTTAATGACGAAAATAACAACATATTATCAGCGCAATATCAGATTTGAATTAAACATGTGTTTTATCCGATTTTCTACTAGCTTGATTTTATTCAAAATTTATCGTGTACCTTTTCGTGGTTTAATTATTTTCCTTGGGTTTCGGATGAGTAATCCTCTTCTTTAATAGATGTTTTTAATTCTGTTGTAAAGTATTTAATGATAGGGATGAAACGGAACTTTTACTTTGAAAATATTAGGATGCTCATGAGTAAATGTTCATTGTGTTACAGTGATCGCGTTTTTTATGATTACACTAGAGACTTGATGTCTATATTTTGAAAAATTATTGCATATGTTTTATTGTTTAACTTTTTTGTAATTTTGTTGAAATGGGCCAAAAATGGCATTTCGGATGTGTTAGATTATTGAAGATTATCAGTCAGCGGTGTTTTTTTTTGATGGCCCGTGGAATTTCCTTCTAGTAAATGAATTACTGCAGGCAATTAAAAAAAAAATACTCAGAAACAATAAAAGGAACATAAAACCATCTGACGAAATGGCCTTCACTGCGTTGGTCGTTACATTTATTAAAATAAGAAATTGAGGAAGATTTTACATTTTCTAAACTGTTTCAGAGTATTTTCGTATCACATCAGGTGTTTGTTTTATTTGACTTAATTTGTGGTAGCTATCCACCTGAGTGTTTGTTGTTGTAAAATTAATTTATACACACACTATAGTTTATTTATTATTCAGTTGTCAACGACCATACCATGTTGAAAACACCGGTTCTCGTCCGATCACCGAAGTTAAGCAACATCGGGCATGGCTAGTACTTAGGTGGGTGACCACTTGGGAAAACCATGTGTCGTTGGCATCTTTCTCTTTAAAAATCTTCGTGGCATATGTGCAGACAAACGCAGAAAAATTCTGTCCATGTTTGCTAACTACGTCATCCACATCATTGGCAACAATGATGCTGCGATTGAATTAAACGTCCTGCGTGTCTGTCTTTGTCAACCCTAATTTTTTAAGTCTTGTAAAGTGTTGTCCATTTTTTTTTCTTTTTAAACCCTCAACGTGTCAATAAATGTCTTTTTATAAAAAAAAGTAGACAAGATAGATATAATGAAAAAATAAATCAAAACTTGCAAGGTTTGCAATTAAAATCAATAAAAATGTAATAATATTCGACAGCCCATTATTCTTAATATTATTTGCAAATTAAAACTTTATAAAACGAGAACTTTTAATACCGTAAACATTCTGGAAGCTAATCCGATTGAAAAAAGAGATTAAATTTTTATTTGTGAAGTTTTAAGTTTGTCAGCATACTTTTTTGAACCCTCATTTCATGAGCTTGAGTAAATATTAATCACAAAGAGAAATAATGTGTACTAAAAGTAAGGAAAACAGTTGTTTCTATTTTTTGCGATTATGTTGTTTTCCTTTATCACCGTAAACTTAGTACCGTTTTCCGGTTTAGTCATTAGTGACAAACGGCAGACGAAATTTTTAGCCGTCTCACGGACGATGAGTCCAGACGCATCGCGTACAGGTCATTTCATAACACGCTAATTTGCTTTTCTACCTTTCTGCCCATCGTTTCCCTCCGTCTCCAATCGTCCCACCCCGGAAAATGCAACGTTCGGGCGAGAGCGAAAAACTTTGCGTACGAAATTAATTGGATCAGGCTAAAAATTATTACTACGCACGGGTGGACCCATAACGTCCAAAAAGCGCCGATGGACGTCGTTTGCTCGTTTCCGATGAAAGTCAGCCAGCCGTCTTGTGCGATAGTTTTGGGGCCGTGTGGAATCCACCTCTCCCTCGGGAGCATCCCGACCGATCACCGAGTGTGCCTGAGTGTAAACAGGATCGTAAATTTGCGGAAACAAAAAACTTTACCGGCTTTTTGCAGCCGACTTTTCCGACGCGCCTCACCGGCGTAGCGAAAATTTGCCATTTTTCGTCCCAAACATTCCACCGGGCGGGCCGAACGTGCCGCCGAAGCGGGGAGGTTGAAACAACGCTGGAAACTGCAGAGAATAATTAAGCGGATGTCCTGCAGAGGTCGGCCGGCCCGGATGTCGTCCTTTGTCGGTTTGAGGCCTTGAGAGGAAAGTAAACAAGAAGTTTACTAAGGCAGGAACTGCTCTAGTGTCCCACCTTGGCAGTTCTTTCCGGCCAGCTGGAACGCGGCGTTGATTTGAAAGTTTTGTGCTCGATTCTGTGGCTCAAAGTATGCTCGTTTCGAATTTCGTTTCGAAAGGAGCCAAAGCCATCAATAAATTATCACTTCAAGTGGTCACAAAGCCTTCCTTGGCTTGACGGTGCCATCGAAAGTAGTTCCAGTTGGAAAGCCCTTTTCCGTAAGTCTGCTGGAAAGACAATGGCTGAAGCGAAACAATAAGTTTGGGGTAAATAAAGCGGGCAGAATTTGGCACCAGTCAAATGGCCTGATGGCCGTACCGAAAACAGCAATTTAATTACGCGAACATTAATTACCGCGGCTACGCGGCCATCCTAGCGATCGGAGCGCAAATTAACTAACTTGCTGTACTGGTGTTTAGTCTCTCTCTCTCTCTCTCTCTCTCTCACACACACTCTAAAAGAACGCAATTAAAGGTATTTCTGTTTGAACAGCTGCCGGCCGTCGATAGCGTTCTCAATCGGTAGCGTGATAGCATCAATCGACAGTACTACGTGCGTACGAGCTTACGGGGGAAACAATTCGGTCCGCGGTGAATTAAGATCGATTAGTTAATTAGGTTACAATTTAGTGTTCGTTTCATATCAATGAAGCGGAATTTTTATCAGTGAAATCGTTTGTTGGCTGAACTCAAAAGATTAAATCAAATCGAAGGAGAAATTGATGACCAATCTAACTCGATTCGGATAGGAAAGAAATACACTGATACATAAAATAAAAAAAGCTTTCACGTGGAGCTCCTTGTTTTCACTAATGCGTATTTTACTTTGTTATCTAGTGGATGAACACCTCTGTTGATGTATTAAAAACCCTATAACTCCTTCTGATTTATTTTGTTAGATTCCCAGCCTAGAGACATTTTTGATCTTCAAAAAAGATTCCTCATATCTGTGCTGGACTCGAAAAAGAGCAGCTGAAAGTAGTGCATTATAAGTAGTAAAGTAGTACTAGTAGTATTTTTTAATAGAAAATCATCTCAACTTTTAACAATCTTATAAACAGTTTTTCGTAATAGAATGTCTTTCTTTACACATCCTTTTCACACAAATACAAGCAAACTGTAAAAAAGCAACAAAAAATGCTAAATTCATACACACCACTCATCAATATGCAAAGCGAAATGCAGTAGCACCTTCTTCAAACAATCAAATGCAGCGCTCAGACAATAGCGGAGCAATCGCTACTGATCGAGCCAATCGCACGGATCCAGTGGTCGTTCCTCAGATTCCTCATTCATTTTTACCATGTTCCTTCTTAATTAATTTCTCTTTCTTCTCTAACTTCTTAGTTTCTCATGCTGCTTCTCAAACTAACTTACGTCCATTTTTTCTGTATGGAGAACGGTTGCTACGATCGATTAGATTTTATCACATCTTTGCTGAGGTTTTTGAACAAGTGTGTTAAACATTTATTATCATGGAAACGTTCCCAACTGAAAAATAAAAAAATGAATTGCCAAGCCTAATTGTTATCCAAGGTGATTAAAGACATTCTGTCCTTAAGAGACGTCCTACCCGTCTTTTTGCAGATTTTGTAGCTTATGGTTTTCTAAGCTACAAAAGTATCAAACGTAGAATGTATCAATATAAAAAATAAATGATGTTTGGTATGTTTTAGGTTCGTACCAATAAAGGCTTTGCTGCCAAATTGTTAACAAAACTCCATTATAAAGTAATTAAAGTATTAAAACAAAGTTTATTGTGCATTTTAAAGTCTGCATGATTGAGAATAGCCGATGATGTTGACAGATAGTTAAGTGAAACAATTTGTATGTGCTGGTAAAAAAGTTTAATTAAAACTGATTTTACCACCAGACCTTAAAAAAGAGCTGCTTTTAAGGGAGCCTTTGGGATCTTTCCGAGCAAACATTCATCAGATTGCTTCAAATCGCGGAAAATGCAAACGTTGACAGCAGGCGTTCTCGAAGTCTCAAGCACGTTCCGTGTCGCGTTCGCTTTATCGATCTCATCGATTGCATTCTGCATACGACGAAAGAATCGGTCGACGCAGACACTAGCGAGCGATGCGTTTGCTCGCCAACGTGTAAACATTTGCACGCGCCCGGTTTCTTCGCGCAGGCCACCGTGGGCGAATGTTTTCTTAAGCTGCGGGGATTTTTTCTCTTTAATTTCGCATTCTTGCATTCTTTTCTGTGTCAGTCTGAAACGACCACTGGATCCGTGCGATTGGCTCGATCAGTAGCGATTGCTCCGCTATTGTTTGAGCGCTGCATTTGATTGTTTGAAGAAGGTGCTACTGCATTTCGCTTTGCATATTGATGAGTGGTGTGTATGAATTTAACATTTTTCGTTGCTTTTTTACAGTTTGCTTGTATTTGTGTGAAAAGGATGTGTAAAGAAAGACATTCTATTACGAAAAACTGTTTATAAGATTGTTAAAAGTTGAGATGATTTTCTATTAAAAAATACTACTAGTACTACTTTACTACTTATAATGCACTACTTTCAGCTGCTCTTTTTCGAGTCCAACACAGATACTCTAAAAAATATAGTTTCAGGTTCCCTAACAAAATTTCGAATAAAGCTGAATTCAACTCCAACTCCCACCTAAAACTGGTTGCTTCCGCAGTACAACGCTCGAAGTGCACGACCGTCATGAAAAATTCAACTCCGCTCCCAAAATCAGATTTGGAAACCGTTTTCCACGGCACATTTGTGCCGCTCGTGTCGAACGAAAAGGCAACACGAAAACCAATAATCACGTACCGGAAGCAGCTAGGAAAAGAATATCGTTTCGGAATATGGAATATGGTCGCTCGCGTAGATACGGTGGTCAGTTTTATGATGCACCCAACGCAAGCAACCCTCTAAATGGTGAACGCGTTATCCTTCGATTCCTCGAGGCGCCGGCAAGCCAAACTGCTCCGCCACTCGCCAAAGGAGCGGAAGCTCAAATGGGGCAGAAAGCTATCGTAGCCAAAATGCGGTCGATCCGGTCAACGGAATCGATATGAAGCTTGCCCGTCCATTGCCCGCCACCTCAAAATCGTAAGATACACACACATACATCCAAGTAAATTTTCTTTATGCTCAAATCGCATAAAAACATCCTGTTTGTCGGCGAACGACGCGACTAATGTGTAAATATTTTTCCTATTATCACGGTGCGATGGACTCGTAAAGAGCGTCCTGCTGATCGGGATCGGTGTTTTAGGGAACGTTGTCAGGACGATAGTGATGAAAACCCGGTTTCTATTATCAGTTTTTATTGCAGCCAGCGTTTAACAACGCGTAAAACAACAAAATCAAACCACATTTATTGCCAATCATTTTCATTTGACCATTTGTTGTTCGAGCCAATATTTGTTCGATTAAAAAAAGGCGTTTTGTGTACAGTTTGCTGTTTGTTCTATTCCATTCGTTTCATCAGAAAACGTAGAAAAATGTTTCTAGTATGTGTTTGTTAAAATAGGGCTGTTTTATTTTATAATGTTTTTTTTTTAATCTTTTTTAAGCCCATGAAACATTTAGATTTTAGTGGCTTATTTTTATGTAGCAGAAAAAATAGATTAATTTTCATCTCAATATTCCCGGAAGGGGAAAGACGTCAACATATTTACACATTAAACAATAAAATCAAAAAGTGATTTGAAAAACCGCTGATCCTACGTTAAAACGTAGGAAATGGGAAATTATTGAATAAAATATTATAAGCTTTTATGGAAAACAGTATGGACGGTGCTGTATAATGAAGATAATACAAATGCATCCGTATGAACAGATTAAGATCACCCAGATACATGCAGTACCTATGTATATTGAGACTGGGTATATGCAACGGAATTTATAAAATTCACCCCTATCTTCGTCGCCGCAATCGTATTCGGTAATTGGAACGCAAATGAAATCGTCAGTGAAAAGCTTCCCCCAACAATGGCAGGTGCACGAATCAAATCCCTTTTTTCCGCCACAGTTAGCATCCAAATGCAACTCAATTTTGGCTGCCGAAACGCAGCTTCAAACAACGCAACAAAGGTCACCGGTCAATTGGCGGATGGAAACAAAACCCCCAAGCACCTGCAAATGCGGTGCTGCAAAACAACTGCATCATCCAACGGCTGCTGCGATCCAACAAAAAAAAAACCCTCTGTGAAAGGAAGGGAAATTGTCCATCGTGCCGACATTATCCATTTATCTCCCCTCGAAAGCTAATTTGCCTGACGATGTGATGTGCCGCGTTGGTTGCGTTTTTTTTTTCTTTGTCTATTTTACTACTCAAAACCTAGCTGCAGATTACTTGACATTTGCTTTGTTTTCTTGCTGTCGCTTTTTCGCAGTTGTTATGCGGATTGCCAAGAATGTGCTGGGTACTGCCAGCAAAAGTTGGATTTGGGTAAACGTGTCGCAATTTCTATGCATTCACGCTGTGATGGCGCTAGCAAAGTTTTTGGAATTACTTGTTTTATTTTCTGGTTCTTTTTGTAGTCGGGCTTTTTTGTGCCGAGGTTCGAGGTTGGCGTCAGTTGTGTGAATAATAGCCCTTACTGGAAGAGGATGGATAGCAAAGCAAACACAAAACCAAAAACATGAAAAGAATAAGCGAATAGTGTTCAACCGTACCGAATATGTTCAACCGTACCTAAACAATTAGCATATATATTCTCACTTATTTTCAAGTTTAGTTTCCATTTTCTTCTTAATGTTCTACCTGTAGTCATGTTTAGCTAGTTAAAAAACCATTCATGAGTTAACGTTTTTGGTTCTAAACATATCTTTTAAACCATTACCAAAACTAATATTATGCAACAAATAAGCCCTTGTAGTTTTGCTTGTAATATAGGAAGAAGTCATCAATTATTATTAATTAAAAAATTAAAATATAAAATAAAAAAAAATAATTATAATAAGTATAAAATTTCAAATTGTCTCCATGCACTAACTCTATAATTTTTTTAAAGCCTTTTTATTCATTGATTCGTTTTATTTTTGACTTTTGTAATGAATACAAAGCACTGAGAGTCGATAATCCCTGTCAACATGTTATGGTCCTTTTTTTAAGGTTTAATGAATGGCAAAGCAGAAACGTTTGTAAGCATAATCGTAAAAATTACAAACAATAATTCAGTTAATAAATATCCCAATAAAACTTATCAAATTCTGTAAAAAAGCTCAGTATTTAGATTTTGACAGCTGCGTTAAAATTGAAGCATTCAAACTAAATATGTATGCACCGGGGCGTCTCTGCGGTGTAGTGGAGTCAGTCTAAAAAGCCGGTAAAACGGCAGGCATAACTTTGGTTGTTACGCCAAAGAGAAGAAGATACATGCAATAAAAAATAATTAAAGCATTAATTCAATTATTTAGACGCACAAAATACACTATATTGATTTTCAATAGTGTCCAAAAAAGTATTTTACATCACTTACGATGGAATCACACGTCACTGTGAAACACATTCTATTTTTATATAAAATTATTATCATTAAATTGAATTAATATGGTCCACTTTTTATTGTAAATGTCGTAGAATACAAACCAAAAGCAATTTCAATTTTCATATACTATTATCGTCACATTGGACTTGGCATCTCTGTCGCTTACCAGCACACCTGCATAGAAATATTCTTACAAAGAGCTTTCGTCGTTTGATATAGTTCGTATTTTTAATTATCACCATTCTCGTTTCTTAAAACATCGTGCCGCCATCTGCGGACGTGGGCTCATTCGGTCGAACGCAAAGGAAACGATGTGACAGCAGTTCTCTATCATCCGGAAAAAAGGATCTTTTGACCCCTGCTCTACCTCCCTCCGTTTACACCGACCATCACGCATTCCTTTGGTGAGACTAGCTGCAACGAAGAACATAACCACGACGTTATGTAATTACACACGCCCCCGGTCAACGGTTTCGCGTTTGGCCCGTGGGTGGCCCACCCGAGAATGTTCTTTTATAGCTAACGAACTTCACGTGCGACGCCGACGACACCCGTGCCAACATCAACCGGTGGTCAACGAGGATGGCTAATTCATTTCCATTCGTTTCGTGTGCTGACGGTGCTGAATTTGTACGTTCCTCGTCCCAAGAAAAAAAGATAGACGGCGAGGATGGAGTTAGCCGGACTTGGTGCAGCACAAAACTAATATACCCAGGGCGACAACTGACACATACACAAACTGACAGGGGCGGGGCGGGAAAAGGTGCAAAAAATCGAAAACCACACCCAAAGCTCAACAACATGAAAACTCTAATTTGCAGCATTCTGCTTCGTATGATCAAACTTTCACACGGTGTTCCTTGGTTCCGTGGACTGTTCGGTGTTTTTTACATTGTTTTCATAACCTCAAAAGAGAAAGAGAGCTTCGTGCTAACTAAAAAAACATGAAACGGAACTGTTGGTATAAAAGTACTCTAAATTGTGAGCATTTTTATTCGGTATTGTTTTTCTGTTTTCACTTGTGGAATCATCCTTCTAGTTTAGTATTCCTAGGATTTTTCTGTCCTATTTAGGTTATGCTTATCTCCTGCATTGCAGCGTTACAAGCGAAACAGGCGAGAATGTGAAAAGTTTCCACCCAACGATGGCACGTTTCCAATGAAAAACGTTCGAAAACCGATAGAGTTTCCTACAGAACATGTCGTTTTTTTTGTTATTTGATCACTCTTGTCCACCAGCTGATTTTTTCCCTACTCCACACTTATATGCAGTCGGGGTGAACTTTGGCTTCCGGAGAGGTGTTTCCATTCGCTCCAGCTAATTTTAGAGAAAATACCGCACCGAAAACTTTTCATTAAACACTTCCCGCACAGATAGCAAAGTGATCTATCAAACAGCATGCATGGTGAATGCAGAGCATGAAGACAAAACGAAGAAAAATCTATACGTTTCACTCATTCCGGTCCAACTTCCATCACTTTCCACCTCGAAGCGCTTTGCGGAGTGCTGAATTCCTTCCATGGAAGTGAATTCCTTCCCTTTTAATCAACGACTAGTCCTATCGATCCGGTCGGTGCAAAGTTTGTGCTGCCAAACTTTATCGGGCTACGATCGGGTGGAACCGTTGAAGTGTGCTGAAAAATTTCAAAGCCAAGCCGGTTTTTTGTCCTCTTCTATTATTTTTGACTAAGTGGCTGCTGGTTACGCCTCGGTAGATGCAGCAATCGAAAAGCGTAATCGCATTAGGAGCTAACTTTCTGGGAGTTGAGTTGTTGACGGTGGGTGGGATAAGCGGATAATTACGCAGTTTTTTAACTAGAAAGAATGGGATTACAGATGGTATCGTGCTTGGCCGTGAAGGGCTTATAAAGTTGTGTGACTTACATTGTTTTTTTCTGACGAATCATTTGATCCTTGTCGATACGATAATCATAGCGAAACATGTTTCATGTAGACATCAACAATGTCACAGATTTAATTTTTGCTACAGCTGACCCATTTGATAGACATTTTATTTTTCTTTATTTCAATTTAAACAATTTGTAGATTTTTTTCGAAATGTGTCAGTTGAATCCGCTTTAAACGATTGTAGAATTATCTTTACCTCAGCTTCAAAATCCTCATTGCTTTACTGCGTAACTTTAACAATGATAGTCATTAACTTAAACAAAACATAAAATTAGCAAGCAAATTGATTCCCGTATAATAAGTTTAGTTGTGACGTTTGCCTTTTTAAACCAAACTAAATGGCTCGATCGATTTCATTTCCATTTAATCCATTTCATTCATTCATTCCATTTAATGATCTGTTAAAGGAAATCTACCTTTTTGAATGGGTAATTTGAATGCTTTATGTACATGCATATTAAAATTGATATTGATTGAAGTTTTTTTTTATAAAAATGTATTCATATTCAGTAACATTATTGTAACTATGAACATTTCATTATCATGCGACGGTGCACATAATCGAACATTATTTTCCGTTTTAAATGCTTTCGCTTAGGTAACAACGCTACCAAAATTAAAATTTTCTGCGATTTTCTTCTTTTTTACATTTCAGTAGCTTATTTTATCACATGTTAAAGCCTACCATTTGACAAAAAAAATGCTCATGTTTCCAGGTATGTTGGTAGCTCGCTAGAGATAAACAATGGTCAAATGAATTAAAATCCAATTACAGTAAGCAATGCATATAAGTTTAATTCAACTATCTGCTCTTTTAGATACCTATTGCTTTCCTTTGCAAAAACTGTTCTGAATGAGTTGCACTGCATGAGTTTGATCCTTATTTATTTGAAATATTTCATACATTATAATTCCATCTTTCAATTTCTTTAAAAGACACAATAAATTTTCTACCCTTTTATTTGTTTGAGAAAATTATTATACTAACTTCAAATATCATTAAACTTGCATTGAAAAAACATTCACATACAAATACACTTATATCGCACGTCATGTGCACTAAACAAAACTAAGCACATTACCATCTGTCCATTTCGTTTCAAACAAACTTTTCGCACTTTCCGATGTTATTTTTTTCACGCCAACTTTCTTACATTCCATTTCCCCAATCTTAAATGTTTGTAAATGTTTAACCACTTCGCATGTTCGTTCGGTGGACAACACGATGCCTTCTGAGCGTGTACGTTACCATTCGGGTACGACTGACGTACGACTCGCTGTCATTCACTCCTGTGATCGCAAATGGTGTGTGACCGGGCGTGGCAAACTCCCCGAGTAAGCAACAACCGACATCTCGCAAACACAATCATCCACCTCACGACTCCGGTGCTTCCTTGACCGGTGGGCGATTCTGCAACTACCGGCTACGGTTTTCCCCCGCGAGTGGGGAATAATACATGAGCCCGCTATGGCCCGAGGTCGACTGTCGGTACAAAAGTCATGCTGGCACCATGGAAAAGGAGAGGGAGAGAGTTATCCTTTCACGCTGATGGACATACAGGTGGACCCAGCTGACCGGATCGAGTGAGGGAGAGGAGGAGAAGGAGAAGAGGTTGGAGGAGAAAAAACCAGACCAAAAACGTTGGTCACTTTTCACCGGAGGTGTTGAATTCGCAAAATGGCACTGAAGCGTGGTATCGAAACCATCGAACCGGGTCCACTGGTTCGATCCGTTCGGCAACGAACAAGCTCGATCGACAGCTGGACAGGACGAACCAAATGGACAGGACCCAGGCCGATGGTATTTGTCGCTGCGTTGGCAAAGTATTGCAGCGGAAAGGAAAAGAACTTCCGATAGTCGTCCTTTTGGAATTGGGATAACGAAATCGAATGTTTGCAATTGGTTGCGAGAAGGCACCTTGGAAATCCTTTTCCGGGATGTTTGCAGTAGGATGCAAATGAGTCGAAATGTTTTCTTCAAATTTTGGGGTAATTTTTTTTCTTCTCCACGTTTTTAGTAGCAATACTTAAGTAACACCAGTAGTCAATCCGTTAGATGAAGAGACTTTTTTTGTACAATAACCAAAAATGTTTAAGGACCTTCGACACGGATCGAATTTTGTGTTAACCACTGTTTCCTTCCGTTCGACCTTCGACAGGTAAACCAGTTCCAGCAGGGATTGCGATCATTTGGATCATTGAGCTCTGGTCTATCGCTGGTTGACCGTAACCAAATCAAATTCCCATCCGTGCGACCGGGCGATCCGTGTGCGGGAAATGTTTTCGCTATTCATGAACCAACTTCAGCACGCTCGACAGTTGACCGAATTCGATTTTCGGTACGGCAATCGGTTCGGTATCATGCGGTGCTCGCTCGTGCCCAGGAGCGTACGATTTTCCTTTTACAAACAGTTGCGGTGGCCGAGATTACACCGTTCTGTTTGGTGCGGTCCGATCGTTTCGATGAGTTTCCATCAATTCTAACTGCTAATAACGGTCATGTCGAAGGTACTGGACCAGGATTTATGCTTCGAATTATCGTGCAGCGAATGCTAAACTACAATTGGATTTTTTATTGAAGATTATTATAAATAAATAATAATCTTATCTTCGTCACGCAATCATATGTTATTTTTACAATGCTTAATGTGAATGGCACTTCATTTTTTCTTGCTCCATGTAATCTACTCATAACTTCTTGTGCCACCTTCTGAACGACATCCAAACAAATGCGACATCATATCTCTGTTTCTCTCTCCCTGTATCTCTCATTTGGAAACGCGATAAAGAAATGTCACTTTAAACGCGCCAAAGGCACTTGAGAACACTCCCAGCGGAAAATTAAAGTTTATCCAGGGAGCGTGTGCGAATATTCAAATTGCGTCAGTCTGAACCGAACACCAGCACAGGTAAACGAGATTTCGCTAAGCGCTAAGTGTCCCTATGGGAATTGCTTATGCATCAGCTTCCGTTCGGAATGGTGAAAAAATGCTATGAAAAGTGGAATTCAGTATGTAGATGGGATTGCATTTGGTTATGCAGAAGTGAAATGTTGCGCTCAGCAGACGAGCGAATGATTGTACGGTGACGAAGGTTTTGGTTTGAAGTTTTGAGAAATCGAATTTGGGTCGAATTTGTTACATTTTAACATTATTTTCTATTTGAACGTTTAAAGTAAGATTCAAGCGATTCTCTCGATTGCCAAGTAATTATACAAACACGATTTTAAATTAAAAAAAACGCTACATATCAAGGCGCTATTTTACCGGCTTCCATTCACGTTCCACCAATTTGAAATGGACTGATTACTCTACTCGAATCACTAATGAAACAGAGTACATCACATTAGCCTGGTAATTATGATGTATTATATGCCATACAAGCTCATAAGCATGAGACAAGCTGTTAGTCGCGTTCGTCAGCGTACGTCCCTAATTTAATCATCTGTGTCACTGACGACACAGTGACATCATTTCAATCAGATTGACAACGTCTTCCAATGAGGGAGGCATACCCGGGGAGACAGATTCCACGTTGAAGCGTACGAAAAAGCCTGGTGGAGGAAGCCTGAAGGTACAAGAATAAGACTGATGTCATTCTGTTTACAGCAACACAACATCATCCACCCACAGGCTGAATTCTAGTTAGAATTGAGGTGCAACGATGCAATGTGAAATCAGGGTCTTTGTTAGCTCAGCGTAAACTTTCTGTTCATCCCGAACTGGCATCTTTTTTTGTAGCGAATCATTGCAAACAAATATGTCGGCACAAATATTTATACTTTGCTCCACTTTTGTCGATACTTTAATTGGATGTCGCTGATGCGGTGATGATACAATCTTCAGTTAGTTTTTATTTTATGCGGTGTGAGTTAATCTTTATGAATAAACATCGAGAGGTTTGTTAACAAATTGAAGAAATGATTGGTAACGAAATGCTGTAATAATATTCAAATTATTCAATATTTTTCAACTGCAAAATTCCATATTTGTGCTCTTCAGTTGAGCATTATCAGTTCAAAAAAGCATAGGATTTGATAAAATATTTTATGGAACATTAAAATATTTATCTAAAAATCTAAAATCTTCTTTAAATATTATTTTTGTCTTAATTTAAAGTTTTTTTTCAATTCATTTTTCATGTTTTCATGTGTAAGTTGAACATTTGTTGCATAACTGCTTGTTATTCCTATGAGTTCATTCGTAGAATTGATAAGCAGTTTACAAATAGCATTACTGTTAGTTAAATTTTTATAGTTTGTTTCAAATGACTTAAAAAAGTAATAGATTTTAATTCGTTCTAAAAGTATAGCGTCTATTTTTAATGAGGATTGCACAACAACTCCTGATTGTGTGATAATATAGTATGAATATAATTCATGGTTCATGCGTACCAATCAATTATAATAGTTTTATCTAACAAACAAACAGACTGTAGAACATTTAAAAAAATAGCCGTAGTTACACGTACCTCTCGAGTTGTGTTGTGTAGCAATAGCAATTAAAAATATTTGTTTCCTATTAACTACCGAGCCCATGCAAACGCAACCACAAACGGGTGCCCAACTCATTGATAATGACCACATCATCATTGCAGCCTTTAAATCACTCATGTCGGTCTGATATCGGTCGGTAGAAAAAGCAATACCGAAGTGCCACTGCAATTCAAAAATTAATTTCCATCACTAGGAAAGAAAAAGGGAAAAGAATTATCGTTTGTAACATACCACAACAAAAAAAAAACAACCATAAATCATTCATCTCTCTGATAAGTATGTAATGATCAATAATTTTCCAAACCGATGCCGGTAATTGGTGGAGGCCGGAATGTTTTTGTCACTAATGGTTTATCGCGCCACACAATCAATCGATATTCTTTAATGTATTGAATTTTTGTACTTATTTGTCATTACTTTCATTTCCAAAAACCAGCTGGCTGTGTTGGCAGATAAATAGCTCAGTTGGGTGGACATTCATTGAAATTATTTGTAAATGAATGGTTTACCCATTTGTGCTATTCAGTGAAAATGTTTGGCGAGCTTGAAGTTCTCTCGGTTACAGAGTTTCACATACTCAGAGGAACATTGAAAAATACCTCTGGACGTGCATTATGTCGGTGCTACTTCGACTTTCAGGAAATGAGACTTTCACAAAACTGCCAAATTTTGTATCATCGCACGAGCACCCAGCAACAAAGGACTCACATTTAGAGGATAATTTTATCCATGTAGCCGTCGCTGTGCGCCAAAATGCGCATATCTATAAAGCTGTATAGATGCCAAAAGTGTTGACTGTTTTAATGTGACGTATTCAATTTTGAATTTGAAGCAGAAAATCCGTCGAACTACACGCGTTTAAATAGATACAAAAGATTGACTAGACTTTATTTTGAACAAGAATTTTGAAAGCAAAGTATGATAAAGCATCTATTATCGGTAATCAGTTTATATTTCGAGCATAAATAACAATTTTCTAGATACTTCAATCAGATGCTCAGATAAACAAAATTTTAATGAAAAACTGAATCTGAATTCTGATTACGCGACCTAATAAGCATATGAGGTGTTCGTGCGTAACAAAAATTATTTGTCACAATTTGGATCAATATTTTCGGCTAACGACGCCAAAACCTTTTATCGATGTATCAATAAAGTTTGTTTTTTCCACAACAAAATGAAATGAATTAATCTCGTCCATCTTTACTCACTTAGTTTGAATAGTGGCATTTGAGAAAAAGGAGCAACCACAAGATGTTGTGCATGTTAAACTTAAGTTAAGCGTAGAACATTGTTCGACGGTAATGATAAAAAGTGAACGCGAAGAAGTGGCTTATATGAAAGAAAACTTTGCTACTCGTTGCTGCACGTGATATTCAGATACTTTCCTCAGCTATTTCGAAGCGAACCCTTTCGCTCCAGTAAGTGGTTGTCGTTTTTTGTGCAGTTTTGAAAATATAAACCAAATACGCACGGAAGCCGTAAACGGTAAATGCAAACGAAGGATAACAATTTTGCATGTGAAGTTTCTGTAAAGCCAACTTTTTGCAATGCAGCGATAAAGTCGACATGCATCGTACCAAATGCGTATGTAAGCCAGTCGTAACGTTGTGATAGGTTCTGGCGCGACCTAGTGCAGATGAATGGTGCTGGAGACTAACTTTCTGTTTAATGTGAAATGAAGTGAAATAATTTGATATTTTTAAACACTTAACTTTTTCATCAATCGCTTACTTACGAACTATTTTACTTACTTATCAATGGTGGTGATTTAACCAAATCAATAAACCGTTCTATGGAAATTATATGTATAATGCAAGCAAATTGAGAAAACGGAAAAAAATATTGAAAAAATCATAAAGCAGTTATAACATCTTTCCATAACACCTTTATTTTTGCACACTGTATGTTTTTCTGGACGAAATTCGAAAACAAATAATCAACACAAATGCTGTCTTATTTTAAGCTATATTTTAAATATGATATCAAATCAAAATCAGAACACTTCTGCTATTGCTTACTATTAGAATCCTTTAGAAAGCTTATGATAACCAACATCAAAAACCGTATTTTCTCATTTTATTTCTTCTGCTTTGCTGATCTGTGTGAATAAAAACGAAATGAAACAGCATGAAAAACCAGAGATAAGTATAATTTTCTCAATAATTATGCTGCTTAATTTATCGTCATAAAAAACTCGGTATATCATTAGTAAATGGGTTGCATAATTCATTACCGAAGGCCTCGGCGGACTCAGTGTGCAAACAGTATGATAATTTCCGCGTAGGTGTATTATCGTCATAAAATTCCTCAAGACCATACACCGTACACATCCACACGCTGGAGTGTACAGAAATGCACCGCATTATGCACTCCGAAGCATTTCAGCGCCGTAATAATGTACCATTCTGCTTAATCCTTACCATATGCACGCCGGATGATATCGGCACAGCCGGGCAGAAGTTTATTATAAAATTGTTGTTCTACCTTCCTCGCTCACATGTGCATTCCTCCCTCTCCAGTCGAACTCCAGGACCCAGAAACGCAAAATTGTCAAACTGCCAAGGTGCTGCAAAGTGCAATCGATCTGCGATGGGCTCCGGTACGAGTGTGCCAAACTGTGCTCCCATGCTGCTGTTGATAATGATGATGGTGATGATGATGATTTGAAAGCTGTGGCGATAGGAACGGTGGCATGTGTTTCCATTCGGCGGTAGTTCTGTTTCACGGTAAGGAACAGCTCTGTAAACTTGTGCTCCATGGCTGTGGCGGTGGTAGGGGGCGGGAAAGTGATGGAAGTCATTTAATAAATTGCACAAATTATGGCCGGAACACCATGCCCGGTATGGCAGACCGAACGTCTATCGATCGCTTTCTCTGCGGCCTCCGGCATCGGACTGACCTACCAGGCCGAGTAGCACAATTAATTGTGGAACTGGCAATTCAATCAACTATCGAACTATGTTGGTCATTTGGTGGTTTTGATGGCCAACCACCACCGCACTGGAATGTAAGTACGTGCATTCTGCATTCTAGTCGGGCTGACTGGCCGTCGCGTTTCAAAGTTGAAGAACCAACGGACGGCTGCTTTTGGTGGCTTGGACGCCAATTAGTGTAATGGTACCTGCATTACATACCTCCCGCAACTATTTGCCGTGGCGTGAAAACAGATTTCTCGAAGATGCTTGGTATTTAAGTTATGTTTGAAATATGTTCATCAAAAGCCAGCCCTTTTTGAGTCCAGTTTCTTTTCATTCCAACAACTCCTGGTCGCTAGAAATGATTAAATTGAGCAAGCGTAATTTTTTCAAAAGAGTATTCGAAACAAAATTTAAAAAAAAATTGTGAAATTAAATTCAACTTAATCTATCTCTTCTAAAAACTATGGTCGCAACATGACATATTCAGCTGCAACACTAAACAAGTTATCACCATATTACTTTAGAACAGCTCAGCCCGCTCGGGGATCTGTTAACACGTTCTCACATTCTTCCCGCCAGTGAAAGTGACAGACACACATTGAGCGAGACCGGAAAGGCTTCGGGTGCATGTGTGCATTGCATTTACCATGGTTAAATATTTTAAACCCGTAACAACGCTTCAATTTATCGGTATCTATTACGCACGCCTCGTTGGAGATGGTTTATTCGTCGGTTGGCTCTGTTCCGTGAGATTTGTTGGTGCACAGGACAAGACGGTGATTGTGGATATGTGGAGTGATCTAGAAGCGAGTTAACTGACGAAGAGCTGCCTCTGTGATAATCGTTATTCGTTATGTTTATGGCATGATACTGAGATGGTTGAGAAACGTGTTCATTCAAAAAGAAAGGGAAAAAGTTATCTTTGAGTTTTGTTGTTGCATTGCATTGTTTTGTTTTGTTTCTTCATGTCATGTCTATTTGCAAGAAACATGTATTGTATCTTTAAAACATAAAAGAAAAACAGTAACATGTATCTTTTTAATCTGTTTTAATTTTATTTCATTAATTTAAACGCTTTTATGTTACAATACATGTTTACAATACAATTAAATTGCTATATTCAATTTTTAAATTGTCAAATAATAATTAGCAAAAAAAAAACATTAAATTGGCAAAGGTTTATTAAAAAAAGCTAAAAACATTTTTTTGTTTAACCAAACTAAACATAGTAATTTATTATTTTACATTCCAATTTTATTTTTTTTTATGAATGCACACTTCTTCTTGCTAATGCTTTATAAATTCAACATGAAAACTCTTTATCTTGCAGTTGGAACGATACCAAAACGAAATAAACAAATCTTTTACACAATGTTTTGTTTACGTTGAAAACTGGAATTGAAAAAATAATGTCTGCATAACATCAAAAGCATCTCCTAATTATTTAATGAGTAAAATAAGTTTAGTTATGTGGTGGTTTTAATATCCCAATAAAATTGAAATAATCTAATTATTAAACATTCATTGTTCATTTTCTTTTTTAATGTTTTTTCTCATTAATGAACGATATTGAAATGCCTTTACTTTTTCTATAAAATGTCTTATTTATATTATCATTTTCATTGCTATTATTTCACAACCTCATTCTTTAAAGATGTTCTTCATATAATCTGAGTTTTGATAGCGGAATATTTGGAAGAAAATCACGGTCATTGTACGAGCTGATGTTCTCCATCATTGTCTAGTAACATCCACCTAGCGTCCAACATCCTGTTTTGTTTGTTTTTTTTAATGTTGTGCTGTCTCACTTTTTTTACTGTAAACGCAATTGACACACAATAAACGTTATTTTTATAAAAAAAGCTGAAGAGTTATAATCCGGTAGGATTTACTATCTTTTAATCCTAAAAATATTTTTCGTGTAATCTCTGTGAACGGATGGTTGAAATTTTAACACTTAAAACTCGAATGCAATTACATCTTGAAATTCAAATTTAATATTTACTTTGCTGAATTTCTTTCAAGACAATTGATCGCTTTTTAAGAAGCAGCCATCAAAGCGAGAATCTCGCAGGCAATGCGAAGCGATAAAACACTCGATTTTGCCTTGGAATTGTTTCGTTCAAGAAAACTCTCCACAAAACCCAACTAACACATCAAAGCCATGGATGAAAAGTCGGCCTCGGTCTTGTTTCGTCCGCTGCCGCCGGCAGCGTTATGAATTATGTATACGGAAATTATTCAAGTGGTTTGTCTGGTGGCCGTTGGGAAAGAAGGTACCCTGCAAACCCTCGATCGTTACTGCAATCGGCATCACTGGCTGCGTTCCGTCCGTGTCACACATACAGCGAGGGAAGATTCGGTGAGGCGATGACGCTCGGTGCACTTTTTTCACACCCTCTCAGTCGGGTGGCGTTAAGTATGAAGCGGCAATGAATTTAGCGTCCACCGTCAGCGCCGCACTGAGCCGAAATTAAGGCCCGGTCTTGCGTCTTGGTGTGGAGGTACAATAAATTTAAACCATTTGTTGGCGAGATCGCTGACGCTGCAGCATTCCCTGCATCGTTCCGGCACCAGTGGAACCGCTCATGCAAGAACATTATCGTTAACAGGCGATAACATGAGCGCTAGGGAAAAGTAATCTTTATCGATGGCGCACGTTGAGTGATGTGCTGACGGTTCTATTTCAGCGGCTTTGCTCGGGCACGGACGCTGTGAACTTGAACATTGCCTCGATTATACATCCTCGGGGGATGCGCTTTATTGTTCACGTTTGGTTTTCTAACATTGTCACGTTGCGTGAGCGATTACATTCTAAGCTGTTGTTTTCTTTATTCACAGGTTGTTCAGCCATCAACATTGAGAGCGGAAAGATCATGCCCTGAATATTTGGAAGGTAAAGATAACTTTTTATTCTGAGGTAAAATTTTCCCAACCAACCAAATGGTATTTAACTTTGAAACAATTTTTTCCAACTCATTTGCTTAATATACTTGAGAACGAACAGAATATTTCCATCCATTCAAAAGTGTCGTCGGGCAAAATCCATCAGAAGAGAAACATAAACCATTTTAAACTGCATTCCAACAATTCAAACCAATATTTTGATATTCCCCAGAGCACTGCTTAGAAACAATAAAGCATTCCCGAAAATCTCTACTCCATCAACACCCAGTTCCTCCCACCCATCGCTCCTCCCAAGGATGAAAAGGAAGCCTTGTGTATTTTGTTTTTGCTTGCGTTTCATAACAAGCAGAGTTAAGATGCATTGATGTTGTTCTGTGAGTCGAAGTTTCCAGTCGATCGGCATGCGATGGATTAAGAATATATAGAGCTTCTTATTACCTTTTCAGGCAAACTCCCTTTGCTGTGGTTATGCCACAAAACTTCACCACATTGGAATGTGCAAATGAGAGTGCATTTTCGATTGAAGCCGAACTGATACAGAAGATATGATTGCTTTCATGTTGGGAAATTCGGTGCGGTTTATGTTTGGTGTACGATGAGGTGTGTCTTTGTGCTACTTGCAAAGCTTGGTGGTGACTCTTTGTTGCCACTGTTGAGATGTTTTTGAACATTTCCAAAAGAGCTGGTCAAATGCACGTACATATTTGTTCATAAATTAAAATCTTCCCTCAACACAACGCACACTGATGATGTTTCATAGGAATGGCTGTTTTCGTCTTCAAACCCTACACAATGCACATCTGCATCGAAACCAATTGTGTGCGATTGTCGCATTTTTAATGAATACACCCGAAATAAACATTTACCCTACCACAATCGACTCCGCCCGCTCGCCGTTTCTCATTGCATTAAACTGAAACCGTTTTCCGGCAATGTGCATCCGGCAGCGGCTTAAGCGCACTTCTTCCACACCAGAGAGAAAAAGGATAAAGGAATACACCGATCGACCTCTGCTCGATTGTTGTTTTATCGCGCCATGATTAACACCCACTCCTGCCCACTCCGGCCGCTTTTCCGAGCGCGTTGTTTGAAATTTTCCCACAGCCTCTTCGGTACACACGCTTACATTTGGGTGGCAGATTAAACGAGCGAAGGCTCTTCGTGCAGCTGCAACGGCGCACTCGTGCATTTGCATAGAGTGGTAGCAGCCCATGCAACTCGGATGAGATCGGTTGATTACTTCCGGGGTTCCCAAAACGATGCCTGGGTCGTGTTATCCGAGCAGCAAATTGGAATCCTTCCTTGTTCGAGCGTAAAATGTAAACATTGAAGTCACCCACACCATGGGATTAAGGTATTTTGAAATCAGGCTTTCTTGTCGTGTTCTGTGCAATGAATAACAGCTCTGTTTGTGTAGAGTTTACAGGTGTATGATGTATTTTCGGTTCGTTACATCTATTGTGGGCGCGATCGGAGTCTTTACTGTAATTTGGGTCAAGTGGTAGAAAAGACGTAACTTATTTTATTTTTGTGTTAATTTATTCTAACTAACTCTTCTAATAAAAGGAAATTTCTTCTGTCAAAATTTAAAGATTTTTATGTTTAACGAATTTATTATATTTTATATAAACAAAGACATGCGATCAATTGATAAAAAAGAAAATTTTCCATAAATTTTAACATATCGTTTAAAAGATTCAGAAAAAATGTGAAATACATTATTCAAATAATTAAATATTCTTCCACATCTACATTTACCCCATGCTTATCACATAAAAGATGAGATGTTCTAAAAATTTCATACGCACTCTTGTACGCAAGTTACAATAAATGTTTTAAATTTTTTTATTATATAAACAAATATTCAATATTGCCTGAAAGGTTAAGTAAAGAAGCAGCTTAAATTATTTATTTTACAATTTAAATTTATTTTATCACAGTTATCTTACAATCAAATTTAGTATAAAATCAAAACACACGCACATATTCATATTTCTCATTTCATATCATCTAATGTAACATGTTAAAAAGAAAAACATTTTCACATCATTCCAAAATGGATTCAAAATGTATATAAAGTAATTTAAACTCTTTTGGCTTATGTAAACGATGAATTTTCAATTCAAATTTTGAAATCAAATCATTTTAGACTATTAAGAAATCACAAAAAATTATTGTTATTTAAATTCGAACCAATTTAATGAAAAATATAGAAAATCGAAATAGATAAAATTTAATCGTTTGTTTTGTCGCATTCATCTAAATGCGTTAAAAATTTTTATAAATGCCCCCTTAACAAAGAAAATTTAAGAATATTTTTATTTTTAATTGCTAAAATCATTGTTTAAATGGTGTTTCTGTAATTTCCTCTGCTAAAATTGGCTATTATTTTTTTCATTTTTACAACACATACAGCATGCCGTTTACTTATTTTTAGCCACTCTCTCCCTGCTGGCCCAACAGCCATAAGCACCAATGCCGAATCGTGCCGATAATGAATTGGAACATCTAATAGATGCGATTTGCGTGCATTAATGCTTGCTCACGTACAGCCCAGTGCTTTGACTTTCCCCGCCGCCAGCGGTCTTACGTGCGATACTGTATTCTCCCGGCTCATGGTGCATCGAACACGTACGTTCTTGAGAAAAGGTTCCACTTTCGGTCTACCGCTTTGCCGCCCTCTCGTACCTATCCCGCTCGAAGCCGGTCACCAAGAAAGCGTACAGATTATTCGACAGCGACGTGGTGAGTTATTTGCATTTTTGTCCTCTCGACCGGGCATCGGGTTTCGCATCGCCGCACACGATGTTAAGGGTTATTGACTGCGAGTCGGTATTATCACCGACTTGTCGTATGATGTTTTCTTCCGCACAGTCGGGATGCATTGTGTGGACGCTGCCGGTTCCTGTACGTATAGTTCATAAATTTATTCCCCTCTGACGGGTGGAATGGGAGCACCGAAGGAGTGCAGTTTAATGTATCCCATTTGTACCGACTTGGTGGGTTCGTTTGCTGCTTTCAGTATGGCTTTGAAAGGGGCCACATGGGAGGGAGAGAGTGCTTCATCGGCATCCCATGTGTCGTGCTTCTGTTCATGCTTCTTTACGTTACTTTCAACGCCCTTTGTCTCGTAGAGACAAATCACATTTTATAGAGAAGACAATTTTCAAAGAGCTATACTGAAGATTCTCATTTCAATCCAAAGTTTTAGTAACATTACCTTACATCTTCTAGAAAAAAAAAACAAATACAAAAGAGCACACATTTCGATGCAACAATTTGCAACAAAGCATCCGGTAAAAAGCTACCGACGGTTGGTTTGCACAAACCAATAAACATTCAACTCGAAACCACCGTCACCGCTTCGATGCAACGGAGGGAAAGTTTTGTTTGACAAGCTGCATCCTGCGGTAGCGTAGAATTTATGCCAAACACTTTCGAAACCCCACTTGCGGTTCAGTTCCACCTCCGCAGCGGTGTCGCCTTGGCATCTTCACTGACCCACTGCTACGAAAGCTCGCACATCGAAAGCATCTACCACCACAATGCTACGCTCAATAGCATAACAAAGGATTCAAACAAGTTTTTCCTGTCGCCTGCAGGCGCATCTCTCTCTTCCCACTGACATCACTTGCAGGCCCAGTACCCAGACGAAGAACGCATCCTTCCGGACGGAGCGTTCCGTTCGTTGGCAGCGCTGCGAGTCGCAAGGAAGTTGCAGAAAAAGCGCCACAAAGCGTCGCTCGCCTCAACGCTCGTTGGGGATGAGATTATGAATGTTGTATGATGACTGATCACGAATAAAAGCTGTTACATGCATAATTGTCACTTAACAATGGGGCGTCCATGGCACAGAGCGAGCGTACGAGCGAGGGTTACCTTCCGTGTAACACACGAAGGATATTCTTGTGAGAATGTTTCGCCATCGCATGCCGCTGCATGTAGGATGTCCGTACAAAACCCGCGACCGAAACGGGCGTCTGGAGAAATGCTGGCACGATTTATAGCTCGACGCTCAGCAAAAACTCGTTACGCATCGGTATGTTCAAAGCGCTGGAGTCGACGGTATAAACACACGTTGCGACGGTGCCTCACCCAAAGCCATCAAACAACGGCGGCAATCACCCGAAATGTGAGAAAAGTTCTAAAAGGTGCCCGAAACACCGAGGTAATCAAGCCTCCATAAATAAGCCATAGACACGACGAGTTTCCAACGCGTTGTAACGCCATCTTCTTGGCCCAGATCCGAATCGTTGATCCATAAAGAGAAAAACAAGCAGACCAAACACTCGTAAGAAAGAGTTGCCAGCATGAAAATATTATGCGAATTTTATTATGACGCATTACGTGTTATTGCTTCATTTCTGATTCCTTTATCGGGCCATTTTCTGTATGACTTTTTCGACGCTGCCAAATGGCAAACAGAGGCAAACTTCCCCGCGGTGGCCATCCAGGACGGTGCGTTAGGTTTTCACTTCAAAGTACACCTTGCGGAGGGTGGGTAGTGCTGGCCCGTAAGTACTCGTAAGGCGTGAAATGATTACACACGAGCCCCGGGGTCCATTATCTTTTACGATAGCCGAAGCTGACGAGCCACCGGGCCAGGTGAATCGTGAAGCTGAGACGCCGGAAATGGTGAAACGTTGGAGGAATTGCGATCCAAACGCGTTTAGGTTTCCTTTGTTCTACTCTATCTCTGATGGATTCAACCAATGGAAACGGTACCGGTTGCCATATGATGTCCATCGTTTTAGAGTGCAATCGGCTAAACGACTCATGTCCGGTCGTTCGAATCAATATCGATCTAGCCAGGTAAGGGAACAACGGTTACGAGCAAGTCCATACGTCCGGGAATGTCTCATCAACCTATGCACGACACAAATGTGAGGCACTGAAAGTCGATTGCACTGTTTCCAGCACAGTCATTCCAACGTGCGAGTCATTTACAATGCGGCCTAAGAGCGTCTTAAACGCGTGGCACTCATGCTCCTCGGTGGACGAAAGTTTCGCCCAACTGTCCCCGCCGGGGCGTCGACGCCATTTGATCATAAAAATTCAATTTCCACTGCGGACCTTGGCCTTTGACGACATTGCACAGTGGGGAAAAAGGGATCAAATTTTATCCGATAGCAATACTTTATACGGTACCAACCGTATTCCAGGCTGCCTCAGATATCGACCTTCCTTCATGTTGTAAAATAGTATAGGAAACATATTATTAATTTCATTATCATAGGAAAAGGAATTCAAAATTCAAGTAAGAACTAAAATCATAATTTTTATTCAATCCATGGTCTTATGAATTCAAAAATCACGAAATCTGTACTTACGAAATCGTTAAAATTAACAAACAAACACAATGATGTTTTATTATCAAAATGTCATCGTATGATTGGTTTGATTAGTGTGATTTTCATTCCCTTTTTCGATTTGATCTTCTTTGAAGTTTTTATATTCGTTCATATCAATGTACTTCCTATTAACAGGTTTAGTTTTTATTCAAAGTTCATGTATTTATGTTTTATTACTGCATTCTTTTGAAGTGAAACAAATTTTCATTATTTTGAGCTTCCTTTCCAAGCATAAATAAAGCAGTGTACTAATTTTTCAATAAGTAGACGGATAAGTGTAATTGTATGTTTAAGATCTATTCGTTAAAAAATACAAATTTAAATAATCCCGATGAACAATCACAAAAACGCTTGAATGGGCTTAGCATTTTTTACAGAAATAACCAAAAATCTTAACAAAATCTCTGAAAAGATGGACGGTAAAATAAATAATTTTCGTTTAAACCATCATAAAAAAATATCTACATTCTTATGTTAGTTTTTTCATAACTGAAATCTTCGTTTTGTACATCCGTACTTCAATTTTGAACCATTTATCCTTCCAACATGACCATAATGCAAGGAATGCGTCTTACCAGGTCACCGTCACGCCCGGAAAACGTTTTACGACCGTGTCACTGGAAAAAGCGCCAAGACCATCCCCCACACCTACCATGGACATGTGTGTAAAGTGGTCATAATCAACTTTTCGCCCGGCATCCACCACGAAACGGACTCAAACAGTCCGCTCCGTTTTATGTCCGCGCGTGGTGAATGTTTTAGTTTGCCGCTGTCCTTTTCTTCAAATCGATCGGTGAATAGCAGATTGACGTGTAGAGTCTCGTGATCTGGAAATCGAAATCGACGCTGTAAAACGGTCTAGCGATTCTGACGTCTGGCGTTTGTCTGCCAAGGCCAAAACGGATGGGGTGAATAAAACGCTTGAAACGCAGTATCACTATTACACCGGTGAAGTGGATTATCATTTCACTACTTGCATAACAGTTATTGGTAATTTAAACAAAATGAAACACACAGTTTACGTTGCATAAAGAATCGAGCAGAAATCGTTTACATTTCATTGCAGTGCAAGCAAAACAACGAAAACCCGGCTAAATTGTACAGCGTCAAGCACAATTTTGGACAGGGAATGGAAAACTTTTCCACCAACCAGGTGTTCGTTTCAATTAACGCTTCCCAAATAATGGTTCGCCTATTTCTCCGGACTGCAGTTGCTACTTTGTGTTGCCGCATCGATCCCGACGCGATGATACTTGAAACCCGGCTTGGCTTGAGACATCTTTCGTGTGTAGGATGTGTATCTTCCAGATTACATCAGCCGGAAGTTTCTCTCGTCGGCATGCCCTCCCTCCCAAAGACCATTAGAAGTGTTTTAATTCGTTCCAACACTCCCCGCGCTTTTCCGATTGCCTCCATCGGCGAAAGTTTTCGTCTCCCATCCGCTCCTTTCACGGGGAGTGTGAGCTGCATCTTTTATGCAAAGTCGTCGGCGAAAGCGTCAAACTTTAGAAGCTCAACACAACTATTGCATCTCACCGACGCGGCCCGATGTAGGGCAGGAAATGGTACACTGCTCTGTCGAAACCGTTTCTGTTGGGTGCAAGACGGCTCCGATGTCCAATTCATTGCGAATAAAAGAACGAGTTAAGTAGAAGACAAAATCTATCCGAAAAACGACACAATCGAGCCCGGGAAAGGATTAATTAAAAACTTCAACACTCTTTAGAAATGGGTAGCTGCATGCTGCTTTGGGTCGCTACAGTGCGTCCATTGTTGCCGGCAAATGAAACCGGTACCGGACGTACAACTGGCATGTCGAGTGCGCAGGAGAGTCTTTTGTAGGAAAATTAAATTTTTAGCTGCTTGGTGAGGTTTTATTCGTTGGCACTTCGACACCAACAATGGGCCCTTTAATGTTTCTGATACACTGACTTTTCTCGTCGCACTGCTAATGAGCACATTCGAGTGTAACAAAAGCTGCCTCCAACTGCATGTCACTGACTAGTGCGAAAGCCAGCACTACTTCAGTTTAAGATTCCTATTTTGGTTCGGTCGTCACACCTCTCCCATAACAATAAAGAAGCTAATTATTGGACTATCGCTTTTTTTCTCCTCTTTCCAAAACTACGAAGGAAAGGAAAGATTCGTTCGATCCCGAAAGCATCGGAAAAATGATTTCGTTACGTTACTTATCTTGTTAGCCAGCGACATCGGCACCGTTGGCGCGTTTCGTTTCGTTCCACCTCATTGCACGACGCCGGAAGCTGTCGCGTCCGCAATCAGTAAACTTTGTCCAGAGCGGAACAATACTGGCCACTGATCCACTGGTTTCGCCGTGCCGAGCAGGGCAGCAGGGCGTAAGGGCAGGTTGTGATGTTGTGCAATTTTCATCACTGATTTTCTTCATTCAGTCCGCAAAATTGGCACGTCTGTGTAGCTTTAAGCAATTGGGCCAATGCTTTTCCAGTGGATGAAACGGTCGCGTCCGGGGGTTCATTGGCTAAAAACGTTTTTTCTAGCAAACAAACTGTATTAAATTTAAAGTAGGCTAGACAAAAATCAGAAAATTTTTCAACCAATTTAGTAATGACAGGAAAAAATACATTATTTCATTTGTTAGGTTTTCAAAGGACCAATTTTCGATGAATTTAACAAATTTTCGTTATCAGCTAGTAACAATTCTTAATTTAATATCAATGAGGTTTTGTTTTAATAATTTAATTGCTTCATAAGATTATTCAATTTTTAATTCAAAGTAGCAATAAAACTAATCAAAATATGTATTTTTTTATTTAATGTCGTAATAAAGCTGATGTTAAAATATAGGTTTTAGTTACCATACAACAATTCATATAATTATTATTCACCTGTTATGTCATAAATAAACACAACACATAACAAATATCGGCTGGTTTAGATACAAACTTTCTACATTTTTGAACAAGTGGAGAAAACATATCAAAACACTACTAACTCTCTCTCACAAATATGCATTCCAAATCCATATCCAATTATGTGAATGTTTAAAATATCCCAGGAATTAATTTACAGTTTAAAAAGTAGAAGTGGTGTTTTAATAGTTGTTTCTTCTTAAATATTCTTGAAAAATAAATGAAAAATCAAATTAAGAACAAAAGTCCATAGTCAACAGTTTTTTACTTATAATGTGTTTAATTAATGTTTGATGGAAAAACAATTCAAGCTATTACTCCTCTTAAAATTAAATTACGCCTTTGATAAATAAAAGAGGTTAATAGGTGCCTGCTTCGCAGTGATCAGGATTATGATCAATTCGTGGTAGTCTTACATTAATTAACTGTTCCTCTGGCTGCAGCTCTTAGATTGACCGCATGCTGCGAGGTGAGAATTCATTTATTAAAGCAGTTGTGTGATTTTCCACAGCAACTGTGAAGCATTCAAGATAACACATTAAAACTCCGTTCTTGAATCGTACGTCAAATCTGATGTTAAAAAACAGTGGCAGGCAAAGTAAGGTAATCGAACAAGATGCTATCATTTCCGCTTCCGTTGGACGTTGACTATCAGCAAATTAGACTGGAAGAAGGTGAAGAAACCAAAAATGCTAGAATAAAAGTATCTAGAAAATAAGACGATACAAATGTCAACGAACCTACGGGCTTATGCTACGGGGGTAGCATAAGATATCTAAACAATCTTCTCTCTCCCGTTCGTTCCGGATGCTTCATTGGCCCTGGCCGTACAGATACAAATGATCGTATCCGGTGCAGGGCCGCTCGTGATATTCATCTCGTCGATGGGATGAAGTGGAACACGAGCGGTCGAGCTGGCGTTGTTTGTCAATGTGACAATCGTAGTGTGGACATGCTTACGCATAATGATGTCACTGATGAGTGGCGATGGAAGAAATTCAGATCGACCGTCGTTTAACAAAGATCTGCTGATAATGGTAGAATGAGTTGAAAGAGCATAAAGTGCGTGCTGGGAGCAGAATGTGAATTTAACGCTCGGTAGGTTTTTGTCTAGCCAATATACACTGGTTTTCATCCCGATTGGGAATGTTGAATTGGATTTATTTGACTATTAGAAATGTAACCAAAAAGCTTGTTATGTATGCAAACTTTCACTACGCAAAAGTTGTTCTCCTAAGGAAGCACTATCCGTTCGTCATCATAACGATAGCATAACATTTGGAACACCGAATGAAAGAAACCAAAAATCCATTTACGATGACTTATGATCCTGCTCCACTGGGATGCAATCCATTTAGGAAGTGAAGCACCTTTTTTTCTCCACCGTGAAGGCAAAGATCATCAACTATTTGCACTTTCGTTGATTTCCGTGATGATTTAAAGTAAAAATTCAGTGGCAAAAAATGGCAGTGCGTTTCAGCATTAAGAACGATGACAGAGTCGTAAGAATGGTGCGGTTTCTCCTTTGTTGGTGAGACGATTTTGGAGAGCTCATCTTGTGGATAGCCGTTTTTTTTACTTCTTCTATTTTCTACTGTGCGCTGTGATTTCGCAATAACAATTGAAAAGTGCATTATTTCTTTACGCTTCGTGGTTGGATAGTGCTTGGAGGAAGATTTCGTTGCTCGTTTGGCTAGCTGCGCATTTGCTTTTGGAGGAAACCGCGTTTTGCGAATTTACCGTCATTGCAATAATGTTGTTAATGATCTTTAGTGAGTTTGTTCAGAAAAATCATGAAATAAGTACTTTATGCGATTGTGCAAGATGCAGACATGATTGGCTTGTTTTTCTGCTTGTGTGCTATTTGCAGGAAACTCTAATTTAAAATGGTTCCAATTGTACAAAATCAAGCTCTCTAAACAGCAAAATACATTTTTCTTAAATGAATGAATGATTGAAAGAAATGTATAAAAAAATTACTCAACTCAAGGTAAAATCTGTAAGTTTTTTAAACCAATATTGATATCAATAATCAGGTAATCACCAAATGACATAAAAAACTAATACAAATCAAATGTCATCAGGAAAATGTACATCTTAATTTAACTATTCAAGTTGCAAACATGGCATTAAACCAAATTGCTTTCAAACCAGGATGGCATCTGAAACGTACAAGCAAGCACTGAACGTCAAAAAAACATTAAAACAACGAAATTGACCGGATGAAAATATATTAAATTTCGATCCATCGCTGTTAATTCAACAAACCGGCACATATTGATTAAATAACTCGAGTCATTTTTATGTTTTCACCCACCATTCTACGTACATAAACATACACACACGCTCGCAATGGTCAGCATGTATCGGTGTAGTGTTTTTTTCGGTTCCCCCGGTTCATGTATTGATTTGCACGTTTCATCGATAGGATAAATTGAAACCGACACGCAACATGGTTCCACTGTTGAGAGATGCGTTTCATTTTAGGCCAATTTGTGTTGACTGCTTTTCCTTCGATCGCTTTCACGGCCGTGCAGAACCGGGCGAGTGGGAGAGATGATGGAAAATAATTTTAAAATGAAAATGGCCAAAATTGGTGAGGCAATTTTTGCTTTTGCTGCTACCTTTGTTTCGATGGAATGCGTACAACATTCGATACTTTAAGCACTGAAAAGTATTCGTGATTTCGTGAGAAACAATCACAATCTGTACGCTTTTGTTAGCTTATCAACGCGATTCGTATAGCAAGCAGGACATGAAAAATAAGAAAAATAAACAGTAAACCTTACCCAGCGAGCTGATAATGAAAATCCAAACAATAAAAATCCATCCAAAATTCATATTGGAAAACAAGATAATTGGGTTAAAATAAAAACAAAACAGGAAAAAACATCCAAAGTGGGCACGGTTGGTCCGGAAGTTTGCTCATCGTTGTCCCTTCCTGCGCACAGAACATTTAAGAACAATCGTTCCAGGAAAAAAAAATCACAACTCAAACTCTCGTGCGAGAACTGATACTTCCCTTTCCGGACGAGATTCACGCGTCCCAGGCAACAACAGGACGGGTAAAAAACACTCCATTTCCGGTTGACTTGCGATAACTGAAGATAATGCGCGTGCGAGCTCCAAAAATCGAACCCACCGAATAAAAGGTCGAGCTTGCCGGGTGAAAAACTCATTGAAGCTGCAAATGGATTCATTCTATGACACCGGACGCGACTGCGATGACAGAACCGCCGAAAGCGAATGAGAGAGCGAGCGAAAAACAAAAAAAAATATGTGCCTGCCGGATACGGCTTAACCATCCTTCTCCCCACCAAAAAACACCGGACAACAATGGTCAAGGAAATGAAGGGTGTCAAAAAATAAAAGAAACCCAACCGCTCACACGATTCGGAATCATTTGAAATGAAAATTTCGGCTCTGAAGAATCGGTGCCGTACGGATCGGGTGCCGCAATAATCCTTCCGCTGAAAAATGGACACGCCTCTTTGAACGCCTGCGCCACCGATTCCCGGAGACGGTTCAAATCCTTCACCCGGGACGGGGACGGCGGTTTTTTCCCCACCATCGGTACAGTTTACATGCCGCTTTCACTTTCGCGAACACCGAACTCGGGGGTGGTTGAGAAATTTCCACATTGCCACGGTGATCGTACCGTTTG
Source organism: Anopheles farauti (assembly GCA_000473445.2). Lineage (NCBI taxonomy): Eukaryota > Metazoa > Arthropoda > Insecta > Diptera > Culicidae > Anopheles > Anopheles farauti. Next base: position 10,105,545 of record KI915042.1, read on the forward strand.
ATCCGTGTTTTTTGTTGGTTGTTGCTTTCGTTCCTTCCCTTACTATAGCTTCCAAACGCTCACACACACATTCACTGTCTATCTCATAGCCTGCTTAACAAATTTCTCAACACTACACGCAATACTACTTACCGATGTTCCTAGACCGAGCTCGGTGAGCTGCTTGCTTTGAAGATTGTATTTTTCCCTCCACCCAGTAAAGGCCAGAACGAGGGTCCAAATGGCATCTCGCCCAAACTCGACCCACCGATGTGCCGTACCGGGAACTGATTGAAATGCGCAAAGCGTATCCAACAAGACAACTGTACCGTCTCTGGGGCCGGTCGGCTCCTTCAGGGAGTATTCCACGTCCCCACCGTTCCTGCTAATCAGGACGAACTTTCTCAACGTAATACCGACGGGAGCTAGTTCGTGCGACGTTACCGGTGAGGGTGATGGTGGTGGTGGGTTTGCACTAAGAAGCTCCAGAACCCTGAAGCATCTTAACAGCTTCGGGTGACGACAACGGTTACGGTACGGTGGTTTATCCCTTCGTTCATACGGAAAGGAAGACCTCTGTTGGGGAACAAACTAAACTAACAGGAGCTGCTGGATGGAGAGAGAGATAGAGAAAAAGAGGAGTAAAAAAAACAACTCTGCGAAAAAGAAACTCCAACTGGCAGATGTTGATATTGTCCTGATAATGGCGTGACATTGATGTTCACACCGAGCGGATCTTCAAAGCGAGCTGACCGTCCGAAGGCACGGTTGGATATTCTATGGCGCCGAGATTTTCTCATCTTCCCCAGCGAACATGGGATGAGATTTTATCGGAAAAATGTTGTCCTCTGGCACGACGTGTGAAGCGATATAAGCCATCGTCTGAAGGACATCTTCATTGTCTGAGCAAAACACCCGCACAGTGTCTGGTTTGCTCCAATCCAGGAGCTAATGCCTTACACCAGTCGGGCAGAAATTATTCGGCAGTACTGCTTTCGCAAAAGACTACGCTGATCTCGACACGAACACGCACCACATCAGCCATCCATCAGGACAACCGAACCGAAGGGATCAATCATGGTTAGTGAATTTTTGAAAACAAACAAAACCTCACACGATTATCAAACGCACGCAAGCGGCACAATTTGCGCACAGGGAACGAAGCACCCGGAGGAGTTTCGGTTCGTTTTGTTTCGTTTTCAATCAAATTTTGCTGAACAATCGAAGCATGCGTTTGCTGTGCAGAAGAAGACAAACGAGTGTAGGTAGTTTGGAGTGCAACTGAATTTGAAGAGAAATGTCTAGCACTGGTTGGTTCGGTGTTTGTTTCGGATGCGAGCAGAGTTTAATTAGGATTAAACTTAGGATTAATTAGGAGTAGGGCTAGTCAATTTCAAATGGACAAAATAGTGCATCCCACACAGCAGGGGTTTTCGAAGATTGAATTGCCTGACTGATATGCATGCTTGAAGGGTCCACTCAAGCATGCTCGGACACGTTCTTGGTTGGGATGTATCTGACCATGCATTGATGTAGAAACTGGTTACCATTATTTAAGACTTTACCATTAGGTCAGATGTGAAATCGTTTTCGTTTATTAAATGCTGCTATGAATTATTATGCAACCTCAGCTTTGATGAAATATTGCCTGAGTGGTCGGTTTTGTACGAATTTATACGTATTTTACACCATTCCTTTTGTAATTATGTAGCTTCTAGATGTTTTTGGGTTTTTTTTAATTAATTGGCTTAATCATACATAAAGTTCATCGACTGGTAAACATTAACGAGCAAAATATAAAAACAATTACGAATTTTTAACGGTGATCTTAAATCTGTAATTGTAATAAAATTGCATCGTACAAACTGTACCAAATAAGTTTAATTAGCTTAAAACGACCTCCAATAGCTCAACATACTAGAACATCTAGTAAGAAAATCCACAAACTATATGCTAAAGGTAAAAAATATATTAGCATTTTTTTAATGCGTGAGTTTAAAAGGGGTGATGAATTCAAATCCAAAAAAGTAGAATCCCCCTTTCAACTTTAAATTATGCATTCTTGAACAAGCAGAACTTCAATCTTTATAGTTTATCTTGAGTCTCCGAGTGAAAATAATATGCCACCTATAAGATAAAAATTTGTTTCCAGGAGTTTCCCGCATGAAACACGTTGTAGCGCGTATGTAAACATGATGTTTTGAAAACCTTTTTGTTTTAACCTGATTGTTAATCAAAGAACAAAAGATCACTAGCTTAGACAAGACAAATAAAAAAAGCATGTTTTTGTGCCAATGAGGCATGAATGAATAAATCTGTGCTATAAAAGGTTCTCGAGGTGCTAACCACCTTTAATCACCTACAAAAATAAATCTCTATAAATATCGTACTATTTCTGCTACCATGGGCAAACACAATGAGTGAATGTAAATCCTGCTTGCACACTTTTCTTTTGTTGTTTCTTCCTTATCAGCGCCAACCAACACTTATCGCCCGTCGTCGAAAGTTATAATCAATTCCGAATGCCAGCCACGGGCGTTTCGCAAGTGTCACTTTCGGTCGCCCACCAATCGTCCCACCGTTCTGACAAATGATGGATTAACGAATCGGTTCCGATGGCCGACGGGCACTGGTTACCGGCAGCGGCCAGAAATCCAATTAATTGTCGATTATATCGAATAATTGCATTCACCCCATCCATTCAGCTGACTGCCCACTGGCAAACAGGGCTTAGCGCGGGAAAAAGAAAACGCTTGCACGGGTAGCCTTTAATCGATTAATAGATTAAGGAAGCGTTTGCTTGGTGGAGGCGAGTGTGGTAGCGGTTGCGGAAAATTCGCAAACACACCATCGAATTTATGCAAATACTGGGTTGCGATGGGTTTCAATAAGAGTTTAAGCGGAGTTTGTAAGAACCGGAAAATCCACTTTTAATCGAAGAGTTTACGATAAAGCACCCTTCTCAGCACTGCGAAGCTGCGAATGTGAGGCTTTTGTGCATAAATCTTAAGGTTTGCATTATTTACGCGCGCAAACCGACTGTTTCCCTTCATCGTTCGAGCATCGTACGCCATTTATCACCATCGCACGCCCTCCCATCGATTCGAAAAAATTCAGTAGCGCTACTTGCACCCTTACTCCTCGCAGTGGAAAATATTTTTACCTAATAACTGAACCGTAAAAAATTGATTTCGCCAAAATTGAGCATCAATTTCAACCACTCGAAACGAACGGGCGGCTACTGAAGCGAAATCGCTCTCCCAGCGGGGACGATCTTCAGCGAATGGGAAAGCAGCCGGAAACATCTTTACCTCGCAGCATGTCTCGTTCCTGACCCACTAGATGATTTTTGTTATTTTGTCACTCTTTTTCGCCATGAAAAGTCCTAGCGAGTGTGATTCCGGCTGGCTGACAGGCACTTGTTTCTCCCTTTTGTTTTGCGCGTTGAGCACGTTGTTTGGGTGCCGCAGCTGGAAAATGCCTTCCGGGCTGAAAGGGACAAGAGCACACGCTTCCGCACAGCCCTAGCTCAGTATGGACGTAATGCGAGCGGTTTTTAATTTCACACTCGCATGATTGTCCAAATTAATGGCTGCAATACTTTACAATGCAATCTGGTCCGGTCAACCTGGCGGAAAGTCAGCGAATTGGGTGGCAATTGGAGCGAATCAGGGGAGAAGAAAATGCACGCATTATATTGTGCGATGGCTTAAGTGGTGAATGATTAAGCGTTCAATTAGCAGCAGAAGCGTGTAAAATATTTGATTTTTACTTGATAATCGTGTCCATATAAGATCTATTATGAAATGAGGTTAACAATGATAAATATTATAATAGCTTTTCATAATTACTTTACGTTTTTAACAATATTAATTTTTGTTTTGAAATTAAATACTTCCGACTTTCCATCCAAATTAAAATTTGATAATTCCAACAAGTTACACAATACTAATTTTAGGGACATTAGCAGCATTATAATTTCAGAGTATTCCCATAATTATGACACTGACACTAACATTGTCATAACACATTCGCAGATTTGACTGAAAAGAATTACAATAGTATAATACGAATTAAGAAAGACACCTAGATATGAATGTGCTAAACGGATTGTATTCTATTATTTCACAATCTGCTACTGCAACATAACACAATATACAAGAGTTGCTCAATCGCAATGAAAAGAAAATCATAATTAGGAAGTTTTTACTTTAAAAAATAGCTTAGATGCTATAATTCATCGTTACTTATTAAAAATATAAGAAATTCAGTTGAACTATCAGAAATTTGTCTACTTAGTCTTTAAAATGTTGCTTTGTAATAGCAACACTTAATAACACTTAATCTGTTACCTAAGCTCAGGTCCTTTAACGAAAGCATTTAACGAAACTCCTTCTCCAACACACACCCACACACACAGCGTGTCATCTTTAGAACAAAGTATTCTGTTTTCAAATCTACTTAGTTACACAGTTTAATCCTCCACTTTCCTATTATTCTATCGCCGAGCAGGCATTTATCAAGCGCTGCCAGCTTCCTACGTAAATATTGCACTCACCCAGAACACGCGAGGGCGACAAAAAGGCATTAGACGGAATGAACGTACCCTCCACGCAACACGCATGGAACGCACGAGATAACAGCGTGGAAAGGATACTCGGGAACAGGGAACAAAAATCAACACACCAACGGGAAACCGGGCACAGCAAGCGCCACGAACGCGACGAAACATTTTTTCACCACGTTCCGTTTGATCTTTCTTTTGCACACCAACCAGTCATGGGAGCGCGATCGGAAGCGGAAAAATTTTCCCATCACCACACCATCATCATCATCATCATCATTATCGTCATCACCATCGTCTGTCTGCCCTTTGGTTGCTATCTCCAATCTGGTGGATTAGCATGGAAATTAAAATTCTAATGCCGGCTGCCAAAATTCCGTTCTTTATTAGCTCATCAGCTGACGGGGGTGCCAGGGAGGAGGAGGAGGTGTGAATGGGCTAGGGCATACAAGGATACGTGCCTCATCACGGTGGTCTCATCGTGATTGGCATCAGCTCCAACTCGTTATTCAATATGATTAACTCTTTCCGTTTTCCGCACATGATGCATCCTGTGGCGAACCGTAGAAGATGGGAAGAATTTTCGAAATGTGTTAACACGCGCTTTTTTTTTAGCTGGCACCTTTTTCATTCACCGCCCGCGAATGGGGTTCATTGAATAAATATTAAGCACATGCCGTATCGAACAGCACGCCACCGACGGGGATAAAGCCAGCTGATCATCTGCATCGTAACACACGCATAGAACGCGTCTTCTCCACGCTGACAAAGTTGACACGTGCCAAACTCAGCACTTTTCACCATCCCGACGCCAAACCACCGTTCACGCGGTCGTTGTTTGCTTAGGCACGGTTACACCTTCACGGTGAACGCCGGCGATATCCTTTGCGCGGGTTCTGCATTGGACGGGGTCAGCATTGCTGCCACCGAAGCAAACACATATATGCCGGTTGGTTTGATGCGAAGGGTACGAGCACGCGTCTAGTGCTTCCTTTCAATTTGACGGCTATAATAATGGTAATCGGTCGGTGGGTCACACGTGAAATCGATAGCAGATAAACTGCTTCCTTCGGTGGTGCCTTCGACGCAAATATTAGCCAAACTGACAGGCGCAGCTACGCTGCATGTGTTGAACGCACACAAAATCCGACCACTTTGGGAACGTTAGTTCCTTTGTCATCATCACGAAAGGTTGTTTGTTAGTCAAAGCAAGATTCAGTTTATTGTTAAAATTTAACAACCATAGGCAGCATGATATTTTTGTCTAAAGGCTGCTTATGGCATATGATTAGATTGACATCGTTTTAAAAAATAAGGAGTGTTGCATGGGATTCGCATAGCGTAGGACAAAACTGTTTTTTTTTGCAGTGAATGTGCATTAAACAAATGCAGTGAATGTTACAGAAATAGTTGATTTGAAATTGAAGCATTCAAATGATCCTAGAGACACAATATCATTTTTTATGATAATTTAATTGAGTTTTAATAAGGGGTTAAGTTTTATTCTCTCATACTCACTCTCGTTCAATAAAATATAAAACTATTCATGTGACATTAAATTTGAAGCAGTTCAAATGGTAACTGCTCTTTTATTTCAATTTTATTATTTGAATTCTATTTATTTGAATGCAACTATACGCCCATTCACTGTTTATTTTCATTTTATTTCCAACGTTATTATCATATCTTGGCAATTCAGGCTTGATTTTAAAAAGAAAAGAGCAAGAAAATGCAAAAAAATTATCATTTTTGATGTCTTAAAGAATTTTTGAATCGCAGACGAAATCTAACATATCGCCTTATAATAAACTATACATAAGTATTTTGCTAAGAAAGTCATGTGCTGAGTGTTAATCTTTTCCAATTGCTATTAAAAAATTTTCGGATTTTATATAATTAATGAATTCCGACTTTATTGTAAATGTCCGATCATGAACGATAATTTGGACTGTCGCTTTATTATATCAACGGTATCCGTACATCTACCCTCATAATTTAAAAAAAAAACATCATTCTCATGATATCAAAAGAAATAATTTTTGGAGAAAAAAATAGTGAATAACAAACTAAAAACTACCTTTGAGCAGATTGCACTATGTAAACCCTTTGAAAAGATAAATATTCACCCAAATTTATCACAACTGATCCTATTATGCCTATCACAGCATGACTATCTCCTAACGCAGCAACCCTCGAGTACCGCCCGCTCAAGTGCTTCATGAATGACCGCTGACAGGTTACATTTCACGCATGGATTCTTCTGCCTAAAATCCTTTACATTCGCACCGGTTTCTTCGCCAAAATCTGCCTTCCCATTCAGTGATGAAAAATGAAGACCACCAGGATTCTGTCACCTGTGTGACACTCGGTAGAATCCAACCCACCTTCCGAAAATCCCAGCACGCATCGCCCGTGTGATCCCGTGAGCAAAGAATCCGGCGTCAAACCCTTCGGCTCCAGAGCTGAGCTCAAGCTTATCATATCGCTCGACCCGCTCCCGTCAGCTCGATGACGATAGAATGGGCGTTTAGGGATAAAATTTAATATTGCAAATACTTTCGAATCATCCCATCATCGTTCCTTCGTTCATCAACGCACGTGCATTACGTTTACGGGGTCGGATCGATGCCGGTGTTACGATAACCACTGGCCCGCTCGGTGCCAAAGGATGTTTCCGTCGGCCTGGCAGGTTCTATGGAAAACTATAAAAACAAAAAGAATCCTTGTGGCTTAAGGCTTGTGTGCCATGTGAAGAATGTATCCCGGTCTCGGCTTCAGGATAGCTTAGGCTCTTTTTTTTTTCGTTGTGAAATTTATTTATTCTATTTTTCATCACTCCAGCGATCGAATTTCCTTTCCTTAAAGGGTAGCATATTTTTGCATGTTCCTTTCCTCGTTCGTTTCGTTTCCCGTGACGTGACGGACGGCGTGTGGAATGATTTGTAACTATACATGATGAAACATTTCCATACGCACGTACACAAACGCATACAGTGCGTTACAAATCACAGCATGAGAACGAATAATCACATTAACAAACGTGAACACACAGAACAAACACAAAAACAGTGCGCTTATACCTCTGTCGAATCGATTGGTGAAAGTCGCGTACGCGTGAAGAATGGGAAAAAACCAACACCCGTACCGGTCCGTAACGTGACTCTCGAGGTCCTTATTTTTATGTCGGTACGGTGTGACACACGCCGCACTTCGCCCTGTACGCACTGTATGTGGTAACGCTTACGTGCTAGTGTGTGTGTGTTCGTGTGCATATGGTGCCTAAAAAGGACGATGCTGCTACCCGTGTGGCCTTACGATAGGACCTTTTTCCGTTGGGTTCTTCCGTTCGGCATCCTTTCGGGTTTTATCCCGTGCACTTGTGGCTCACTGGCTCCGGGTGTAATAGGAGACGTCCAAACATGATTACAATTATGGAGGGCCCGTAAAACGCATGCACGCGGGTTACCCAGTCAGTTCAGCAATTTTAGCACTAGGAAAAAAAAACCTTAGATGATCCTTCTGCCGGTTTGTATCACTCTTTCAACCCCATAGCATCCGAACCGATTTGAAAGATGAAAATCCATTTCATTCTTTTCAACATGAAAGAACGCGAAACTATCGGAAGAGCCGATTGGCCGGACCGGAATCAGAACGCATCCTTCTGGAGATGTAACAGCAACGGGAAAAGCAGCACAGCCGGACGGGGTTCTCCCGAGGGAACTGGCAGCTCGCAAAACTGGTTGTGGTTCACCCTGTGTGCCCGAAACGGCAAGGGTGCGTCGGTCCCGTTTGCTCAACGCGAATAGATAGTGCGCTAAAGCAAACAGAAAGGAAGGAAGCGTCACGAATCAAGCACCCCACTCGAAACGGGTTTTTCTACGGCTGATTCCGAATCCGTGCGCCAGGAAACAAAGGACAAACGCCCGAAAAGGTGCAACGGTACACATCTGGCCCGTCGTCGTTGTTCGCGTGCGTGCGGCGCAGTAGCATAAATTTATGCGACGGCGGCGTTGCAAGCGCGTTTGATTAGGTGCGTCACCGTCTGTGTGCGGAATGTTTGTTTTCCTTGTTTTTTTATGCTGCTGCTGCTGATGCCGTCGAGGAAAGATCGAAAAAAGGAAAGTTCCTTCCTGCACGTCACCATCGATTGATGGAATGCTTATTGCGACATTTTCGGTTGCTTTTAGCGCGATTCTATTTATTTTTATTTCGTCCGACAGTGTTCGGTTTGGGAGAGTGTATGGTTTTTGCGGGAGAAGGTTCACAATCAGTGAAGTAAAAACAGTCATCAATTTTTTCACAGTATTGTTTCTAACAATATAAAACTTACACCAATTCATTAATATTTCTAACTAACTCACCTTTAACGGATTACCTCTCCCCTGGTTCAATTATAAATGTACACAATTTTACTAGTTTTTCTAGTAAACAGGGAAATTATTTTACGTAAATGTAGGAAAATGCTTTACTTACATTTCCAAAGGTATGAGTAGTTCCATATGAAGATACAAATTTTATTAAATCATTTTACTTCATGAAATCAATAATAAAACAACAAATTTATTCGGTTTAAAATATGAACATTTAATGTTGACTTGCAGACTAAAAATAGTAAATTTATAACTTTCTTTACCAGAAAATAATTAATCGATTTGAATTGAGTAGCTTTCAATTCATTTGCTGATGATATTTTATTAAACTTAAAGTTATCATGTCCAAATGGGATGAGCCAATTTTTACAAGACAGTCTGATTTTCTTAAATTTAATAGTTTTGAGTTTTTTCATGAGTTATAGTTCACAAAAAAGCTGTTGTTGCTGATTTTGAATTATTCAAGCAAACATTTCCACTATTAGGCTGTACTAATGAATTGTTTTTAAAAAATTTCGAAAATAATTTAGAGCAAACTTTACTTGTTCTTAATACGACACTCAAAAATCCTTCCGTTGTCATTTTTATGACACTGGCTGTAGTCGCATTTTACCTTTTGTTTTGCAAAACACTTCCCCCGCACACGCATTTCAATAAATCGAGCTGCAAACGATCGATTATCCTTGCCATCAACGGCCCCTCCGATGAATGTCCAACAATTCTGTCGCTTTGCTATTCCACCTTTCTTCACCGCACCCTCTTTGTTGTTCCATGTTGGCATTAGAATCAATGCCACCGGAACCGGAATCGTAACCCGGGGAAGGAAGACGGGAGGAAATGGGTAGCATGATGATGCGTAGTTATTTTTCCTAACCATAATCGGATCAGCACACACATAACCCGGATGTTCTGGTGGGATAGAAAGAGACAGACAGAGAGAGAAAGAGCAAAGTCCGTCACCAGGATAAGACGAGAAAATGCGCCGTGCGTAGGGAATGATTGACAGCGACCAGGGAGTGAAAGTATTTCCTCCGCTCCAGGTTTACGGCCATTTGCGTTGCTACGCTTCACCTCACGGTGAACCGCTTGCCTTTTACGCATTGTTTTCAAGTGATGCACGCTCCAGGCACGAAGCGAATCGAAAATAGTTTTCACTTTTCTCGTTTGATGTCCGGCGCGTGGGTTAAGTGTGTGCGTTAACAATTTCGTTCAATTATCAGTGCTTAGCATCACGGCTTTGCTGGGGCTCAACCCAAGAGGGGCTCGGACCGTGAGCCCAAAAAATTGCCGCCGGGTGTGTCTACCTTTTTTACAGTCATCCGCACCATTTCAGCCGAGGATGAAACAACCAATGCCCGTGGCTTTTTTGCATGACTCCTGTTTCCACAGCCTTTCTGATGGGAATAGAATGCAGTAACATTTCTCATTTCACTCAAGTGGAAAAATCCTTTTCCCATCGGGTGGCGAGACAGGTTATGGTGGATCAGGAAAGTCCCTTTTTATCCCCACTGATGATACGTTTGCGGGCAGCATCCATCACATTTCTATCGTTCCGTTCGTTGCGAGCACTTCGAGAACATCAAAGCAAGCTTGGATGCACAAATACCGAAATTCGAGTCGCATTGCGATGAAAATTGTAATAAAATGTAAAACAATCTTCAAACCTGTCGTGGGGTTTCGAATCGAGACATATTGTTTACAATTATTAAAAATGCTAGTGCAATTGCGAACGGAGTATTTGTTTTCCAACGCCAAATAAATCGAGAAAGCATATTTCATTCAGCATGAAAGCAAGTATAAACCTATTTCTTCGAATGCGAGACGTATGTTCGGTTCTTCGAAATTTACAAGAAAATCATGTTTGATCAGCGAGCTTTTGGGTGCTGCTTGGGCAAACGTACTTAGTAATTTTGGTTTAAAATTGCAATTGACGCAAAACAAATCCCTTTTTGCTAAGTAAATACTAGCAAAAATCACCCTGTCTTAAGCATTGAACTCCACTTAATTTTTTCCTAGTAGATAAAATTAGATTTTAATATGGAAGATTTTTTCATTTTCCCTCGCTCTGTCTGCACATGCTGGTTCTATTTATTACTAAGAATCGAGCATGGAAAGAGTGGTCTTAAATTAGAAACCATTTTCATTGCAGATACTGAATAAACAAACCATTCTTGAAATCTTGAAATCTTGTATCACGAGAGGCAAACCTCTACCTACCTTTCTGCCATAGAAACTCACAAAGACTTTTCAAATAATTGGTTGCAATAATCCTACCATTCTTATTGCCGTCGTCTCATCAAATGGGATGATTGCCTGCCATCGACTACACCGTTCCATCAGTTGCCCCGTCCAATTCAAATCCTTAAAAACAAAATCCCACCATGGACGCGTACAAAATGCAACAAAAGTTATGCAAACATGTTCATCACGGATTCATTCACCCCGACTCCGATTCCAGGCATTCTAACCCGGTGACAGCGACACAGATTGAACCTAGCGGGGAGATAACAAAAAAAAAAATCAGCTCGTGTTTACATAAGCAACATCGCGAACAGTCGCGATTGTCCTACGGTAAGCGGTTATCCAAAAATTCGATAACGCACCGGTCGGTGATGGTGGAATTATTTGATCCCAGTTTCGGCAGCATGCCAAACGCAATGAAAATAATAATATCATATCTCGGTGGTTGATATTCGGTGGATACCCCGAGCATATGCTCTGTGCACCCTGTCACCCTTGGGATTTGTTTTCGGGTTCCTAAATATGCTTACCTCGCGAACGATAACGACTGCACGGGGCAAAATCAACAACCTTTAAAGCAGAAACAACAACAAAAAAGCAGTTGAAATAATTCAAACGCTTTCCACAGTGCATGGTATTTAATTTCCAATGACCCCTTTCCGAGCAAGCGTTCGATGCAGCTTGTTTAACACTGTTACAAACGAGTGGTTTCGTTTTGATTAATTGAAAATGTAGTTTTGGCATATCTCAGAATCAGAAATGTAGTTTCGACATATCGGCGTATAACAGATAAAAAATACAGCAAAATTGATTGTTTGTAGAATTGTTGGAAATCCAGCTTTTTTAAATTAATATACATTTTTGCAAGGCCCAGTTTAGATGGAGATATACCTGTTTTTGCTGGCATCGTTCGTGCTGACTTTTACCCTATTAGAACTCCACACTCTAGAGAATATTTTAATTTATATTTTCTATAACGAATTGAATTGGAATTAAATGTGAAATTACGAAAAGGTAAATACAAAATACAAAATACATACCATTATGAACAGGAATATTCATTTCATGTTAACTTTGGATTTTATGATGCATTCAAATACTATAACATTTTTTATAACAAGTATTGAAAAATCAAAAAGGAAGGATTTCGCTGATAAAATCACAGATATTACTTGATTAAATAATGTAGAAAAAAGCAGTCGTATTTTCTGTTTTAAACAGCCTACATTTAGGAGTCATTTGTGGATACAGGAAAACAGATCTTAAAGTGTAACAAATGCCTGAAAATATAGTCATTAATCAATAGAGAAACATTCGAAACTTCAGCTAACAATTTATTTAGTATTAGGTATAAGTATATAAGCGTGTAAACAAGGGACAATTTCGAAAATTTCGAAAAGTTTTGATGCTAGTATACAAAAATGTCCATTTTAATCCTCGCCACATACAGAGTTGAAAAGACTCAACGCATTCACTCCGTGAACGAGTTCATTCTCACTGCATAATGTGCTCGCAGCATAAAAGCATAAAGAAGGGAGAGAAACATCGCCGGAGAGAGCGAACCAGCCCCTGCCTGCTATGTTCACGCACCGTGGCGCGGTGTTTCGGCAAGCTGCTGTTGTTTAGTGTTTTTTCCATCCTCATCACGAACGGTTCGGAGCGCATCGTCGATCTCGGGAAAAAGCGACCGTTGCGCGTGTATTTCGCCACCCCTCGTGCAAAGCAGAATTTCGGTAGGGGTCTTTTTTTGTTTCTTCACTTCACCCGGTGGCTTGGCGTTGCGCGCGTGTGTTTCTGTTCTGTTTAGCTCTGTTAATTCTTCCTTATACAATTTGCGCCACGTGAGTGTGGCTTCCGCCAAAGCTGCGTACGGTGCGAATGTGGCGCTTATATAGATTTGATTAAGCGAGTGCGTATGCGTCACATTAGATCCCGGTTAGTGCTGGTCCCCTTGTGTGCACAATAAAATACGCTCAAGGATTTATCATTTTATTTGCGACGTTCGTTTGTGTTAGAGATGCGCCTTTTAATCCAGCTTTACGGCACCTTGCTCTCCAGCTCGTAAACCAACGAAATAAATAGATTCAAGCGTGTGTTGGTTGCAGATAAAATCAAACTTTTTTTTGTTGTAGAAAATCGGTTATCGCTGAAAATCGCAAAAACAACCGGTAATTGGTACAAAACGCAAACAATGCATCGAAAAAACTTGTGAGTGTAAAAAAATAACAAAAAAAAAACAAATTCATCATGTAAGCTGTGCAGAAGCCCCAGGAGTCGACAATTAAGCAATAATCGCTAGGCGGCGATCATAAATCACGATAAGCGGCCTTAGATCTCCAAGGGTCTCGTGGTGATGCACCCCCCGTTGTGGTCAATCCAAGAGCGAAACCAGCTACATTTGTGTGTGTGAGTGATAGTATGTGTGTGTGTGTGTGTACTTGTGCTTAGCGTGAACATCTTTTTCCTTGCTGTTGACCACAAAGGAGAAGGGAAAGAAAAAAAAACATCCCTGGTGCCACGGTTTCGCGAAACGGAAATCTTCAGCAGACGGTATAGGGAAAAACAACACCGGGCGTTAAAATTATCGGATTATCTTCGATTTGTTTTGACTAGAAGCTTACCAGTTGGGGACGGGACCGTCACCGTCGTCGTGTGCCGGTGTACCTTTGCGGTGTAATTTCTACAACTTGCCACAAACCGCCGGATGCCGCCGGTGTTGAGTGTAATTCAATAATTGCCGATCGGATTATCGGCCGTCCGGTGATGGCGGTGCAAGTTTTTCGGGGTGTGTAAATTTGGTTCAATCTGCCGAGCGTACGGTCTCACCCGGGATGGTTTCGTGTATTATTGCAGTCGTGCCGCATAACCCTGGCATGGTGATGTGCAGTGAATTTACAGTGTGTTTTATTGCTGCTGCAATACCGTGTTTGTGAAGGTGCAAAAGTGGTGAGAGATGAGTGAAAAATAGTTAAGAGTATTGAGAGTGTGTGTTAAACAAAATTTTCATTGTTTTTATAGTGACGAAAAAATACGAGAGAGTCGAAAATATAGAAAATTATCGAAATTCCGTCTCATTCTGCTGTAGCCATTTGAGTGCCGTTTTCAATGTGTAACCTGAACGTTTCAAAAGGTAAGGAAACGAGCATCAAATAACAAAGGCATCACAATAGGGGAGGTAACGAATATCAGAACAGAAGCAGGACAACGATTTATGTGATCATAATGGTACCGGTTGGTAGAAGAAATTTGATTCGTTGCCTATGAACGGCAATATATGTGATTTGTGGGATAAGGAAAAATACAAGGTGCTTAGATTTGTTGCAAACTGCGTATTATTTTTAATCATTAATTGTTGCGTGAATTGATTTATGCACAACTCAAGATACCAAGTGGAAACGAATACGTACATCATAAAGCATACACTTATGTATAAATGACATTTATTTCTCCAGATGTAGAGAATTATTATACACCGTTTTAAAATCAATAATGATTGTATTTTTGTAAAAATGTCTTATGTAGATGATGATGTATGTTTTTAAAAACAATCATAATTATGATGTAACAGCAACTGGAAGAATCGCATAAAACATCACAACCAAAACAAAACAGTCCCAATATTTTTTTTCAGATTTTAATCAACCAAAGGCTTCTTGGAAATTAAGCATAAATTTCTAAATTCACTCCTAAACTATTTAATGACAATGATAAAAATAACATTGTAGTTGTTTAATATCGTTTTCAGCTAATGATGAATTTAACCGGCTCCTGTTCTAACACTCTGCACTAGCGAAAATAAATAAATTTATGAAATATTTATTTGTACTAACAAAACGTTTTTGATTGCTTATTGTTGCTAAAGTTCATTATTCAGTCGAACGAACTTGTGTATAGGAACCGATGGATGTTAAATATTCTATTCTTTATTGATTTATTTACTAACACAGATTCCTATACATGATTGCATTAATAATTTATACATGCAGAAAGATGAATTGTTTGAAAGAAGAAACACATTCGTTTATATTTATAATTATACCAGGGATTAGACAAATTGTTTAATTCATATGTGTAAAGAAGTTAAAACATTTTTTGGCATCAAAATTTTATTAAAATAGTTCAAATCATACTCTACTCTCATTTCTATTATATTATCAAACGCTTGGCAAACGTTAAAACCCTGGAAGGGTGCTCTTTAAGCTTAGTACAAGAAGCTGCAATGAATACTTGAAATACAACGCAACGTAAACGATACAAAAGCACATTAAATTTTGTGTGAAAATTGGAAATAGCAAGTTTCGTCTCGCAGAAAAATCTGTAATCCCCCGAAATGTGTTTGTCAAATGAAAGATAAAAAAAGAAACCTCTACACTGGTTTTGTGCTAAATTTAAATAACAATAAAAAAAAACTCTGAAACCATCGAAACGCAAAACGTTGCTGATGAACAGCCACTGATAGGCACGGTTGTAGAATATAGTAAGCCTATTCGATCCAAACACCTGTGTGTGTGTGTGTGTTTGTACATGAGTAACGAAAAGCTTTCTGCACTCATCGGCCGCTCGTTTGCCCATTTTAGCAAACACCCATATGCAGTATAATATCTAAAACTGCTAGTCGAAACACGTTACACTGATGGAAAAATCGTTACCAAAGTTTTTTGCTTGATTTGGATTGTTTTGTTCATCCGATGGTCAATTTTCCAACCGAAGTAAGCACTCGAGCGGGAAGCTAGAGGCGTAGAAAACGAAAAAAAACAATTCACAGCTAACGCACGCAATCACTCACGAGTTGTGGGAGTTTGGGATAAAAGGTGCGATGGAACTATTTTACAAACTGTGGTCGATTTTTTTTTTCATTGCACGTCTTTTATGTAGAACGCCAAACAAAATAAACTCTGAACACGATGTGTAAAATGAGAGTTGATAAAAAAAATGTTGCAACAAAATCTAATAGTCACTAGATACAGGGAGAAGAGGAATTTCTGTAGGCTCTTATTAAAAAGAGCACTTTCCACCGAAAGCACAAATCATTTTTTCCCTAGTCCGAAATTCGTGAAAAAATTGTATCTTCGATCCGTCGACATGAAATCGATAAACGAAACGATTACTTTGTAAAGCTCACCCAGCTTAACCGTCGCCGGCACGCAACACGCGACCGATCTAGACAAACAAAAACCCCTTTCTCAAGGGATCGGAGTAAAAATGCCTGCTTAGCAAATAAGGTAGGCTTATCCCGCATCAAATGTTAATTCTACGTTTTCATGCCCGAACGTGCTACCTGTGGAGGAGTAACTTCGACGGCTCTTGCCGCTCTTCGCTAGAAACCGATCTACGCTGGAGGCGATCCATTCCGGGACTTTGCATGAGTAAGCGATATTTTTTCGATACAATTCAGCTAATTGGTTCCCCCAGAGCATTAAAGCGCCAGCCTCGGCGAGTGAAGATGCGTATCGTTCGGTGAGAAAATAAAGCGCACCATTTTCGGCCAGCCGAAAACGAGTGTCATTTGATGGACGGGTTTCGGGGCCGAAAATTGGTCCAATTACACGGCACGAACGGATTGACCGTCGGTGCCTAATCTCGGGCACGTCCCGTATCTTGTTTCATTGTTTTCCGCCCGAAAATCAGAACCAAATCTTGCCACAATTAAAGCTTCCATCGCGATCGTGTTTGCCCGGCACGTTGTGAAACCGTTCCGAACGGAGCCGTTGAAAGGCTTCCCTCGCTCGGTGCGTGGCACATTCGGACGACGATTTATTGACACTTTATCCGTGTGCCGATGTAGGTTTTCCCGGGACATTTTCGACGTACGTCCTGGTATGCAAGCTAGGCCAAATCGTTCAAAGCCACGGTAAGTTGCGCACAGCAAAGTGGGCTTAGTGTTTGCTTACACTTCCCGGAACGCGTTCGTGTCGTTTCGGGGCGACAGAAAGTCATCGACTTCCGGATCTCTTGAACGGTAGGCGCTGGATATAGCTCAACAGAAACGCGCGGGAACGCTGTTCTCGAGTGGAGCTTAATCTTCTTAGCGACACACTGTGCGGATCTTCTGACAACACTTCTAATGGTCAACCTCTAATGACAACAACTCGCACCCGGGTAACGAAGAAGTGCCGAGAAGTTGTAGCCAAAGTTGATGCCACACTTGGAATGTAGCGCTCTTGGACACGGTGGCTGTGTGTGTGTGTGTGTGTGTGTGTGTTTGCACTCGACGGGAGCACTGATTCCCATTACGCCATCAGTGCCCATTACCATCCTCATCAACACCATTAGCATCCTCCACGCAGGAGCTCTAGCTGGCTTCTTGGTTCCAGCGGTTTTCGACGAGCGTATCGGAACAGATGGTTTTGTGTCTTGGGAGCTGCTGCAAAGGACATCTTAATTGCTGGCATGCGTTCTTCTCGCTGTCCTTCCTCGGTCTGTGCGTCTTTACACTTTAACGCCCGTCACGATTGCGTAGAATACCAACACTTTCGATTGCGATTCTTCGTCGTGCGTGTTGTACCTTCTGATTGTCTTTGCAGAGTCAAATTAAGCCCTGTGACTCGCTCGCTCCGCCCCAGGTTCAGTTAATCTTGAGCTCGAGCTCGTACACCTGCCAGACGAAGTCAAACTTACTGCACACGTACGCTCGCGGTAAGGAAGTTGGTTCTAATTTTAGCCCAAACACTCACCACCTTCAGGATGCCGACGATCCGGCGTTCCATGTAATCCTGTTCGGTTTATTTTAATTAAATCATAAAATGCCTGTTACCGCGTTGTCTTGCCCCCGACGTTTCATTTCACGCAGACAGTGGGCGAGCAAACCGCATAATGTTTGCTTAATAGGTCAAGTAGGGTTGGGAAGGAATAACGAGGCGAGGTGGAATAATCCTCGCTCCTGAAGTAAATGAGAAGATTCCTATGCAGAATGGGTAGCTCATACGGGAACGTACGGGAACAGTGGTGCGTATATATTTGAAGGGAGATTGTAATTAGCGCGGGAAGACGATAGTTGATGAAGTATGGTTCTGTTGTTTAACCGAAAGAACGTTGAGTGGAATACTAACGTGAAATATCGGGACGCTGATAATCCGGGTTGTTGATAAATAATAGAATGATCTGAGAGACACAGTACGAAAACTGTAGCTTTACATTTTAAAGCCATGATAAGCTTTGACAGAGTATCGACAGAATGTTTTTATCAATTCGACAAGTCTTTCATGTCCTTTTGCTTGCATTTAAATCAAAGTGTTGTTAAGATATAACATATGCACACTCCAATCAACTATTTACAAGTCCTCTACACAATGAAATCTTTGTAAATAGAATAATAATCATTGTTCATAACATTGCACACACTTTTTTAAAATCATTCAAGTATAAATGTATAATTATTTGAAAATACAAAGAAACACTAAAACCTGTGAAGCCAAATAAATCCTTCCACTATTTTATAACAATTTTGTTTACTTAAGTTAAAATTAAGTTAATATAATCACAATTTCTCATTATATCGCACAAAGAACGAAGAAATAAGGAGAGATTATCTTGTGGTGCTTTATTTTGGAGAAAACTGTGTAACAATTAAAAATTTAAAGATGTTAGGTAAAATATTGAAAATGTCAAATTACTTTCTTATCGAATGAATTTCGACAACATTTACGAAAATGCATCAAAACGGTTTTTTTAAACGTATGTGCACGTACTTTTTTGTGCTATGTTGAAAGAAAATTGAAATTAAAGTTATTCTCAAGTTATTCTCATTTGAATTATAAATAATATTCTCAAACGATTCTGACGAAGTAAAAAATTTTCAATTATTTAAAAAAATGTTAAACAAATGGTTTTATAATACTTGTAGGCTAAAAGATGAAATCTAATATGGTATTTTATTGTGCAAAACAAAATTTAAAAAATATCAAAGGAAACCAAACTTGTAAAGAAATGAAAATATCCTATCAAACCCACTTTCTGTCCGAATCGGTATGCAAAACCGATTCATGCATTGTTGGGACGTTGTCAATTTCCATCACACCCACGCGTTTCTTCAAGGTTTGACAGCCCGAAGCCTGACACAATCAGGATGTGCTCAAAGCGAATGCTCGAGAGAAATGTCCTCCTACCTGACGCCACCGAAATTCTCGCTGATTAAAAACCCTTCCGATATCACCGGTCGGTCGGTTGGTTAGGGTTTTTTTTCGGCCCGATTTTCCCATCCGTTCGTCGAATGAGTTCTTCTTCCAAGCAATTGCTCCGGATCGTGTGTCAACTCGTCCTACGCGACTGACACCGAAGCACATCGTGTTGACAACCCTTGTTACTGTCACACTTTGACACCTGGCTCAAAAAGCCTCCCGTTTCGGTACCGGTGCCGGTGAAGGAGAACGGTGCGAAAGTAATAGAACTGCATATGTCAGTTCAGAGGGCGGATTTTCACGGTGCTCGTTACCCTCAGCACGAGGGTTTTTCGTCCGCAAAACATGTGAACGCGATTGCAATTTCGGGAAGTAAATGTTCGATTTTGACACACAATCAGAGATACTTTTTTCCCGCTTGCTGGGACTATCTGGCGCAACGGCACGCTGATTGACAGATCAGTACGGAGCCGATGTTTGCGGAAAGGGTTGCCCGAATGCGTCATTACGAGTAAGACTAATTCGTGTTTGATTAAAACACCGGCTCGAGGAATGTTCACGAAACGGAGCCGATTGGGTCGCAATTTTCTATTGGCTTTATTACGCGCGCGCGCTTGTTAGTCATGAATGCCGGCTGCAAATGAAAACTCAACAACGGAATTGGCCCAGGTGGCTCGAACTATCGTCGGGATCGTGCAGGTGGAGCTTGTGGTGTCTCGCTGCGAACAACCCACAGTGGTCGGAAGTCATCGTGTGAATATATTTAATTTAATTTGCCAAAGGCCTCGTGTCGAGTGCGATCGAGCATCGGGGAAACAATGGCGACACGTGGTGGAGAAGTGAACCACATTGTACGCCCGTTTGTGGTGGTCGCCAGCGATCCTTATCGCCTCCACCTGAGCATCCTTGCTCACGTAAACATCATTAGCAGGAGGCTGGTTTCTAGCGAGGGTCGCGAAAATCAAACGACTGACTTGCTGCCGAAAGCGAGGTGTGCCAAACACGAAACGGTGACTATTCCAACCGCACCAAAACAAAAACAAAAAAAAAACAACGCACTATCAAAGATCTCTTTCGCACTCCCACTCGTGACTAACCTTGATTGGGTGGCCCTGAACATGGGGCCAGGCGTTCCGGTGCAGCTGATGCTGTCGATATTCGAGCAAATTAACAAACAACGTCACCATCGTCATCGAAGCATAACACCAATCCGAGGGGGAGGGGAGCGAGGAAACCTACCCTATCCCCTCCCCCTCTCGCCACTCAAAAACGGAAACAGCTGTTTTGCGGATGAAAATGCTGTACAACTGCAGATGATTGTTTCTGCTCGCTGTGCCGCCCAGTGGAGTGTGAAACTATTTTGGCAAACGGCGGTACCGTACCGAGGAGCACGCACATCCCACCCACCCATCGATAACAATCGATGGTGGGGTGTGGTATGAGGAGCCTAATTGAAATGAGCGGTTATGGAAATGAGCGTGTTTGCAGCAGTGGCAGCGGCTGTCCGGATGCAGCATCTGCTACCGGTAGCTGAGCAGAGCAGTTTGAGCCGGAAATTTTCCACCAGCGTGGCGTGGCTGTAGCATTTATTTGATCGTGAAATACATTTCACCCTCCCGTTAGGATTACACCGGTGCAGTTGCATAATCACAGCTGGTGCTAGGGTAAACAGTGGAGAAATCTTTTAATTATTGTTTAATTTGCCTGCTAGTGCTGCATCGAGCAGCGTGCATTTCATGTTATGAGAGCTTTTTAAAATGTACTGCGGTATTTGATATCAAAAAGGTTTTTTTTTCTCTGATACTATTCTCTTCTTAACGTTTTGGACCGTACAGTCTTTCTTGTTGTTAGTTGTTTGGTAGTTCATTTGGTTTTTATATAGTTTTAGTGTTGATTATTACAAATCAAATAATATTTCCTTGAAAAATATGAATTAAATTTGGTCTTAGGGTGAATAAATTATTGCTTTATCAAGAAGTTAGTAAAATAGTCCGTATTGAAGTGGTTGTTTTTATCTACCAAGAACAGACTTTTGCAGTTTTATTTATTATTTTAAAAAATGGGACACATGCATTTTATCTTTACAGCACTTGTTACGAAAAAACGATGAAAGAATTACGGTACATTATTGCATAATTTACGAAAAACCATAAATAAGCTCTTAAAAGTAATTGACCTTAATCAAATAGATACTCAACGGAAAAATCTGGATAGCATTTTGAATAAACTGTGTATTTTCATAAGAAAAAAAATTAACAAAGAGTTTAGCAAAGTACAGCTCGTCTGAAAATATTTGAACATCGCTCCAAATATTAATAATCAATTTTTAAATGCTCAGCTCGAAGAAAACACTAAATTGACATATTTTTATAATAAATCAATTTTAATCCATTTTTCAACAGTCTTACATTATCTTCATCCTATCACCCTGAAAAACTAATTGATTCCCAATTGTTATTCAAGATATATTCGTTATTTTGGAGTAAGTTTTCATAAAACGAATACTCTCAAATGTGATGGACGTATTTAGATTTTTACAATTTTATTATTCACCCCCAGAGGGTTTCAAAAGTTCTTAGTTTAGTACGAACTCTTTTGGAACCGTCATGTGTTCGGCTCATAATCTTACAAATGTTCTTTACATCAAATTGAATCTCAACAGCCACTCAAAACATTCTACTTCATCATTCAATGTAGCTACTAAATACATCAATAGCTCCAGTAAATTTCTACAAATTGTCCTAGTGCATGCACAGCTAAGGCTGCTAGAAACGATTCAACCATTTACCCAAGGATCAAATAAACACATGCGCTAGAATTTTGTCCTAGATTCCACTCCATCCCGTAAGGGCAACGAAAGACGCGCCGTATCCAGTAGTAAAACAGTCCCTAAATTAAATACCCATTCACTGCAACTGTACGGTAAATATTCATGTGACACGACGGTGGGTCTCCTCGACGGATCCTTCAAATGGTCGTTCGGTGCTTCCTTTGCGTGCTGCCCAGCTTCGATCCCCCTCAACTCGGTCAGTAATGGGACTCCTTCGCGTGGAAAGCGTTGGAGAGCACCGTTGACTCTTGCATTTTATAGCTCGAACGATACCACCGTGCAATATGGTCAGTTGCTAGCGATGGGCTAACGCCAGGAGAATAAAAAGGACATACTCTCACCGAGGGTTATCCAAGTGGTGAGGTTATGTGCAACAATATTCTTCTTCCAAGCGTCCCACATTCCGTCCCGATGGTTCAAGATCAACTGTCGTTTGACATTGTGGCGTCGACGGTGTACTGTGTGGGTCGAAAACCAACGATAAAGGTATATAGTTATGCATCCTTCCTCATCCAACGATAACGATGACGGAGCATCGGACAAAAATAAAAAGAAACCATTCCAGAAAGTCCTTCATAGTACCTGTATGTACTCGATGAATTGGAAATATTCTTGTACAGGAATACTCAATATGGACTTTATCAAACTCTTATATTGGACTTTATCAAACGAAATTTGATATGAATGCTGGTCCGTTTTCCAGGAGTTTCACTGAAGCTTTTCATGGTATAAAATATAGAGATTTAAAAAACACGCGTCACAGACAAAACATAACTTCTAATTTCAAACAGATACCTTGTTCGTCTCTACTTATTATTTTCACACACCTCGCTAGATCAAAGCAACGCTGGAAAATTGTACGATCTGCTTTTCTTTGATACTTTTCCACACACACCATCACGCGATGGCGAAAATGAAAAATCCTTTTATTCCGTCAGTTCTGTATTTTCCATCCGAAGACACTATGTCAGAAGCTAGTTTGTCGCTCGTATGTAGAACAACTACAACCACTTGAACTCTCGTGCACGTATGATGGTGTGCTCACTCACACAAAAGGCACCGGTACATTCGGCGCCGGTGTAGGTGAAACAATGAAACTGAAATTAATATGCGGTTTCGGTTGAGGAACTCCTTTCATTCCGTGTTGTTTCGTTTCCCGGCTTGGCATCAAATTACTTCTGTCGCATGCGTGAACTCGAGTACCGAAGTCGGACCAGCAACTGGACTGTCTCGTTGGGAAGCTACTTGAAGCGGCTCACCTATAGTTTTGTGGCAAAAAAGTGGAGTTCCATTAAATGCACGATAATTTTAGTTTTAAAAGTTGAATGTCATCCTCTATTTCGTGTATAAATTTGGAGCAATATGGGCGAATTTGATAATTATTCAATATGGACAGTTACGGTTGGTAGCCAAGTATGGAAACATGAATTGTTTAAGCTGTGAAAGCCCAAAATAAATTGAGTTGCATGAAACAGTCACAATTTAAGTCACTAACGTTAATATTTGTAAATTGATTTAAGTAAAGTTATCCCCACAAAAGAGACAAATTAAAATTTTCTTCAGAAATTGTTACGTAGCTAAAAATGATGAGTAAAATACCATCAAAGATTAAATCAAATCAAAATAAATTAAGGTTTGTTTTACCATTAGCTTAGTAAATCTCTTTACTAGTCCTGGATGATTCCCTTGTGCAACATCCAGGACTAGTTAAAACATTTACTAAGCTAATGGTAAAATTATCATCCACATGTCTGCTCACGTTATTTCGACTCGATATGGTAAAGGTTTAAAATTTTTGGCACGTGTTGAAAGCGAAACCAAGTCTTCTTCCTGCTCTCTTATATTCTCAATTATCTACCACCCTCTGGGATTGGACACAACACATCCCGGACCTCAAAGCTCCTTAGGGAAGGACACACCGAGCGACGAGTGGGAGACGATCCTAATCGAGTTTCCGAAACGAATTCATCGCCTGCGCGTTTGGTTAAACTCCCCGAAGGATCAGAACATGGCCTCACTCCCCATCGTGTCTACCGTTCGTCGTTCATTATGCTAAAGCATGTACAGCAGCTTCCAGTTGAGGTTCGAGTGTTCTACTCCAACCGTCGATGAAAGGATCTCCCCGAAGGCTGTGACAGGGTGGAGCAGGAAGCATTTCAGTCAATGAGCTGGCAAGGATCTGGCCGGGTCTGTCATCCAATCCTCCAACATTACTAAGAATATTATGAGCAACGTCATCCACCCGAAGCGGGACGGAAGGAAGCCGTTTGAAGGCTCGAATGCACGAATCCATCCGGGATTTGAAGCTTTAAAGTTTATAAAGAAACCTCACCGGTTGGCACGTCTGAGCTGGAGCCTTAATATATATTTTTATTTTAAAGCTGCTGCTAAACGAAGTTAGTAAATTTAAAATCCGCAATCCGACATCCGTCTCCGGTCGCCGGAAATCGAGCGACGGCATCGTTTCTACGGCGCACCCAAAAACCAAAACTCACTTTTCTAACGAGTCGGTTTTCCATTTCCGCGGAAATGTTTTGTTTGCGCATCATATTCGATGCGGCAGAAGTGGAATGGAAGCACAATACGCGCGTTCGGGAAATCTCAGTGTGGGTTTTCGCATTTTTCAAAGTTTTCAAAGCTTTCCAAGCCTATCATGCCCAAGGATGTTCATCGTCCAGAGGAAACGGGTATGTCGAACGAGTAAACATTTTGCTGCCAAGCGGTTCGCGAAACTTTTCGCCGCTTTTCCCGGTAGCACTTTAATTGAATTGAAGCATAACTCTTCTGTTTTGCCTGTGCCTATCTTTCACATTTCTTTTCAAACGAACGTAGCAAACCTGTGCAAACAAAACCCGTGGTCGTCTAGCGACTAGGGCATTCGCTGAACATGGGACTTTATAAATCACCTTGCTTAAAGTTGATCGTTGTGCAGTTTACCGATCGATTTCTGTTTCTGTGTTGATGTACAACTTTGTGTCTCCTTTCCCAAGGAAAGTGGATAGAAGTTTTTCGTGCGCCTCACTATCGCTCTTAAAACAAACCCACCATCAAACTCTAAAGGAGAAAAAAGCGTCAGTAAACAACAGCAAAAACTGATACGCTAGAAAAACTCGGAACGTACGTGTGATCAAATGCCGTTTCGCACGAGATCGCAGCCAAAAGAGGAAAACTTTCTACCACGGCTCCCTTTTATCCACCTCTGCAGTGTTCCAATCCTGTGTCCTGTGGATGTGGTCGCGCGTGTGGAAAGGTTTATAATGTCACCAAAATACTTATAACTCGATCCCTTTTTGCTTCCGGACTGCCTCACTTTGCTAACATAAACGGTACACAGAAAAGGATATTTTAAGTAATTTTTCACCATCACCTTCCGCAGTCGGCTTGGCTTCTAGGGCGCCTGGAGGAACCAACTATCTGACAGAGCTTTCGGATGACACACCGATCTGCTGACATAAGTTGTTTTTATAGGGGTTTTATGGAAGCCCAAAAGCTTTACTGGCGATTTAAAGTGGAGATGCATGGTGGAAAAATGCAGTGGATGAAAAAAGCATAATTAAATTTGTTTGTTAATGGACAAACCTCTCATTAAAATTTGAGTTGAATTATTTTAATAAAACTGGTAGCATTTAATTAACACGCATTTTTATAGTTGTGTTAAAAAACGCTTAGATATTTTTTTCGTATACGTTGGTGTTATAACAAATTTTAAAAAATGAAAATTAAAAACTAAACGAACAATCTTGGTTATGTTCAGTTCTTCATTTGTCACATGTTTTTTCTTTTTATGTTTTTGATTGCATTAATGTATTGCATTAAATTCAATTGCTTCAATTGCTAACTTGAATTTAATAAACAAGAAAATAGGCTTATTACTGAGTTTAACATTTTCTTCTTTCTTAGGAACTGCCTGGCTATATTGCATTAAGTGCTCATCAGTTTAGTTATTAAACATTTATTAAAAAAGAATTTGACAAAATGCTGCTGTAAAAAAATTGACCCTAAAATGTCTTGACTGATTTGATCAAAATTATTATTTTGTTGAAGAAGTAAACAAGAGAGCCAACGAAGCTTACATATTTTACATTCGCAAACGAACTCAAACCAAAATTGAGTAAAAAGTTTGTAGATAGACGAAGCTCTTTTTAATGAGCAATTGAAAAATGTGAATTTACAACTAGAAATGAAAATACTGTGTTCTTTGGAAAATACATTTTGTAAATGCTCTGTGAGGAAAAACGTGAAAATTGACCTATTTAATTTTCATTCATGTTGACGAGAAAAAAAAATCAAGATTGTAAGGATGCTGTATGAATTAAACTTTTTCCGGAAAGAAACATGAAACTATCTGAAACGATGGGCGGAAGAAAAGTGTCTCTAACTTTCTCCGTCATCATCTTTTCGAGCAAGTAGCTCGTTTCGCCATCAATCCGATTACCAACTTGTCAGCGAGCTAGTTAGCATGACAGCAAAACATGTGTTAAGCTAGTACGCGAGCACTTTCTGAACTCACTGGCACTTCAAAAGCTTCTACGGAGCGTGTACTTCCACGGTGAAGCTTGCCGCTTCACGGTGCGTTTTTTGTCTTCTTTGGGTCTCGTACTAGAAATAAAATCTCACCCATGCCGACGGGTAAAAGCACACACACTCACTACTAAAGGCCGGCCCGTCGTCAGCGAAGTTTTTTGACAGTTCATGCACCAACAACCTGTCAGCTGAAATTAAAGCTAATCCTGTCGAGTTCAGCTCCGGATCCACGGTATCGAACGACCAGTCAGACCGCACAGATTTTCCGCACACCAATAAGAAAAAAAAAACACCATCAAGCAAAGTACAAACAGCAAACGTCAAAGCGTTGGAATGCTCATCTCGTCTGGAGCGCTCGGTTCACGTGTGCGAAGCATACCGAAATGGAAATAAACATTTTCCAGTGAAAACGACACCGAATCGTAGTGGAGGAAAAATTGGTAGATAGAAACCGAAAAAAGGGAACCGAATTTCACAGCGAGTACGCGCGCCGAAACACGATGTGATTATTATTCGAGCACATGTTTTATTAACTTTGTCATGTTGCTCCTAAGGCGATCCGGGTCGGTGTAACTCTCCCATCCGGAGGGTACAATTCCCACTAGGGTTGACCTTCACGGTGCTGAGGGGGTGGCGATACCGAACCACCGAAATTGTTGGTTCTGTTTCTAGCACGCCCGAAACGTTCTCGTTCGTGCCGGATTCTTCGTAATGTCGTTAATATGGACAGCGTTGAAGGCAACCGCCATCGCGGTACCGTACCAAAAATGATACCACGGGGACCGAAATTAATGAACCAATTTTCGGCCTCCGGGTGTTGAGATGTGGCTCCCTCCAAAACCGCAAGCGAAGGAAACCGAGACCATCTTAAGGTTGGACTGGGGGACGAAGCAACCCGAAACGACCGAAGATTGTGACCCGAAAGCGAACCGGATCGTTTGTCATGATGATTGATTCGTCGAGCCCGACGGTCAGCAACGACGCATGCACGCGTTGGCACGGTTCGAAAAGTGTCCTTTTGCGGTTTGGACATCGTCCAGCATCAAGCGGCCACGTTCGAGAGCAAAACAGCGAACGCGTGACTGCACTCGATGACACGCGACAATAAACTTAATGCGACTAATTAATAGCCTTTCCGATTGGCATGTGAAACGCTCCTTTTCCCGGACGTTTAGTGCCACCAAACGCACACAAACACACCCATACCCTCGAACGCACTGTGCCTTGGGGCGGTGATGTGACTAAAGGTTGACGGGTGAAGCGTGAATAAATCAGACAAACAGTACCCATGGATCAATGGCAATCGGGCTCCTATCGGTTCTTCGAAAGCCCACCGGTCCCGATACGAGCTTCTGGAAAGGAATTTGCCATTAGTAC
This sequence comes from Anopheles farauti, assembly GCA_000473445.2. Lineage (NCBI taxonomy): Eukaryota > Metazoa > Arthropoda > Insecta > Diptera > Culicidae > Anopheles > Anopheles farauti. The sequence continues at coordinate 10,133,547 of KI915042.1, forward strand.
CCCGAACGAACAAATCTGTTTTACTATTTCTCGTGAAGTATGGTGCGTCATTCATCGGTGCTTAACTTTTACCGAACTGATTTCTAGCTAAGGGAGATGGTTTCTTCGAATCCGGTACGGGAAATTTGGCAAGATAGAGGATAAGCACCGGTTCCTTCGAAAAGGCTATGTAATTTTAAAAGCCTAGCTTTTGGTTAGTAAATTCCTGTTGAAAACATGAAAAACTTGAAATGCAAAAATTGTAAGGTTCAGAATATGATGCATAGAAACAATGTTAGGATAAAATTTTGATTTGAATGTTTCAGAGTATTTATGTTAAGGGAGTTTTTCTATTCTTTAATGTTAAGAACAAAGTAGGACATAAAATTAACAAATAAAGCATGTCTCATGTTCGTTGTTTACATGTATCCAAACTATCCAAAGAACTTAGATGGAAGCTTCTAAGGAAGGGCAATTCCATATCGAAAATGAATGCTTTTATTATACGATCTTGTAATTTCCCTTCAATAAAACGCAGTAAATCTAATGCTCCTCTTTTCTTATTTTCCTTTTCAGTGGCTTTACCTTCATCACAAATTATCGAAGGTAAGCATTTCTGTTTTATTTATTAGCTGCTATCTACAATTAATGGCAGCTCATGCTCATCGCCCTGCTTGAAATCACCTTTCGCCATATTGAATGTAAAATACTAAAAAATAACTCCAAATAACGATAGTAAAAAGCACAAAATCTCCCCCAACATGAATCTAAACCCCAAGGAACACCTCGCAATGTTTGGTACGTTATTAGCCAGTTCATCACGCCATTACGTTCTCCACATAGTTTCATTAACACCGAGCACCTCACTGGAACAAGGCACGCGTGCCCGAGTCTTGAAACGTTCATATCATAAGGCAACCCTCGCTGTATATTCATTTACCTTTCCCGATTTTACGGCATCTTACAAAGCCAAATTCCAGCATACTCGCACACACTTTTACCGAATCCGCTCGACGCATTATTATTGTCTCATTATCATTTCAAACCGGCGCCCAGCCGAAGCAGAAGTTAAGCTATTCCAACCCAAGCAGAACTCCAATAAGAACTCCAAGCAGAAGTTAAGCTATTCCAACCATCTTCAACCAACGATTTCACTGTCGGTTCTTCCGTCCTTTCACCGTTCTCTTTTGGGTGGTCAGAACGGTGTGTGCAAGTGTGTGGTGTAGCATAAATAGTCATTATTCGCTCAGCTGGTATAGAAAAGTAGAGAATTGGGTGTAAACTTTTCCTTCTCACTCACGCTCCACGAAGATTGGAGCGTTAAATTAGAAACCGTTGGGAGGGACGAGAGGGAGCGACAAGACGTTGGGGAGAGGAAATACAATAAAAATAGCCACCACGGAGCCACGACAACCTGCAGTCCGTTTGCCCAAAAATTAACGAAGCATTGCGCCTGATCTATGCCGCGCTGCTTCAACGCTACCGGAGGTGGTTAATGGAAAGCCAAAAACGTGTACTTCCGTGCTTGACCCGGCTGGTCTTTGCTGAGGGTTTAAAAAAATAGAAATGTTCTTCTTCCCGATACGGTTCGATGAACAATTGAACACTTCAACCAGGCTCTCAAATCTTTATGCGCTCCGTCCTCGTCCAATATCATAACCGAAACGAAGCCGCGTACGTGCCGCGAGTGTTGATGTGCTACATAAAGCAGCACCGCCAAAGATCGATACCTGTCTCGTACGATAGAGACCTGTTGTATCCCGAATACGACAAAAATAAAGCGATTTAATTATCGGAGCCGTGGGATGTCAATCGAAACAATCTAACCGAGTGAACTAAAGCACCCAACCCTGATGTAACGCAAATGTACGATCATCGAACCGCAGATAGTTTCTAATGCACCTGGCGGGAGCAAAGTTATCTCGAGTGCGATTCAACGTTGCTAATGCCACATCGTCATGCACCAGGAGAATAGAGCATGCGTTCTCTGCTTGCTTGCCACACGAAACTCACATGCTTTATGACACAGTTCACGGTCTGGTGCGTTTTTGCGGCACGGTGAATTATTATGTTTTCCAATGCACTTTATCTTTTTTTTTGCTTGTTCCGCTCTAACCACACGCTTTTTCGAAGGCAGTCACGGCAAAACTGGAGCTACCAGTTTGAATTCTGCTGGGAGGTAAGAACGGATTGACATGACATCAAATTATTGTTGTGCTTTGAAATGTTGCTTTCAAAGATTAAAAAAGAAAGGATTTATCTTGCTGATAGCATAGTCGGAAGCTGCGTTCTGTCGTTTGCATTAAGTTGATGGATTTTTGTTTGTATTAAGAGTTAATCAGCTGGTACTCCGTAATATTTATGCATGCGGAGTTTTAATGATAGGAAAATTTTCACGGATGTTCATGTAGCTCGTGAAGCAACTTCTGTTAAGTGATTGTTAAAATCACATTTAATGCTGGCAGAAAGTAGCATACAGGACGAGAGATTCCTTTGAATTTTAAAATGTAACGGAATCTGTAGACACACATTTTGAAAAAAAATGATTGAAAACATGTTGTCAAGCAGAAGTTCAGCATTTCAAAATCCTCGGAAAAGCAGTTGCTCTCAGAATTTAACGATTAAAACTTCAAATGCGTTTCAATTTATCAGCAAGGTAGTTAAATCCTTTTTAAAATAAAGACAAATTTTCAATTCTGCCCGAGACATTCGAAAAGAAGAGTATGCAAATATTATTCCTTTGGTAATCATTTCATTTTAGGATATGGAATGAAACGAAGATAAACGATATAGTTTCCGTTTTGAGTAAAAGTCCTAAGGAGTTCTAAAATTTTTGTAATGCAAAACTAAAAATAAAGCTATTCAACACATTGTAAAACTGGTTAGAATCATTTTAAATCGATGTTGTAAATGGAGACTGCGCCAACTACTGAATTATTTTTGTTTCCAAAAATCACCGAACACCACAATAATCTACGGAATGAATGAATTCGAGCCTAGCGAAAATTCCCCATTTATCAAAACAAAATCAATCTACATATTCTTGTGCGCCACAAAATCGACTCGTTTGGCCGGAAAACGATGGATTTTTTTGTTATCGTGCGAAGCACTATAGCGTTCTAAACGCGTATCGACACGAGAAAGGGGAGAGCTCGAACAGGAACCAAAATAAGCCCCAATTCCAGTACCACATTCCCAAACATGGCCATTGCAATTTGCCAACGAGTTGAGTGTGTTGTTGCCTTTTTTTTTGTGCGTTACTCCAAACCCTCTTGAGGGTGATAGAAGTTTGGCAAGTTGTATCCAATATCGGTGCAATATTTCATGATCGATACCCAGCAAACCCCCATCGGGCTTCGAAAGTGCTCTTTTGTTCGTAGCCGGCGGTGTGGATGTCCAAAAATTGTAGTGGAACTTTCAAATTGATAATGCGTTTCTCGCAAGTCGTGCAAGTCGCACCGGAAGACCATGAAACAAGCAACGTGTTCCCTATGATAGGAACGAACTGTGTGATGGGAGAGGTGAAGTAACATGCATTTCCATTTCGAACGCCCTCCGTACGCGTCCCGCAGTCCAGAAGCAACCGTTAAAAAACGAAACGAAATCCCGCATGCAGGAAAACATGGCCGGCGAAAATGAAGCCACCAAGTGGGTACGGTATGGAAACGGCGTGCTTATAATTCATCATCTTCTGTACCGCAACCGGTGCCGTTGCGGGGCAAGAGGAAGAGGAAAAGAGGAGACCGTTGGGATTTTGACTACCAGCTTGGAGCGGTGGTTCCAGTCGGGAAGCTTTCCGGCCAGAACGGAGGTTCGTATCGGGCGCGTTCATCACTCACACGTTGCAAACTGCCGATGGGATCATGTCCAGTTAGTGTCGTGTTTTATTTCCACCCCTCCGGTGGCCGGTATACACACACACACACACACACACACACACACACACACACACACACACACACACACACACACATGCACACCCTCCGTAGGAAAAGTGCGGAACAGTGGGACGGATAACAATGAAAAATTTAAATCACCCCATTTCGAGTCCATTTCCTATTTTTCATTTCGTTTTTTTTTTTGTGTTCACTTACTTCGGCTGAAGCCAAACTATTCGTTTCCATTCTGTAATAGATTACGGTCGTAATGTACTCTCCTCCCCAGCACTTTGTGGAAGAGAAGCAGCAGGAGGAACAGGAGGAACAGCGGGAAACGATTATGCATTGCACGGACGATGCGGACGATGCACTTTTCCGTGCCGTGATGCTGACGAATTGCGCATCCCGAGATATTTGCAAGCTTGCACTCACACATGCTGGCCGCACCAGTCCAACCCTATACAGACCCCGGTGGCATTCGGTGATGATTTAAGGTTCAACCCAGACCACCTTCCTCCTTCGCACCCCATATCGTGGTACGGAGGCTGATGGACAATAACCCAGCCGTGTGTGTGTGTGTGTGTGTTGGTGTCAAAAATGGTTCACACGCAGCGAAACGCGTCCGTACTTTATCCCGATTGTGGGCATGCTGCACACTGGCACTAGCTTCGGTGGCGGCAAGTTTCTGCATTTTAGCGTTTTGATAATAGAAGCAGTATGTAGCTGGAATGGAAGAGCAGGACGAGTGGTGATACTTTCGAGTGTCATGATGTGAGAGAACTTGCGGCCGGCTGCTCGATGCATGATTTATGGATATGGAGTCTGTAATGGTGCCGAAAGTTGGTGCCGACACTTTCCCAAACTGTCCACCATGATTTACTGCAGCCCTTAAAACCCTCGAAAACGGGTCATTTGGATCATTTGTTGAGGCATTCGCCGGTATCGATGAAACGATACCAGTCGTAGGAGATTTATTTTGCTTTACGTTATCGTTTATGTATGTTTGTGGCTGATAGTGTGAAAATTTGTCTACAGATCACATGCACGGGAAACTGCGTTAAAATGTGTCGCAATATTATGATCATTGCACTGACGAGAAGCGCAAACCATGCGTTAAATACGGTGGTAAGCAGTTACATGTCTGCAGTAACAATGCAATGAATATATATGATCACCTGGTTTTTTGAGAAAAATCGACAACTGAACAACTGATAACGGACAACTAAAAATTTACCGATGGCACCGTTTAACGTTACAATGTTCAATAGCTTTTATTTCATCATAAATCTCGCTATTTACCTAAAATTTCTTCCTTTAATAGAAATGCCTATAGATATGAAGCAGTACTAATGGCAAAAATTATTTCAATTAGAGTAAAAAATGTTACAATCTCATGAACCAATGTGATAATTATTTAAAACATCGTTTTGGACGATTTCTTAAATTTTCTTTTTTCAAAAAATGATGCTATAGTTAGTGTTACGCACTGCATTGTCGCGACCAGAGAATACTTTTTAAACCGTTGTTGTTTAACAAGGAACAACGTTTTTTGATAATTCATCACTTCTAATAAAAACAAGCAATCTAAATACTCTAGATTAGGTTCAACAATTTCATCTGACACGCCTTTCGAACGTATTGATTGTTTCATAACGCAACTACATTCACCATTAGCTAGTTTTGATATTTGTAGGAGAGTCGGAAAATGTTTCGGTATATTTTTTGAAATATTATAAGCTCTCAGCAATTTGATTTTCGTTCACATGTCGAATTTCCCATCAGTGTAATATTTTATTAATTGTATGTCCATCATTCATTAAATGAAATAAAATTATTAAATTGAAATTAAAATATCAATTTTAAAACAGATAACAACGAAATAAAAACCAAAAAATATCTACCAAATAAAACGATTTAAAGGTGTAAAATTTCAAACAAAAATTATAAAAAAGATTACTAATTGACTGCCGCGGTCACATTTATTGAAAGCCTTATTTTGTATAAAAAACAGCTATCAAAAAATGATTCCGCTGTGAAACGCAAATGACAATATCTTGACTTAATACTACCCGTTAATGTTCGCACGAGTCTACGACTCATCATCATTACTCAAGCAACTCAGGTAGATCGTGGTCCCGAAACTCACTACCGGCAGCGACCATCGCCAAAGCTTAATTTGCTAATGACGAGTTAATATGAAATGTTACCCAGAAGATGATTTTCTAATTACATTCTTCGCTGTCATCTTCGCCACCCTTCGTGGAATGACCTCGCCTGCTTAAGCATTATGATGTTTAGATCCCTTCAACCTTTTTTTTCTCTCGGAGCCCACTTCCACTGGAGTGTGAAAAATTAACGAAGCGTTGCTTGAGGAAGCGTCTTTACCACTTGGCCTTGTTCATAAGCCACACGTTCAGCTAATGTGGAGAGAATGTGTGTGTGTGTGATTGAAATAAATGTGTGATTTATCCGCCGTATTTGATGATATAGCAAGTAAATTTGCAGACGGTCGTTGTGAAAACGGCGCTTAAAGCCAAAAGGTAAAAGTGACAAATCAAAAACGAATTCAAATTGCAAACCACTTCCTTTCCGAGAATTCATTTCGTCCTACTCTGGCTCCAATGAGATAGCAAAATTCTGTGAACTACCTTTTTGACCCGCTAGCTGAGTTAACTTTCCTTTTTGTTTTTTATCTCCCAGCATCCCCAATTCATTTTATTCGACTAAAATACCTCCCCGAAATGCCGTGAATAAAGTCACCGAAAGGAAAAATAAAAACGAGAAGTCTCCAAATCTCGTCACGCATCAACGCAACGGCTCGTGGCCACACGCTGTCCGAGAGGGAGGAAATAGCAAAACATACGGTTGACAGCCCAGCATTCCCGGCATTTCCCAAGCTCCGAGCGCCGAGGTGCCGAATCTGCGGATTTGCGTATGCTAAAAATTTATTCAATAACTCCCGGACACTCCCGAAGCTCACTCCCGCTTCCGGCGCTTTTCCCTGCGAAAAAAAAACTCGTAGGCTCCAATCGATTCGAAACCGTTTCCAATCCTACCGGAAGGATAAAAATAAGAGTCAAGCGAGGCAGCAAAATTCACCGATATTTTGACACGCAGAGGCGAACGTGTGCGTGTATGCTTTTATGCTACGCCTACTCCTATATCCCTTTAACCCTCTATCGGGCGTCGTCAGATGCGTTAAATTGGGGCGTCGAAGTCACGTTTTTTTTCGGGTACCGATATTGGCTGCGATCCGACAACCTTCGATTGATTGATCTCGTTAGGCTGACGCGCGACACGTAAAAGCGAGAAATCTGCCTATGGCAAGGAAAATTCCTCGCTCCTTGGAGGTGGAAGTATTTATCGATTGAAAGATGACCAGCTTCGAAGGGTTAAAATAGGAATGCCTGACAGCTCAGACTGATTGGCTCTTTCTTCGTATTGAAAAACGATTCGAAAACAAAACCCGTTCGTACAATCAAATCAGCAATACGATCTTGAAAGATTGGCTTAATTTGGCCATATGAAATTTTGGAAAAAATACTTCTTTCTTCCCGGACAAACCTCCGTCAGCAAATAACATATTTACACCACATTCGTGAGCAATGTTGCATAATTTAATAAGCATTATGTACATATTAATTACACTCTAATTGAATTCCCTCGGGGCCCAGTGGAGCTATAAAAAAGCCATTATGCTTCTCCAAATTCTGTCCTCTCAACGGAAAACAGTTCCAAAGAATGGCCGCTCAAAAACAAAAATTCGCTTCCGGTTTCGGAGACCCCGGAACCCCAGTCGCATGTCACGCCAGCTTCCGGAGCACGCAAAACCTCCACCGACAGCCCTTCCAGAAATTATCGAAACTCGATTACCATCAAGGTCGAACCGGACGCCTGGGCACGAAACAACAGAAGGCACGGAAATCGGTCCGATTCCCTCCGGAAGAGTTGATTAAAAACAAATGCTACATCATTAATAATTAATACATCGTCGACGCGTTCCCGGTCGCGATTCACTTGCCTCGAGCATGCCATGCCGGGCGCAATAGGAAGGGGAAGGGCTTGCCATCGAGCGGACTTCATTAAATAATCATTCGCTGCGTGCGCGTTTCATTTGCTTGCTTGTCGTTCCGATTAAAGCCTTCCGAGTGATTAATCCACGTTCAAAGACAACGTCCCGGTCTAGACCTAGACCGGGCGGTGTTCGTGGGATGGAATGGAAGGGACGGCCGTTTAAACGGCGATTAAGTTTGATGGCATCGATTATTGATTTCGGGTCGGTGCCCGGTGTGAGTTCGCGGTAAGGATACATCCAGTCGCATGCACGCGCCGGCAACATGATAGTTACAAATCAAAACGTTGTGAAAACATGTGAACTGGCATCAAAGGCCGAAGCCGGCAGTTTTTTGGAGGGCTGTTCGTTAGATGAAATCCCGTCTTCAACGTTGGCCACGGAGCATGGAAGGACGTTGTGTGGTCCGTGGTGTCACGTAGCGAACGTAATGTTTCTGAAGCACTTTTTGGAATGCCGGCCATGCCATTTCTTCTAATTATAGTTCTATTAAATGTACGACTTTATTTATATGTGATTTTTCTTGTGTGCGTTTAATTGACACAAACGAGACACTTTGAACATTAATTAAGAACAAAGAAATAGTGCAGGTTCTAGGTGAAGTCTAATGAAGGCATGCTGTTTCAAACGAATGAGTTAATAATTAATTATGAGATTTTTTTCCTTAACATTCTGTACCCTTCGTAGAGACTAAGTTGGAGAAAGAAGATTTTTTCAGGAGGCTATGCCACGAAACAACACGTTATTTAGTAGACTCAGTAAACCACTGACGATACAGAATTCGTTTAGATAAAAAAAAATCATTGTGCAAAATTATTAGCTGGCTCTATCCTGTTTAAAAAATAAAGCAAAAAGTGATATCAGTCAATGTTTCACATTTTCAAATTAACCATTTAAGGTCAAACTCAATTGTAGAACTCTTTGATAATGTTATCGTCTTAATTCCACGAAAACCTCTTTAATAATGTACCTAAATCGTTTGCTCAGCGTACAATCGATCGTCTAGTAGCAAAGCATGTTCAAAGAACTTTTGCGAAATGAAATCCAATTCTTTTCATTTTACGAGCGCATAAATCTTGTAGCGCCACTTCAGTAACTACGTCGGTTGAACAAGTTTGAAAAGCTGCAGTCTTGAAAGAGTCTAACTAGCAGCTCAAATATCCCTAACTTCAAAGGCAATAAACAAATCGGTTTGAAATAGCTCAACATTCTGAAACATTTTTAAAATAGTTACGAAATTGTGTTCAGAATAAAGATTATGGAATATTTGTGAGTCTTTTGGGAGAGAATGTTTCATTTCATTTTTACTTCTATTAATTATAAATCAAGAGTAAGCGCTGCTCCTCTTAACGAAGTCTTAAAAACCACCGCTTCGACACACAACAACTGAAGAACTTTTCCTTACTGCTCCTCTTACACCAAAGTATAAAGCAATATATTCTGATTTGTTTATTAAACAGATCATTTCAAATAGGACTCTTTTCTCTTGCTAAAACTACAGACAGATGAGAACCACAGATTCCTCTCTAACTACAAAGCTACCTTGTTAAATTCCAGTAAAAAAAAATCCAACATTCTGCCTGAAAAATATGTTTAAATCTTTAATTTGACTTTCCGTCACCCTCCGAACATCCCATCTTTACAGCTCAGTATCTATTCATCATTTTACGCGCAAAATATTCATACTCAAAACCCGCCCGATGTTTCGAAAAAGTACGTCCTCAAAAAACCCGCACCACAACTAGCTTACATCAATCATCCGTGCTTGAAAAGCGTTTCATAATGTCCGGAATTAAACCCCGAACGAAACAACGATGTGTGTGAGGTGACCAAGGAGCATGAAAATCGACCCGTACCAAACTTATTCGATCACGATCTACTAGAACAGATTTTTTAACACATCACTACACAAGAACAAAGATGAATTGGCTGGTCCGAACCGTCCGAGGAATTGGTTCGTTCGGTTTTCGGTGTTTCGACACCAGCACCGGCGCTGTTGTTTTTGCACACAAAGCTCTTAAATTTCCCGAAATATCTTCTCACTTTTTTCCTGCCTTCGAGTGGTACGCGTGTGGACGAAAGGAGCAGCAAAAATCTTTCCACAAGCAACGGGCTCGGCAAAGAAAAAGTTAGATTTTTCTGCGCTTCTGTTTCTTTCTTAATAAAGGACGCTTTTTTTGTTGTTGTTGGTTAGCAGAAACTCCAACCGGTGGCGCATATTTCCCGCACCTCATTGTGGTGTGTTGAAAGGCTTTCTTCTTTCCATCGAACCGGACTTGGTACTTGGAGACCCACCCCCTGGGGCCTGAGTGCAGCCCAGTGAACGCAAAGTTTCATCATGTCGCACTCGCACACGAAACGCAAGTAACATTTTGTTTGCCATCAATCAACGGCTAAGGCAAATGGCTTGCCCACACCAGACCCAGGCGGAACATATTTCTGGGCCATAGAGGTTCAAAAGGAATCATAAAAGAAGAAAATGGCAAAGAAAAACTTCGCGCTAGACAACAACACCAGCAGCTGGAGTGGGAAAAAAAAGTTTTCCACCAGGCGATCTTTTATTCTTGTCGTGATTTTTTTTCTTTCATTCTCTTACACTCGTTGTTTGCTGTGTTGTGACCTTGGGCGAAGAAAGAACCGATTTTCACCCGCTGAAAACGATCAGTCGATTTAAGATTGTGTTTTTTACTCTCGGTTGCTGTACGCTAAAGGGCAAACATTTTCGCCTTCCGGTGCCGAGCGCTAAGCAGATGTTCGAAGAAACGGAGCCACCGATGGCAGAGGAGCGCTGATAATAATTAATGTTATCGTATGAAAAACATTCGCCTTTTGTTTTGTTCCTTCCCCCCGCCCCCTCCTTCCCATTGGAATCGATGCCGATGTTGGAAAGAAACAAAAAATCACACAAAATTTCCACCCGAAACTGTGCCTTCCAAAACATGCCCCAACATTCGACACAATAACAACACCGACGAAATGTTTTCCGAACCGTTCGAAAGGAGCCTGCCGCTGATAGATAATTGGCTGATTAGCCTTGATCAGGTTTCCACCCGGCTCCACTGCGGCCGGATCGAGTTTCGTGAGCGAATCCGCAAGCAACCGAAGCACGGCGCTTCAATCGGGCGTTTAAAATTCATTAATCCTTCCATTTCAAAATTTTGGGTGGATAATAATCACCACCCTGTCAGTGTCGCGCTGACAGCCGCCCGGCTGACGGAAGGTAAACAATGCCGGGTATAAACGCCCGCTCGCATTCGTGGATGTCGCCTCCGCGAACATGAATGTTTGGACGGGCACCTGTCTAAACGAATCATTGCCACACCGTTGCCGAGAGAGCTGGAGCAAACTTTGAGGTTTTCTGGAGCAATCTTTCCAGCTCATTGGCGCTAATTCGGTGCTCGGGAGTGGAATTACAGCTCGTAACCGCACCATCGGCAGCTTAATTTCGTGGAGAATCCCCTTTCCCGAGTGTGAGCGCACCGAAGCGGATCAAAGTGGTGGCGAGTTCACTGCTTAGCTACCAGCGAAGACGTTTGACGACATGTCGTTTCTGCCACGTTAAGGACGTGCTTGTAAGGGATTACACGAGCGTTTCTGGAATGAGTGAATCGTGTACTTGCGATAGAGTGGCGGTTAGTCGATTGCTTAACCACATTTTAGTGTCTACCACAACGCGTTGACAGGATGTTGGATGTTCTTCCGAGCGGTGGATGGATGGGCGCACACGATACGATATCCGATCGGATAGCCGACCAGACACTCTTGAGATGCGTTTTTCTTTTTCCTTATCAAACCACACACCCTGCAGTGAGAACGCAAAGGCGAGGGCATCATACTTCGCACCGGGTTGTGTTTCATTTCCGATCGAAAGCCTATTTCCGTTCCTGCGGAACGATTCCTTACGCTTTGTGTGTCGTATTTTATCTTGCAATCGATATAATAATTTCATGCCCATTTCATGCCCCGGATCACGGTCCATTACCGTGTTCCAATGGATTCCCTGTTTGTATGTAAATAATACCGTTCAATAGATGAGCAACAGGAAATGGATGTTGGATCCGGCGAGCTAAGCTCTCCGGCCGAAGAACAAAACCTCTCACGAACGAGATCCAGCTTGAAACAGATGTTTCGTGTAGAGCCTCCCTAGCGTGTGCATAATCCAGTCCGATTGCATCGATATTTATAACAGATAGCATAATTCGTTCAGAAGAACCTTAAGAATATATTATCGTTTCGGACAACGTGCACACATCCGTCACTGTGCGTTAGCGCTCGAAATATTCCCCTCGAACACTGTAAACATACCTTGCAGCATAAACAAATTGATCGAACAAAGATCGGACGTAATCGAAGTGGTTCCATATTTTTTCCTATCATGGCTTCTCTGCCAGCGACCTAGCTTTCCCCAAAACAAAGCTCATGTCCAACCTCAATCACTGCTGATGAGCAGCTCCATACGGTACTTGAAAACCTCTCAGCCCCGAAAAACCCAAATGGTTCCTGCCCGGCAGATCGATTTCAAGAATGACCATTCTTTCTCGGACCGGAAATGGATCAATTTGGAGGTTCCCGCATTGCCCACCCAGCAGTGGATGCTGATTTTCGGTCGTAAATCAAAAAACGGTCGAACCAGCGGACGAGCAATCTCGACAGCTGGCCTGGCCCTGAGTCACCGAGTGAAACACGGAAGGTGAAAGGCTAATTGGCGTCTGGCGTCAACGCCAGCCTGTTCATCTCCAGCCGTGAACGTGCACTTGAGCATCGCACTTCGAGGGGATCACCTCTGCTGGAGCACAAATTCCATCAGCGCAAGTGCCGCAGGGGTCGCTTCCTAAAAACTTCGGCGGTCTCCGGTTGCAAAGCGAGTTCCCAATTACGGCACGCAACACAACGCCACATGTGCAACCCATAAACGTCAACCGTGTCCGGGACGAGATGTCGGCTATGCTGCATGTTTATGCCGTAAAACAATAAACAGCGTGCAGCGGTGGTTTGGAGGCGGCAGCGGATGCTGACGGATATCTCCGATGGTGTTTGAGTTGTTTTCGGCTTCTCTCGCTGGATCATTGGATCCATCGTCGGTAATAGCCACTTCAGAACGAGGAGGCCCTCTAAGTACAGCTTCGACAACGATTTGTGTGTGTGTGTGTGGGGTTTTTTTGGGAACAACCTTTCCTCCTGCGTTTCAATTATAGTTTGTGCGGCATTTTTTTCCGTATTTATGTTCTGGTTGATTCCTAGCATCGTGGCAACTGATGTGAGAACCACACGAACGCGCTTCCAAGGTACACGAGCCGTGCGTGATAAAGCGTGTAAACCGTAGGGGAGAAAACCGTCCACATAAAACGCCTGCTGGGATCGCAGGGTACGCGATTTGCGGCGATTGGGATGATTGAAATGATGGTCCGTTCTGTACGTCTAATTACAAGCGCTTGATTGCCGCTCGATGCCGACGATGCCTCCCTATCGACCACAGGAGCAAACAGCGATGAGCGCTTTATGATTTGCCACCGAAAGGATGATTTGCACGGAACGTAGCACGGACCCAGCTGGAGACGGTTGGAGTGATGAATGATTTTTACAAACAAATTGCCCGGATGAATTGATCGGCGAGTGATGGTGAACCTGCATGGGTTCACTGATGGTGATTTTAAGAGCAATGGGGCTTGTTAAAAACCACTTACAAAGTGATTGCAACCGAGTGTGTTCTGTTGCAAAGGCTTCGAATTTATGTTCCCATGCTCATGCGCCAAGCGTATGGGAGTGACATTGCAAACAGTTGATGCAAGAGTCATCGTATGATGACGTCAGAATCAATCATTTCAAGCAATTTGTGTTCGTAATTACGAACCCTTAGGAATAGGCAACAGTTTAATCAATCTTACAGATTAGAAAATGCATCAACATAGTTGAGAAATACGGTGAATTGACAACCATGCAGCCAATGATCATTCTGCAAATGGATTTAACATTGACCGATCGAGTTGATAGACTATATGACACGAACCATCTCTCTGGAATCAAAATTCCTGCTAGTTTACACTTCACATCCGATGGGCGATCATTAAAGCACCCTTTTAATCAACTCCATTACCGTTTGCCCGTTCTTCACAACGGGTCTACTTCAACGCGCTCGGTTTTACGAGCAAACCGTCAACCGTCGCATAATCAAACGTTCGCAATAGCCTGCAGCGTCTTCGCAGAGCCCATCGCCATCTTCTCCACATCTAGAACCTGTTCCCGGTACCGGATGCGACCATGATAACACCATCGGGATCGAACCGGACAGGTTGATCTGAACCACTCTGGCAATCGATGAGCCGGACTCATCGCCGGAAGCGATTTTTCGAGGTGTCGTTCGTCAGTTGCGACCGTCGCCCGTTTTATCGGTTTGGCCGGGAGATGTTTAACGGCAGAATTTCCGCTCTACTGCGTTAATCAATCGGTCCGATCGAATGAAGTTGACCGATTAGCTTCCATTCCTCTTTATTTGACACGCTTAAAGTGTGGAGAACTAATATTGGAGATATTTAGAATGAATGCTTACAATGTTTTTATAATGTATTAATATGCAAATTTATTAAAAATATATTCGCAAATATCACCTATAAATCTATTAATTTATGAATAATGACATTTAGAACGCGGTTCATGTTTGTCCGATCCGATCCGATTGTATTTAAATGATCAATGATATCTGGGACATTATTAAGCTGTTGAATTATTTAAATTATGTTCTCTAGACAAATGTAAAAAAATCGAAAATAATAAAATAAAGGAACATATTTAAGTTCTCATCAAAACTAAAAACAAAATTGCAAACAATATAATTTAATATGAAAAATATTACCGTAAACCGTAACCGTATGGCCCTTATTCGAAAAAAAACAAAAACGATAAACACTTTTGCAGTTCTTCATTCCTGAAGTACATTATGGTGAAGTAAATCAATAAGGAACATAATAAGTAAATCAGCCATTACTTGATTATACGCACGTTTGATTATAAAAAGCATGCACAATGTTTATTTGCACTTCGTCATGATATGTAATTAAATTTATTCATTCGTACCTGGTACGATAGATTATACCGTGTATTATTTCCAGCTCATCAACCATTCTTGGGTATCATTTTCGTAGAAGTAATAATTCACACACATTATTTCTACGAAATTGAAATTGCAATTGCTTTTATGTGTACATCTGTTGTTTACAGATATTTGAATTAGATTGAAAAAAAGAACGAAATACACAAGCACACATGGTACGTTCAAACAAACATTTGCATATTGACTCTCCATGTTGACCAACTCCATTCCAAACAAATATTAATCATCAAAGTAATATCCCTCAAAGGATGTCACGCGAAGGCGGTGAGAAGTTTTACATCCTTCCCGTAGAACGTATGGTAACACTCCACACCGACACCTATGATGGATGGGCGGCTCGTGTAATGCTCCCATCATCCACACTCCGCACGCCATCTTCAAGGTGAGCTCTGTTGAAACCGCCGCCTGGAAAAAAGCTTCTTTACGATGCAAAACAATAAAAACACGATGACTTTCCCATCTGGAAGGCATATTTTTTTTTCAGCTCTATTTGAAAACATCCTCATCCATCGCCTCCCCACGGGAGGGCTCAACCTTGTTCCTTAACGCAAGGGGCCTGTCGCTCTTTCTCTCTCCCTCTCTCTACTGGATCGATAGGTGGTGATTTCCATGGCGTTTTGTTTTACAATTCACATCCTTTTTTTGTTTTTTTTTGTGTGTGTGCGTGTTTTCACGTGCCTACGTGCGCCGTTGTTCGCACGCTGCTCAAATATAATTCAATATTTTATCATCTCCAAGTGCCGGCCGTACCGCCGTACCGTTCCGTGCGTGAAAATTACGTTAACACTAATGGTGCTCAGGTCAGGCTCAGGAGTAGTGGAGAAGAGGAAGAAGACATTGCGAAGGAAATTTGACTAACGAAGTGCTGTGTGTTTTTGTTGCGAAGCGACGCCACCGTTTTGCCGTCAATTTCCGCCGCGGAATGTGTTCTTCGGCATTATTTTCGCCATTCTCTTCCGAGGCCAGTTACAGTACATATTCTTTTGCACTTGAGAGCGGCTTTAAACTTTCACCGACGATGCTGAGTGAGGTGCGGTCGTTATCTTAAATTGCAAACCCCAGTCCGACTGCAGACTCAGTTCGCTCGATTACGTCCCAGTGTCGGGCTTGAAGTGAGCGGCCATATTGTGTTTTATTGCGTCTTATCGCTAATGGCTTTATCCAGCTGGTGGCTGGACCGGACTGGACCAGAACCAGCCGCATTGACTCCACGTTTGTGCGCATCGTAACCGATTTTCGCTTACTGTGCGTAGCTACTTACTTCTGAAGCACTTCTTTATGAACTCAATTTAATTCTCCACTTTCTTCGTTTCTTTTATCGTTTCTTACAGGTAAGCATCCTCAGGACCCGGGCCAGGCATTGCGGTAGAGTACGCACATCCCGACACCAATTTGCCGGAATAACTTTTAAATTTCCCATGCAATTTTTTTCCATCAACGCCACCACCGACCGCGAAACCGTTCAATCAGGTGTTTGTGATTTTGTTTCCTTCAAGCTTCGAGCACTTCACCGCATCACATTATTCACGGCGCTCGGCGCAGGAATGTTTCCTTTACACTCTCGGCACAACATCCGCGCAGCGAGTAGAGGCGAACATTTTTGCGACAAGAAACTTCACTCCTTTTGCAAGTGACATTTCGAGAGCAATTTTTCACGAAACCAAGAAACATACGGCAGCCGGTTTGCCGAAATCGAAATATATAGCTGCGCGACGTGAAGCGTATATTTCATTCCGAGGTCACGCCGCCACCTTTTGGTTGTATTGTTTAAAGAAGCCTCCGGGCATGTGTGACCCACTCTCCCGGGCGACTTTTGCCATTTCCTTATCGGCAGGTCGTCTTGCAGACACTAACGTTCAACGGTTTTGATTATTCCTTTCAAGAGTAAGTAGGTGTATTTAACCTATCTCAGAATTTTTGCTATTCATGATATAAAGAAAAAAATACAAAAATGTTACCAATATTACATCAATGCTAAAGAATTTTTTGTTTTATTATTATCATGTAGCAAGCTTGATTTTTAGTTTTGATCACAATTTACTCAGTTATTTGAAAAAATATTGTAAAAATCCATGATGCGAAGTATGAAAAAATTTGACATTTGTTCGCACAAATATTTTAAAAATCATAAGACGAGATCTATAATTTTGTAACCTTAACTTTTTTACTTTTTTGTAGTTATTTTAGTATTAAAAAACAAAAACAATAGATGAGCGAAAACAACAGACCAAGACTAAAAAGCAAAATAATTTTTCATATTTCTCTGTACATAATTTACTTCCTCCTCATCTTTTATATCCTAATCTCAAATGTAGGAAAATAAATGCTCTGTACAGGAAAACCCGTTCAAACTTGGAATCTTCGCTTGTCATACATCAAAATCATATAAATTTCCAAAGAATCTAAGCAACCAATAACGATACATTTGAGTTCCTAGAAACGACTAAGAATACTTTGGGAAAAGTCAATAACCGTATCCGGCCCAGTTTATTAAATAATAACATGTGGAAATATTGAATGCCTATAAAATTTTCTAAATTTTGTCTACTTTATATTTTTTTTTCTCACATTTAGGTAAATTATTCGATGCAAATTTTGTTATATTTATCCACTCCGGTACGAGTAGTGCTCGTACGTAGCATAATTTTTCCCGCAGCCTACACGCTGGCTGTCGCAACGTTACACATCTTGCGTGGTTAATGATTGACAGGCTCATTAAAGAGCTGCGTAAAGCACTGCGACACCGTCACCCGTGGTGCTCGGCTCACGCTTACAGGAGCAAGGGCCAGGGAAAACCTTTTGGCACCGTCGCTCTCGAAGTCACGTTGATATTGATTGCGAAATGCTGTCATTTGCGCCGGATGATGCTGTGGCACGATATTTCATGCGTAAATGTTAATTAACCGTCGGCTAGGTAAACATTGCATGCATTACAATCGCGGCGAAGCAGGGGGAAGGGTTCAATACATTCAGCGTTAAACTGACGCGCATCGATCCACTCAAAATCGAACGTCAACAAATGACAAAAGTAAACAACGTGCGTATCGTAGTTTTGATTTAAATCCCAAAATTATTCAATCGTTCAAGGCAACATCAAAGCGCTGCACAAACAAAAAAGCCCAACTGAATCCTACACTAAGCACAATAAAACAACAATCCCATCATGTGAGGTCACCATAGGAAACCACCGGGAAAAAGAACTGAATAGATTTGTTTACATTCAACAAAAGTGTCACCGTGCACTCGTACACAAACAGCTCGCAGGAAAATGGGAGCCAATATTTATGTTACCAATTTCGCCCGGTTTTTCCCATACCCTGTGAGGCACGAGGTACACTAGCGCGCTAGGCTGTGTAGAAATGAGAGTGGAATAAAAATGGTGAATGATGAATTTATCGGCCCGTCTGATAGGCCCGCCGGGCTAGGGCCGGGTGTGAAGTGTGACATTTTCAATAATAAATAAACATCTTCCGACCGAGCATGGCGGGGCTGGGGGAGCGAGGTGAAGACGGAAAGATTCAGCCAGATGGAAATGAGAACCCTTTTTTACTCGCCTTTCGGCACGCCAGGAAAAGAAGCAAGAAAACACAATTTTCCAATAAACGTTCAATTTGGCGCCATCAGCGTTTTCCGGCGATCTGGCGTTTCTGCTTTTTTTCGTTTGTTCTTGTTTTTTTTGTTCTATAGCTGAGACCAGTGTTTGGCGACAAGGACGTTGTGCTTAGGGGTAATTTTTATACAACAGCCTAAAGCCTGATTGAGCACACGGAGTTGTACGAGAACTAGAGTAGAATAAAAAAAAACATAACAATTGAAGAATAATTCTGAGCAGGGGCTGAAACAAAACAAAACACCATCAAAGCAAACAGAGACATAAATTTCAAATTCAACTAAACGTAAGAACGTAACGGATACCATTTCAACCAGGGTTGTCAAACTCTTCGCAGACCGGAGATGAGTTTTGATTTTCTTTTTTACAATTTTTTCTCCTCAGTCGTTAGAAAAAAATGTGGGAACAGGTGCTGGATTTATTATCACGGTCAGATTTTGCCAAAATTGAAACAAAGTTTAGCCAAACAAAATAACGATTAGGGACATTTTAGGCGGGATCAAACTAAAACTGATATAAAAATTTTGTACTAAAAAAATAGAGTGAGTAGTTGACGATTTATAATCTTAATATCTAGCTTTTTTCCAAAAATATGTCAATTACATTGATTTCACATTATTTCATTTTATTTCATCCATACCAATCTTCTCATTTCATCAAAACCAAATTCACGAAGGTCACTTTGTTCCTGTGTTTGACTTCCCCGATCAAGAATGTTCTACTCGCTACAGATAAAAAAAAATCCCAAAACAAACTAAAATAACCGGGAGGAAACAAAATAACGAACGATGGAAGCAAGGAACGAAAGAAGGAAACATTTTTCAAATAATGTCCCCCAAAACAACAGGGGATGAAAGCAAAAAGGGTTCCATCGAGCCGGGGTATTGTGGCAGAAGTGAGCGCATAACTCGGTTGCACCTTCCATGAATGAACATGTCAAAAGAGAGAACGCGAGAGCGCGAACGAACCGAACGGAAGTGCAAGATAGATGGAATCGAATAAAAAACAAAACACACCATCCCGGGATTTTCATACCCGAGTCTTGCGATTCCCACGCCCTAATTGAGTTACGAAAAGCATGATTGTTTTTTGATTGAAAACGACAGACCGACGCGCACTCCGCACCGGCAAAACAACCTAATACACACAGCAGCATCTGTCGGCACTGTGCCGGTGGTGAAGGCACCGGTTCTGCTTCCCGAGAGCTTCGGGAGATGGGTTAGATTTTCTGAGAATCAGGAAAAGCCTTAAGCTGCACGCTGCTCCTCATGCAAATCGCTTGGGGGAAGGCGACATTGATTTTTGAAATCTTTCCCTGCACGTACGAGTTTCGTGCCTAAGATTTTGTATTCCAAATTTAATTTCTAATACACTGTTTTCGTAGCCTTTGCGAGCATAAAGCAACGAAAAGGAGCGTCAAGAAATTGCCGACCACCCGCTGAATCGTACCGCACAAAAGCATTTGTACTGTCGCCGCGTACGATAAAATAAACACCGCCTGCTAAGGAGCAAAATTATGACAGAAAGGTTTGACGGCCGTTAAGCTGTCGGCGTCTGCTGCCCTGGCGCGCCACAAAAATTCGACTTTTTGTTTGTTTATAGCCTTTTATCACAACAATCGAGGCGGTGAAGTTTTCAACATTATTTTAAGCTCGTGCTGCTTGCACATTCGCTCAGCAAAGCCCGTTTAAAGAAAGGGCCGTTATTTTTAACGTTTCGTTATTTACAGAAACAACCTCACATAAAGGACAATCGACGAAAGGCTTGCGCGCTGGTGCTGACAAAGCAAACGCGTCGTGTTCTCGTTACCTCCCAGCACGAGATTTCGCCGCATCCGACCTACTTTAACGCTTTATGCTACGATTTATGCTGCAAATCCGCCACGCTCGTTCATTTTCTCTCTCTTTTTCTCTTCTTTTCTCCCTCTTTGGGGATAAATATCTTAATCAGTTGCTTTGCGCGTTGCTGATGGCGACGATGGTGTGACATTTATTTATTTTGATCCGGTAAGAAATGGTCACCCACACGTCGTCGGCCGCTCGTTCCTTGATTGTTTACCAAAAGCAGCGGCGTAGAGGTTCGGCGGATTGATTCGGAAGCCGTTGGAAGGCCCACCGGAGTCCTTCAGCATTGGAAAGAGTGGCCAGATAAACACAAACACCGCACAATCGCTCGCACACGACGCGTTTGTGAGGAAGAACCAAGATAAAGCTATCAAGAGTCGAGTGTCGGACCCTTCGTGTCCACCGAATCGAGTCAAGTGTTGAAAGAGAACTTAATTGTGATGATAATAAAATTGACATTTCCATGCTGCATGATAAAACCGGAGCCGGAGAGTTCAGAAAGGATAAAACTGATTGAAATGTCTTTTTCCAACCGTCAGCCTCAAACGCAACCGAACGTCTCGGGCAATAAAATCACCTCCCGGAGCCGCTTGGGAAGCAGCGCAACACTTTAAATGATACGATGATTGGAATTACTTTTTACTATCTTCCATTCGGAGCTTATCCCTTTTTATCGTCCATAGGGACGGGAGATGTAGCTACCGAAGCGTTGCTCGGTAAAGGCGCTCCAGCCATCAACCAACCACGTGGATGATCGTGAGTCAATCAATCATACATTAAGGGGCCGGGGTGGGATTTCTCGGGCAATGGTTGGAATAAAACGGGGTTAATTAATTACGGGAGCAGTTGGAGGTACTGAGCAACTGAGAGGTTTCTTTGTATTGGGATGATAGAAATGAACGCAAATTGTAAACACTCATTAATCTATGTGATATGATTCCGAGGAATTGGACCATTTTACTAGGCTACAGTAGACCGTTTTAAACTTCCATAGAGGGTAAAGTATTTCCATTTATATTTCACTCTCGGCAGCAGATATATTGACTAAACCTCAAACGGTTAGCTTTGAATGTCTGTCGAGCTCATTTGATCGATATATTTGACTTGTCTAACAAGAGTCAAACCACCGGCAACAATCACCCTTACATATTGGAATTCTTTGCAGTCGTTCTGCAATATGGACATGTTTGTAAGCATGTGTCGTTTCGTTTATCCGCAAAATGAAACCATTACCGGGTAACGATCCCCAACACCAATGATCCATCATGCATCGTGTTACTTGCATGTCCGGAAGCCATCAGGAGTGCATCCTGCACCGTCCCGTCGTTGGCAGCAGTACAGTTTCTTCGCCTACAGTAACAAAACCCATGCTAACCTCATTCAACCTCGCCTTTAAAATTGGCTCGAGTAGCTCGTGTGAAGGTCAACACATGAACGAACCTGACACGCAAACGCCAAGTTCCCATCAAATCCTTTTCCTTTATTCGAACGTGAAGCAACACACGATGGCACCGCCTGTCTTCCGCTGTCAATCATCATTTCACCATAACCGGACTATAATTTGTACCATGGTTCAACCGAAATTGCTCCCGGAACTGGTCGGAATTACATCCGAAAGTTCGTGTCCTGCTTTCGTTCTGTGCGGCACTTCACTCTACAGTGCTCTCGGGAGGATTTTGTTCGTTGCTTTTCTTCCGGGAGCGAACAAATGTAAACATACACCCTCAACCCATCGGTCGATCGTAAAGGCGTAGCATTAAAATTAGAGACCACTAAAAAACACGAAAACTCACGCGATCCTGTACACGTTTCTTCAGCGCTGCACTGAGATTATCACAGCGCCGTCGGTGAAAGGAGTGTGAAAATGCCTACGCAGGATAAGCTCGTCATGCTCGCCCGGGTCCCAGGCATGTCACGCAATAAATGTGTCAATCACACTAAACTAATCGCCACCTAGAGCGGAGGCAGGGGTTTCTTCTTGGCAGGGTTTGTTTTTCTTCGCCTCATCACGAAGCTCGAAAGGCTTCGGTGGCGTTTGGTGATAAAGACAAAACACTTCCGTTGCTCGTTTCCGGCCCTGTCCCGTTCCGTTCCTACTCCAAAAAAACCTACCAACGAACGTCTATGTCGGCCCACTTTTGCGTAGCCCTATCTTTAGGCTTCATTTCGTGTGCTGAAGTGTTTGGCAGAAGTTTGGGGGTTTCATTACGGTTTTATTTTGGGGTTTTTTTTTTCGTTGCTTCCACCCGGAAGTGGGCAAGTGGTCGAGCAGAAAGCAATGCTTATCGCACGGATATGGCGGATTATGATCGACGACATACAAATGGAGAGGAAAACTATGCTGACGTCAACATTGCGTAATTTTGTAAAGTAGTATTAGAGATTGGTGATCCTTGTGTTAATGTTCACTATATTTGGAATATAATTCAAACTATGGAAAACAACAAATTCATACGTAATAATATTAATGTTTTAAATTGCTAGCATTGAGTTATCAGATTTTTATTATTTGATTTAAAAACTTTTATTAAAAATCTATATTTTGTCCATTCAAAATTTTTAATTATTTTTCTCGACGAGTATCCTACTAACTAGATATTGAAAAGTTCATCTGAAATTGAAAAATGTGTGAAAAAAAATTAAATAAAACAATTAAATAAAAGATATCAAATTATTTTTTTATCGTTTTTGCTTTAATCGGTTTTATTATATATAGTCATTAGCAAATTAAACAACAATCAAAAACAATTAAAATAAAGCATTCAAGTTACTTGACACAAAAACTATGATACGATGACTAAATTAAATTACCTCAACGATACACTAAAAAACACATATCAAATCAATCTGAACGTAACTTATGACTTATGACATAATTGAAAATAATGTGTGTAAAATTTACTATTAGATCTCCTGTTGACAAATAATATCAGTTCAGTTGTATAGAACGATCTACTCAAGATACCAAAATGGGACATATTCGATCTGAGATCATTTTCATAAACGTTAACTAATAATATGCTTCATAAAATATTCATAAAAAATCATGAACCTAATTTAAATCACAGTTTTGCTATCTACAACGTCACCTATTTTTTTCGTCCTATTGATATTTGTAGTTTAGTCAGGTGTCCCCTTAACATGTGTCCACATTCCGACCCATAGTCCGACTAGACTTCCCCAAAGCGAATGTTTGCCACTAAGTGAATATTTGTATCGCTCTTTACGGCCTCCTTTCTGCTCATTTTCTACCCATTTCCGGATTCGACCCGACCCGTTCATCGTTCCGGTTGTTTTGCGTCGCCCATTTCCGTCCATTCATAATCCGTCCATCATCTCCGCCAGCATTCTCCACCGGTGACCAGTATCCTGGATTAGGTCACCTCGTCCTGTGAAGCCGTGCACGAGCAGGGTGATTCTTTCTCGTGCTGCCTTGAAAACGGACCCCGACCCGTGCTCCAGTCGTTCGAAACGTACGGGAATATTATTTATAAGAAAAGTTTTCACATCCTACAGACGGGGTTGCGTTTGGCTCGGTCTGGGGAGAGCTTGTAGTGTAGCGAAGTGCGTACGGTTTCGACCACACCAAAAACACTCCACATATGGGAGAGCGAACCGGGAGTACTACACGTACTTACAACCACCCCCAAAACCCCAAAAACCTCCGACCCGGATCGGAAAAGCCAGTTTGTCGGTGCGTTTTGTGGTCTCGGGTTTTCGAGAGCATGCAGGACATGGGCCTTTGGTTTGGTTTGGTTTGGTGCCGCAAGCGCTCGAGTAGGTCGCTGCTGCACAAGGAGAAGTTTGATAATTTATAGCACACAAAGATAATGGGTGAATTGATGTGGTAAATTGTTCATGCTGCTTCCGTGCGTCGTGTTCCGTCGGTTCCGGTTCCGGATGCTTCCTCCTCGGTGCGTTGGCGGCAGCATGACCGCGCCGGTCTTGTAAAGCCATCAAACGTAAGTGTTGGTAAATGTAGCTCATCGAAAACATGGCTCAAGTGTCATGATTCTAATTGTTCTCGATGTGTCCCGATGCGGTCGTATGTAAGCCACGGAAGCTGGGACCGGGTTGAGGAAGTCTAAGTGGAGTATTTATGGCATGTACTGTTTTGTTTTTTCACACAGAATACTGCACCGCTCCAGAAGAGTTTTCGCTCCAGGGAGGAAACTAAAAGCTGTATTTTTCTTTCCTCTTTAAAATAAAACACTAATCTCAAACCAATATAGCTTCGGTTTTTGCTGTACAAACACGATCCAAACGAACAAATAAATTGGAACGGCAAAAAGCATGCAAAAACAAACTGACCCCAAAGTTGACCAGCTGCCAACAACCGCTCCGCGAATTAGTCTCACTAAAGACCATCGGCCAAGAAAGTAGCCGCACTAGGAAACTCCTGCCAAGAATATCCCCAAAAGTACACCACTTAACCCGGCGTACTTACGACCAAAGTTAACCACCGGCTTCGCACCAACTTCTACGCTTCATGCTAACAAAAACACACGATTCAATTCCGATAATTACATTTTGACAGTGAAAGCAAGCTGATAGGGAGAGCGTGGTACGGAGGGTGGGTAAAGCACACAATTTTGCGAAATGCGTTTTCGGTTATTTTTTTTCCATCGAATCAGAATTGAATCCGACACTAGACACACCCGGGAAGAGGAACCACGACCCGGTTTTGTTTGTGTACCCGTAAGAGAATGTAGCAAAATGATGCTCATATGTTTAAGTGTGTGAATGCCTGTCCTGAAGGATGTTTACACCCCCGGACAACACACAACACACAACAGCAACAACAGCAGCGGTAGCAGAGTCCCCTTCAGGGACAAACAAGATGGATATTTTGGTCACCGTCGGTAAACATCTCACTTTAACGCCCGGTCTGTGGGTGGTCAATGGGTTACCCTCCTCCTTTTCATATTCGTGTCAGGACATGCTAACTGTCGACACTAGGCGTTGTTTTCGTTTTTTTTTTCTCCTGGTGTGCGTACCACCAACCCACCCCAAGAGACATAGGAATAAACCGGAACGGAAAGAACCTTGTTCGAATCGCAAATAAAATTATCCCTAAGGGTGGCAGCGGGCACATCAGAAAGGCTTTCCGAAGCGAGTGTGACTTTTTGCCGCACGGCAAGCAGGACGAAAAACTGGCGCAATGGTTGGAGGAAATGTCCGAAAGGTCGGCTGTATAGTGGACCCATCAGCCCACCACCTGAGGAGATGAATTGTTTCGTGTTGGCTTTCCGAAGCGCACTTTTTCCCATCCCGGAAAAGGACAGTTCGAACCGAACGTGGGTTGACTTTAGTGTCGAATGTGTTCCCTACTGCGTTGGCACGTGGGTCAACAGAATTCTGGTTAATTCTAAAAGAGGAGGCGTTATATTTGCGGTTCTCCCGGACCTCTTCAATAACCTCATTGACGTAGTATTTTCTCATGCGAGCACTTTTGCGTGACGCTTCCGAAGTAAGCTTTAAATCGAGCTCAAGTTTTGTGTTAAAATGATCCAAGCAACTTCATTTTACTATCCACCTTAAGTTGGAAAATGTAAATAGTCTCCCTGCTGCTTCACTAAATGGAAATTGAATAAAAATTGTTCAAATATTGCGTGGTGAGCATCTCCCACCACCTTTCTGGTAATCGACTTCATTTCGCCATTAGTAAAACGTCCCACTTTCCCTAACGCATAGCTTTATTTATCTAAAGGAGTTGACTTTATTTGTCATCCTGTTTATTTTTACATTTGCTCCAGACAATGCCACTGTGGGGCATTACGCTTTCGTATTAGGCTCATGTGCGCATGTGGTTAGAACAGCTGGCAAAGAACACGCACAACACGTACTGCAAATCGGAAGCAGCAGGCAAAATTATTTCCGGCAGGAACTGGCTGGCAATCGGAGTAAAGCAAAAAATAGACATACACACACACACAGCAATCGCCTAAACATACCTTAGATGGGAACTTGTTTGAGCCTTTTCTGCTATTTGCCGAGGCTGGAAAAACAACGTACCTTGGGCAAATGTTTAATGTTTGGAAAGCGAAATGACGTCTTGCAGCTTGGGAGGGGTGGACTAGGCTATGGCATCACGTGGCTCTTTCTTCTTTCCAATTTTGTTGGAATGTTGCTGCCCACCGACGCACAATGTGCTCTGTTTACATTCGCCGGAGATGGGAGTCGGAAGGAATTCGATGAGCTAAAATTTGCTTTTAATGTTATTGAACCTGCCGTACGGAAATAAGACAATGGGTTTATTGTAGAGCTGTTGAGTATAAGTTGGTTATTCGGAGAAACATTCGAGTGGAGTCTGAATGCAATATTGCTTTCTTTGTATCTTACCGTACATAAAAAGAATCATGCATTGACGCAATGCAATATGTTATCAACATAAATTAGAGAACAATTAAATTGTTTGGCATAAATCAACATTGAATATACAATGATTTCAAAAGGTTTCACGTATGTTGAGGCAGGGAATATTTTGTAAAGAATGTGAATAAAACTTATATCTCTAAACATATTTCTTCAACAGAAAAACCTCCATTAAAAGCCTTTTTGAAATAATACTTGATTAAATAGAAATACTTACAAAATGTTTTCAATACAGTCTTATTTTGATGTAAATTTCTTAAGAAAATTAAAGATATATTCAAATAATTGTACAAGTTGATAACGATAAGTTTGAACATATGACACATTCCTGAGTTCACTGATTTTTTTACAATATAATTTTTTTTAAAGAAAATCGTACATTTTTAATACAAATTAATTAAAATACACAGAATTTATGCAACATTAATAAAATGTATTTTTTAGCATTCTGTTTCTTAACAGTTTTGAAAAAAACATGATATTTTTAATCATTTATCATAATCATATTGCCTTTAATTCTAAGGTAAAATATAAAATGATCCTTGTACTAGTATATCAATGCATTTTTATCAATAGATTAATTTGGCCTACTTAATTTCACTCATCTTAAGTTTGCTGTGTTTTCTAAAATTTCTAGAAAGACAAATGACAATACAATCGGGAAATAAATAAATTCATGAAATAGTATCTTTTCGTCTCAAAAAATCCTCGAAAACTCACCGTGAAATATCGCTTCGCTAATAGCTCGTATTGAATAACAAAACCTCTTTTGCGATCCGAACGACGCTTTCCATTTCATTCGTCGCTAAAGAGCTTCATTTGCAGCGCCATTTCATCATAACCGCGTGGGCTTTTGCCACCCATAAACCTGCCACATGAACGTCGCTAAATATTAATTACCGTCTCGGTTTATGATGGCGTTGTCGCTTCGGAGTCGTTCCCGAACGCAGATTGCAGACTGTTCGGACGACCACACAGGACGATACCGTTTACCACCGTTGCCGGGGTTTCATCCACCCGGCAGCACTTTCACCCGCGCGTATGTAAATGAGAAGAGGCGTGTAAGTACGGGTGGAAGAGTTTCGTTAAATACACGGCATCATCATCTTCGGCCGCGTCCGTGGCGTAGCTTGAGACGACCGATACTCCATCGACGGAACATAAACACGGCCCGTTTTTGACACATCAGCAGCACACATGTGCCGTGTATTGCATTCAACGCCGTCTACGATGGGCTCGATCTTTTGCACCCACCAACGGGGCTATGACAGACGCGGAGGAAAGATGAAGTAGCCGTTGAAGGCTTCGACAAATGAATCGACACCGTGCGCGTCACGCAGCGTAACGCGTGATTAATTGTGTCGGCTGGGTTTTCGGAATCTCTAAACCACCGGATCCAAGCGGTGCAAGTGGCAAAATGGATGGTCCGTTTCCTCTCGGAAGCGACACGAAGTGCGTTTCATGTTTTAAGACAGCTCTGACGGTTGGAAATTGCATCTCTTCAGCCGAAGTCTTGAAGTGCGTAGCGTGTATTGATTTTCAAAGCCACTTCCACTGACGGGTCCGGTATAGAAAACCGGTCACAGGAGCGAAAGCTGAGTCGCGTGGCTGGCCACGACCGTGAGAAGACTACGGAGGAATAATTACATCCTCTCTCCGGCCGACTTCATACTCAACTCGGTTAGATCGTTTAAATGGCCGACAGAAACGAACTTCTGCTCCAACGTCCAGGTTCGTCCGAGAAATCCGAACTCCACCGGTACGACGTGATTAATTCTGTCCATGTTTCCGACCACTTTCCGAACACGTTCGTTCTCGATCCGCAGCCTCGGGCTGAACAGAGCCAACCGACCCGCCTGGAAACTACTGCACCTTGCACAGCTTCGGTTGCGTGCCTTTGGGATGCATAACGTCCGTCCGGTTCTCGCTTGTGTTCACTTTACTCCTGCCTACCACGAGAAACGTTAATTAATTTCTCCTCCAGCCTTCCAACCCTTTAGGCACCTTCCACACGTTCCCGGCTCTCGATCCCGATTATCCGGGAGGCGGGTTAATTTTGCCGCTCATATTCGTGCCGGCCCTTTGTTTGCTTTCGACATTATTCTTACACGCCCGTGTGTGTTTAAATTATTCTCCCTTCTTTTGCACAACACACGCGCATCAAGGCAACGTTGACGATGCGAGGATGGCATTAAGCTGAGCTTAAGTGTTCTCTGATTTTGCATATTACTTGCAATAATCCTTCACCACCTGGAGTAAGTAAATCTTTTCCCGGTTCGGTGCAATACACCACTATTATTGTATCATCTGCCCGGTAAAGCCGATTAAAAGAGTAGCCCCTAATGGGAAACCACGACAACGCTGCAGTGAGTACCGTATCCACCTGTTTCGAGAGTAGCCTCTTCAAATAGGCTACGCTATCAAAACGGACACTAATGGAACCATAAAGGGTGTACGAGAGCGCCCGAAAATTGATACTCACGCCACATCAGCATCACTACAAAACACACGAAAGCGCACTCGATCTCCCAGCACAACACCGCAATCATTAATTTTCATTCAGGCGAATTTTCATTCCGCCCTTCTAGTGCGCTGCCCCTTTCCCACAATCGATCCATTACGATTAGATTTGACGAGGTTGGCGTTGCACCGAACGGTTCAATTTTCATCCCTCAAAGGGTGGCTGAGCAATATTTTATTTCGGTTCCGTTTCGAAAGCTCAAAGGGATACAGAAGTTTTGCTTCAAAACAAAAGCAAGCAAAATATAATGTGTGTGTATGTGTTATTTTTTTCTTCAAAAGTTTTATCGATTCACCGATCGAGCCTTGTTGCTGGCTCGGAACAAGCTGTTCCACGTACGGGCACGCCAGCGGCGGTTCGCGGTGAGCAACAATTCAGGCTCCCAACCCAACCTGCAGCTCATCAATCTTGATCTCGAATGCAAGTGTTCATTCCTGCTTGTTACCGAAGCGGGTGCAGCTTTTTTTTTGTTCGTTTCGCGATTTTCGTTTCCTGTATTTCCTTGCTTTTATTTTATTTTTTTTATAAACGCTATGCTTTTCTGCGCCATATCTTTCATGACTGATGTATGAGCGATGGTTTTTATACGTCTGTGTGCTCCATATCCATCTTTATCATGTTTCGATTCTCGTAAGAAGTTATCGATCGGGTTTCGAGCTGTATGAGCAGCCCGATGCGGCTCTGTTTAACGCATGAGTGAATCGAATATGAGTGGTTCGATAGGAAAGGAAAGCATCAAGAAAGAGTTACACACACACGCGACAGAAAGCGTCATCAATTGAGAAACACGCTGCGCTTATAACAAAAACCAGATTTTTAATGCAATAAATCAAGACCCGGAACGGAATTATGGAGCAACAAAGAATAAAATATGTAATCTAGGA
Source organism: Anopheles farauti (assembly GCA_000473445.2). Taxonomy (NCBI): domain Eukaryota; kingdom Metazoa; phylum Arthropoda; class Insecta; order Diptera; family Culicidae; genus Anopheles; species Anopheles farauti. The sequence goes on from KI915042.1 coordinate 10,163,818, forward strand.
CATTACAACGGTATTGTCTGTAAAACCGTAGGGGAAAGTTAATTATTGTGAACTTTGAATGTATGTACAAGAGCGCATATTTTATGTTTTTGTTCCTTCAAAATAAATATTGTGAATACTTCTTCGTTTTGTTACGTGTTATAAAAACATATTGCTTAACCTTTGAAAAGAAAAATATTCTAATAACTAAATAAATCATTTTAAAAGCATTCCTATAATTCGATTTGCAAAATCACTCCTAAATGTAAAATAGTTTTAATTTAATTGAATAAGTTTTTAGCATATCATTTTTTTAACTACTATTAAGTAAATCTAATTGTTATCATATAACATCCTTGCTCAATAATCGTTACGATATCATTTTCTTCTCTACCAATAAATAAAAAACGGTAAAAAATGCTCATAAAATCTTTTCAATAAATAAATAGAATTCAATAGAAACTTGTTGTAACAAAAAACCTGTATCAAACGATCGCTAGCTAAACATCCCCAAAAGAAGCTCACGGGTTATGTCAACAGCGGCTGAGCACTCTCATATATCCTTTCTGCGTCGGTTACGGGCTCATAAGCCTACACCGATCAAACCATCGGCGAGCCTTTATTCGATTTCAAAGGCAAAACGGTCGGCAATCAATCTCAGAGCAAGCAATGAGCGATTATGCCGCTGGTACATGCCGCATACATCAATAAGCCCCGGGATTGAAGGCATAAAAAAGGGGAAAGGAACGGGCAAAAGAAACCCCGCGACGCGGCAGTTTCGCCCATTCAATCATTTCTTCAAATCGTGCGCCCAACAAACCACAACCGGCCGAGTAAAAATTGCGATTTATCGTGCTTATCGCGATGCCACGCTTTTAACGCCACCACAGCGTCGTTCGTCAACATGTGGTTCGAGTGGTTGCACACGCTCACACGTCCTTCCCTTATCGCGCCGGAATAACCTGTGGGTTGTTTTTGTGCTTAATTTTGGAACCTTTCGTGCATGAAATTCGCAACCGGTTTTGCTTGCGGCTCATCGAGCTTTTTTCTGTTGGTAGTGAAGGAAGCGTTATGCTTGGTTTGGTTTGGTATGCTCCGAGCGAACATGTTATCGAGCAGTTGGGGAGATATCTTTCATTCACACCGTTCACCTTCATCGACAGTCACCGAATGTGTCAAGCGCAATGTTCATGCTAGTGACGTAGGATGTAAGATATATTTAATGATGGTGAGAGATAATCTTCAACTGCTGAGAAACAGATGCAACAGCATCTCGGTTAAAAGGAGATACGTTGAGTCGATGAATAGTATTATCATGAATTTAATAAGTTCCCTTTATACAACGTCATTTGACAATTTTAAGTGACTGTACAATGAAGGCTTTAATTAAAAATTATTTTAATCATTTTTGCTGCATGACTCGCTTTGAAATTTGATGAAAAAACATGGTTGGCGAAATGAATATTATTGGTTATATTAGTGTGGAATTAATTTTGTGAAACATTTTAAACAATCTCATCTAGTGTAATTTTGAGTAAGGCTTTTTAAACACCAACAGATGTAATATTTCACTATATTCAAGCACAGAAACCCCTTTTTAAAGGGAGCTAGATGTTCGAAAATATGAATTACTACCAATTACTGCTGCCCTGGATTGACCCAAATAGCCTGACAAGCATGGCCCAAATGGAAAGAAGCTCATATCATTCCGTATCCCGTCATGGAGAATGAATTGCACTCTCACCTCGATTACCTTCCACCCCAGAATTCTCCCAACCTGGTGTCGCTAGCATTATTCATCACTTTGCCATCCCAAGAAGGCTCATCCAATCCGCAATGCCATGAGAAACCGGGCAGTGTGGTGTTAACGATTAGGACACAGTGTGTTTGCTACTGATTCAAGCACTAGTGCTTCTTTATCACATCCCTCCATCCTCCAGATGTGGCGAGGTGTCATTGAGACACCTCGGAAGGATTATTGATTTCCCAACGTACTTTCTTGCCCCGTAAGATTGCAGTGTCAGCCAGTAGAGTTAAGGATGACAGAAAACCGTACCAAGCGCGTTCGAGTAAAAAATCTTCCACACCTACGTGCGTTTTTTTTTTTTTTGTTGGCGTACTCTGTTACTTTTGTGTCTGGGGCATAAGGGGTCACGCGCAATCTCTAGGATTAAACGCAAAGCCTTGCGGGCTTACACAGCCGGTCGAGATTAGAACTTGCTGCATAAATTACTTCCACTTGAGCGTTTGAGTTGAAGGTGGAGCGTTCCCCGTTGAGAGCCTATCGGGCAGCGGAAAACGGGAGAAATGGACGCAAAAAAAAACAAACTCTTCCAGTCATGCAACTGACAGGAGCATGTTGTAGTCATTCCGCACTCAAGTGACTAGAGCACCATTATGTACACCGGCGGAGCGTCAAAGTGGCCAGAAAGCTGGAAAGCTTAGCCTATCTCCCTACTGTTACGTTTTGTACCCTTTTCCAACGCTCCTCCACAATTGTGGAGCAAACTGGAGATGTAAACAAAACAAGCGCCAACGATGATAGACGAAATGCATACTTTAAGGCGTAAAGTACGGCCACGACGACGAGGGTTAAGTTTTCCTAATAGTTTCGTCATTTTACGCCATAAGCGCAAGAATTAAATATTTTTTTCACCTTTCCACAACACCGATGCTTTCATGCATTTTCAAAAATAAAAAACAGACAAGACGTACAAAAAAATGAAGAAAATAGGTCATATTGCGTCCCACTGGACAGCAACTTGCAGCTGACAATGATTGGAGCTGGTTGAAAGCATTTCTTCCATTTTACTATGATTCTTACTGTTGACATTTTCATCTTAACCATCCAAGGCTTTACTTCACGGAACGTCTTTGAAGTGCTCACTGGCTTAATAGGTTTTTAATTGAATTTTGCTCCCGTGGCAGTACTGTTAAAAAAACGCAGTTGAAAAACACAATGGTTTTTTTTGTGTGCTCCAGCTTTGACATTGAAATTCTGTTGTAGGATTGTTTCGTTGATTCGGTTTTTGCATACGATTTTTTAAAAATATGCTTTATATGAACTTCATGCTTGGAAGAAAAACATACCACGGCATATTTTATTCGATATGTTTAATCAGCATCGTTGTTAGCTCAAATGTGGTTTTTCTCATGTGCGTTTTTCTGATTCAAACAAAAATTTAAAAAATCTATGCATATTAATATCCGCCGAAACGCGCACTAGCTACATTAATACAGTTTCACGAGAGAAAAAAAAAACTCACCGAAACTGACCGAACCACACGCGGCTACAGAATATGTTGCGAAACGTTGCGAGTGAAGACACGAGCGAAAACACCATCCACACACTTTACGGCATGGGGGATTTACGTAAAATCCGCACGGTGAAGAGAAAGCAAAAAAAGCACATGGATAAACTTCAATTAAAATTCAAATTCAAAATTAACAACAAACATCAAACGCTTCGCAAACTTCACAAAAACGTGGCGTGGTGGTTCCGATGAGCGGCCGACCGGTGCAAAAGTTGCACGATTTAGCTGATCTCCATTTTTTACACCACCGAGAAAAGGTGCCGAGCTGTACACAATTATTATTATCTTTACATGTAGCGATGTTATTTTTCGAGCTCTCCGTGCGCGCTGCTAAGTTGCACGTGAGGCACGTTTTTGCGACGCATAAATGCAGAGAGCGAGAGGGAGGTAGAGAGATAGAGAGAGAGAGAGAGAGCAGAAAAACGATATTTTTGCATTTCCCATTAATGTGTAATCCCACCGGGGTGGTTTTGTTGCGGTCTTATGCGGAAAAATCCATCCGAAAACGCTTCGAACCACCCAATCGGATGGAGTTTGTCGTGGGGGTGAGTTTTAGTTATGCGGGAAAAGTGGCGCATACGCCGTATGGGGTTAGTCGAATACTATTGAATGTTTGAAGCAAAACGTTGTAAAAAGTCCATGAGTAAACCCAAATCAAAGGATGAATGCGTGAAATCATTTTCGGTTTTATCGGAAGGGAAACAGAAGCGTATAATTGCATATTTATAAAATCAATGTTTGCATGGAAATGTTCTCCTGGTTTGTCAACGCTATGCAATCTATAATTTCGAATAAATATTCAATCCTTCGATATAGTTATGGAGTATTTCTTACAAACAAACAAAAATCCAAGTATTTAAACGTTCCTGCAATGTGATTTTTATTCATTGTACTCGATTAATCCATGTTATTTTAAGCAATAAAGGGATTATCTCTAACAAGGAAACACACTTAAAAATTTCTAGACGCCCTAGTCGGTCAAATCCAAACCTACATCGAAACTGAAGTGCACATAAAGCTATCACAATCGGTACAATGTCTGGTGGCGCTGAGAACTAGTGCAGAACTGTTACTAGCATTAAGCTGCCGCAGACAACCATTTGGAAGTAAATGGCCATGTGGCTCCACACAACTGAACAAATCAGTAAGAACCGGAAGAACCGGTATGCAGCAAATCATGCCAATCGCTTCCCCATAATGGGACATCTGCAACCACATGCACTTGACGGCGCTACCAAGCTGAAGCAGCCACCAGATCCTGAAGGAAGTCATAAAGTGCCATTAAGAACCACTTTTCGGATGCACTAGCGCGCCAGTGGGCAAAGTGGGCCCTACACGCTAGTGATTACTTTGTTACACATAATTTAGCTCGAGTTTGATACACCCGCAGTGTGTGCAAAGAAGGATGAAAAGCGCACGAAATGCACACGTAAAGAATAAAGGACTGTATTTTATAGCGTTCGACGTAGCATGATACAAAAGATTTTTTTATTTTAGAACGTTTAGCCAGTCATTTTGCTACTGTTTATTATCTTGATGTTCTTTTAGATATTTTTTGTAAATGAATTCGAACCGGAAATAAATTTCAGTATTTTCACTCGAGTTCGAGCAGCTGTTTCAAATAAACGGATGAAATGTTTGAGTTTATATTCTAAAGTTGACTTCAGATTTGGCAGGAACTTTAGTTCGTTTCCATGGCCGAACCCTAAATACATGCCATCGATTGTTTGATTACAATCGAATTAAGAACAACTTATAATTTACCTCACCTCTGCTGACAGAATAATCAGTAAAATTGGATGTAAGTTTTGTTTTTTTTGGAGTCATATAAAGCACCAAGTAACTGAGCTTTAAATCTTCAAATGTCTATCCAAGCTTACTTAAGCTTATGCAAAATCCATCCATCATGCTTTTCATCATTTTTGTTCCAGTGCATGGTACATGTACGCGCTTTCACAATCCGTGCAACCGAAGAGTTCTTGCAAAGCCGCTTTGTCGAGATTATGTGGGTAACGAGCATCATCACTTACGATGGATTCATCTACTTAAATTGGGAGTGTTGAAATATCAAATGGATTGCTGATTGGTGTAATATCCTTTAAAAAAAATCCATGATCAATTCACGGAACGCAAACTGACGAACCAACACAGAGCTAAAAATAAAGAATCTGTTTTAATTTTTTTTTTATATTTTGAACCTGAATAAACTACAAAAAAATAATGAAAATGCGAAAACTCGAAACGTATAGCTCCTCCGATATAGTGCTTTAAAATACTCTCGGTTTGGTTCTCGTTTTATGGCTTCTTGGCTTCTTGGTTTATGGCCACACTAATGATCAAAGTTATTGGTTCAACCTATTAAATGAATGTTAATGAAAGGCTGTACCGTGCACTTAAGACAGTAATGGTAAATATCCCAAAATGTTGGTTTTAACAACTGACAAATTTCTCACATATTTATCAACTCCTCTGAACAGCTTTTTAAACAAAATCCTCAATGCCTAGTATCATATATGACATACACTTTAAACTTATAATTGCCATTTTCCCACGCCAAACGAGTTTTGCTACAATACGATTGTGAAAGGAAACATTTTATTCTAGCCCGTTTTAACAGCGGTTTCTTTGATCCAATACAACTCCGTAAAATCATCGCAATGTACCCGTATACCGAAAGCATAACGAAAGCAATTGCAAAAAACAACTGCACACTATCAACAATCAACATTGCTTCCATTCCTCGGTCAGCACATTCCCCGGCACGGAGAAAAACATATTTCTTTTCCTCTCCCCTAAGATAATACACGCTTGATGATGACGCTCAATTAAACCACATTTTTTCGACAGCGCAGAACGCTCCCGGGGGACTAGGCGTGAGAAACAGCCGGGCAAATAAATTAAATTCACTGGGCGTACTTTTTCTTGTTTTATTCTCGCTCTGCCTCTCAGCAAAAATCTCGGCTACCGGAAATGAGAGACTCGGCAAATTCCTCCTCCCCGCACTGGATCTCGTGCTCGATAACTCATTTATGGACGCAACACACGCGGGATGGTGGTGGGGTATGGGGGTGCATCCATCGAAAGATAGTGGCATAAAATATGCCATGCCACCTTCCGGCCGTCACCAAGCCCTTGCGCAAGGGCTTTCAAGCTCAATCGCATAAACGCTCGCTATTCCATGCTGCAGACCAATAAATCGGTTCTTTCTTCGGTTTCCGTTCTGGATTCTGTTCTTCTTTGCCACCGGTTCACCGCACCGAAGCGATGCGCTGCACGTTCGCTTCCGTGCGACAGTTTGCTAAGCAATCTAAAATTATATTTTATTATATTTTATCGATTTCCATATCCGTTCTCAACTCGCATCGCCCTGGGGTTGTTGTTTTTTGTTACCTCTTCCCCCGCAGGAAGCCCACAGGAAGCCCCCAGGAATCGAGCATTTTTCGAGCTTTGAATCGAAAATTTAAATCTGATTGTCTTGTCGCGTTTGAATCATGGCATGCTTCGGAGTGCAATGGTGAAGTTATTGGTAAAGTCGTAAGGCGAACAACAGAAAGTAAGAGGGATGGAAAACGGGCAATAAAAAACAAACACTCGCTGTGTCGAAGAAAGATGGAAATTGTTCTATAATAGGTTTCCACAGGGAGCAGTTTTCCAGCTTCGTACTATCCAACCCTTCGTGGCTGCACAACATTCGCAATAAAAGTCAATCAGTGTACGGTATGAACTGAGCAGGAAATAAATATGACTGCGACGTGATAAATTGTCTCATTTCAAACTCTTCCGTGTCACCATTGGCATGCACAAAAAAAATCGAAAGATTATCAACGCCCGCCGCAACTATGGCCCAGAAACAGAATATGCAGAAAATCCTTAGAAATAGAACTTTCTTTTCCTACTAATAACTCAATTCATGATGGTACGCAAAAAAAGACAATCTTTTGTGCATCGAACAGCATACCGATTCCAGTTCCTTTAAGCTTGCTACGAAATTTGCTAGTGTGGCAACTACTACCACAGGGTGTGCAGGGCACCGTGGCGAGCGAGCAGGAAATCGGAAAATATTATTTAATTAAAAAACTTCCCCATAAATTATTGGAACGTGACTGCAAGTTTTCTGTGACGCTGGTCTGCGAGTGCCAGTGTCTGCCAAAACCGGTGCCAGTGCTTTCGTCAAACTGTCAGCGCCATTTTTCGCACTCGCAGGACGTTCCGTTTCACTTTCATCATGTTCACCCGGTGCATGGGAGGTTGGTTTTTTCCCTTTTTACCCGCAACCCGGTGCAGAACCCGGTGCAGAACCTTTTTGGCCGCCCGTCTTAAATGAACAGACAACGTGCTTGCAGGAAAGCTCGCTTCCATTCGGTACACCACATTTGAGCAGATGAAACCTGTGCCAGAGAAAACATGAAGAAAAAGTTAGGAGCCACTTGCCCGGGCCGTGGCAACGTAGCGATAACATGGAGGGGTTTCTGTTCTGACCCCACGCTGCTCTTTCCACCATCGCGTGATAAATTATCCAGTCGAGGTAGGCTGACATAATTATGGCTGCTAGTTGATTTTTGTGTACTCCGGAACGCTGGACTGTGTCTAGTTGGGGTGCAGTTAGTTAGGCGTTGATGAATTAATTTTCTAAAACCGCTAATTCACATCCCTAATTTTTTCTTATTCTATTCACTCTTTTTTTTCATGGTTGTTGTTGAATATTCTACTCCTCGAATAAAGAAAAGGTTGCATTTCCCATATAGAGCTTTGAGCATGCATTGTAACATAATTCTGTTTCAATAGTGAAAAAGTATACATAAAGTATCCGATCGATAATACTTTTCTATGCATGACTTTAAAACTAATGAGTAGTACCACATATTGGATCTTCGACCTTGCGCCACAAGACGTAAAGTTGGCACCAGAAGCAATTTGGCATGGCATAAATAGTTCTTCAAAATAAAACAATATATACTTTTTCTGTTTCAAGGAAATACTTACAATGTCAAAAACATTTACATCTCCAGTTTAAATAACATTGTCCCTTAATCTGTAAAGGTATTATAATTCAGTTAAACAGATTTAATTAAACAGATTTTAAGAAATGAACAAGTAGCATTACAAGTACCAATCATCGACATTGAATAGAGTGGAATGTTATTTCTATTATTATTATTAAAAGCAAATCGAATTTTAATCCTAACGAAACAGATACTCTTAACACGTACATTTTCATTACACTCAACATTTTCATTACACTCACTACATTATTTTCATACACAGTTTATACAGAGTGAATGAAAAAATAAAACCAAATGAAGTATAAATGCTAATGAGATGCATTCACTGAAATAAAAGCTTAGCACCTCCGTTAGTTCAATAAAGCTCAGCACCCTGCCAACACAGCTCATTAAAAATGGTTTCATTGCACACTGGCCACCTTCCAGTCGCGGAAAAGGATACGAAATCCTCGTACCCGAAACTCGTTGCATTATTCTCAACCACCGAACCCGGCTACTGCGTCCTTCGCTGCGATGAACCCGCACCGTGCCAGGAGCAAAGACACGAACGGTAGAGAATAAAAAGAAATTAATTGAAAATTAAAATGCATCCGCGATACAAAAGCGAACGAAAACCTAAACTATTCTCATTTATCAACCCAAACCCGGACTCTACCCATCCAGCCATCGTACGGAGACGTGTTTTTTGATGCGCATTATGTGATGGAACTGAGCTGGGCCACTTTCGTGCGATTGTGGTTGGTTTCCCCAGCGAGAAGTGCCTTCCCCTTCAAGGCACGATGGAAGGCTGCCGAAAAAGGATTACAATTGGCGAAAGTGGTTCGGCGTGTAATTGATATTATTCCGGAAGGATGATTTACATTTACATGCCCCGGATTGCTGTAAGGGGACGGAAACGAAACCGAATAAAGTGGCCCCTGTCTCTCGACGAAGGAATGCGGGAGGAGAAACATTAATCGGTTTAAGTGATTGCTATAAATAAAATGATCAACGAAAACTGGCAACAATTGTTCCCTCTGCAAAGAAGAAAAATGAGAAAGTTTGAGTGAGTGCACGTCAAATGCGTCGTAAAGGGAGCTAAAAATAAGGACACCCATAATCAACTTCGTTCTCGGGGAAGCTTCGAGTGCTGCCAGTGGGAAAAACGTTGATTACGCTAGCGAGGAAATTTTCAGAGAAACCAAAGTCACGGGAAAAACCCACGCCCTTTTTGGAATCATTAATTTTTCGCCGCTGAGAATAAAGCATGCAAATGAGACGGCATCCATTACAACGTCTTTGTCGCAGTTGCTGAGAAGGCTTCTTTCGCAGAACTGCCCCGGTGATTTGCGACGATTTCTTGGTAATGGTAGTGTAGCGTTTCACCTGAAGGGATTAAATTAGCGCAAACAAACTACTAAGGCAAATTTCGGCCGTTTATTTCCTTCGAATAAATTTATCAGTTTCCAGTTTCGTGTGCTCGCGGATTTTTTTTGTAGGGTCGATTCAACCTGATCAACTACTGTTAACAACCAATTCATTCGATACAACTATTCTAAAAGCTTCCAACCAATTCTGGGGAAAAACTCTTTGCAATCATAAATGCTTTACTCAAATCACTCCCCACTCATTCTATTTTGCATCAAATTACGCGTGAACCGACGGAATTCAATCCATTTCCCTCCCACCCGCTCCCACTAAACTCCTCCACAAAACGTGCTCTCGCTCCCAACTTATCCGATGATGATCGGTTTTAATTGAAATCCTAATGAAAATGGCCCTGCCTAACGACCGGACGGAACCATTTCGTCTAATATACACCGTGCACTCGGCCCATTTGGCGGGCCGCGTGTTTCCGAGCCAAACAAAAAAGGGGTTTCAACAGGAAAAAGCGAAACAGTTTAGGCAATGATTATGAAATTTTAATTCCCCACAATCCCATCACTCTGGGCTTGCTGTGGGCTGTGCGTTGGCGGAAATAAGCGCACAGAAGCAGTGTGTTCGGCTTGGCAAAAAACACGTTGCTCTGCGTTCGTTGTCCTTGGTTAGCAAATGGAAAGGATCCGATCGCATAATGAAAAAGTAATCATCCACCCATTCTGGAGTTATGAAGAAGAGATTGTGACAATTTGTGGGTAGGAACTTTTTTTTTCTTTCTATTGAATATTTGCATATTTTATTTTCAAGGACTTTAAAAAAACTTTTAAAAAATTGTCGCTTAATTTATTTTTTGTATGTTATGGTTTCATTCAAGTACTACAATTAACGTGTATACGAAAGAGATGAAGTGTGTGGAAGTAGAAACATGAACCTTACTTTTCCAGGATGTGTTTAATAAGTATTTACTCCAGTACAAATTAACTAATTCGAGCCTTTATTTCATCGAATGATTATAACCAGGGAAAACTAAAAAAAAAGCTATTTTCCAACACTAAAGAAAAAAATTGTAGCATTGCAAATTGCATACTTTTTGGCGTTTTTTTCATAAAACAATTTAAACCTCAATTATGTAAGGTTAAGATACATAATATTTTAATTTGTAATTTTATCCATATTGTTTGAAAGAAGAAAGACGATTGCTCCTTGAACAAACGGAGTTAATTTACATCATCTTGACGATTCATTACCATTTGAAGTATGACACATTTGATGATCCCATTCGTGCTTAACCTTATGTATTATTGAAACCTTTTTCTACCGTTTCAGTTATACCGATTGGGGACAAATTCACAAATTCCACCCAGTCACGTGTCACCGCTGACAGCTAATTGCTGACAAATTCGTTCAGCCGTGTACCAAACGTCTGTCTCCTTTCGCTTCCGAGAAGGATGGCTACATTGGGCGCTGACTCAATCTGGCTGTAAAGGCTGCAATCGATGCCATTTCGCCATTTCCAACCATCGAACGTCCTTTTTCGATGAAAAGCACTCGGTTGGGCAAGCTAAGCTCACGTAAAACGTGCCAAATGATCGCTAAAATAAAACAGTTCCAAACAGACCATTTTCCTCCTCTTCCCCATCACGACACGATACGAGGGTGTGAGTGTGTTTGTGTATCTCGTGAGGGATAACACAATTACACCATTGGAGCTCCACGAACGATGGTCACACATGGTCGCAAATCGAATCGAAGCTCTCCTACGTTCGACTTATTGCCTCGAGAAGCATTAAACCGGCCCAACACGTCCGCGACATGTCCCCAAGGGATGATACCAAGCAGGCTGCTGTTAGCGATTCACCGAATGTAGTGTAGCAGCCGGCAGCCGGCCTGTTATCCGGTTACCGTTTAATTAGTGATTATGCTGACAGATGATCTAGCCATTTCAGGCCAAGCCCGCGAAGGGAAAAGTAATTTGTGTCGTCGGCACAATCGATACAATCGCTTAACACAAACCGGGTCGAGGGCAACTCGAGGCGATGAAAATTTACTGCCATTGGCCATAGTTTACCGGAAACGCTAGTCACTAACAGCAGAAAACTTGCGACCTTAAAGATCAGGTCAACTGTGAATTATGGAATTACTTGCTGCATTTATTATGAACTATGAATGTTTTGGTTTTTGTTTTACAACACGCGTAGCTCATGAGGGCAATTTCAACGCAAAACATACGTTGCAATTTACATGAAAAAATGTGCATCGATAAATAACCTTCAATCTCGCGAATGATTAATAAATTAATTAAAAGGCACTCAATTAGGTGGTTCGTGTGGTAAAACAGTCTCGCCTCTTGGGCGCTTGTTGTCGAACGGGGCAGAAAAAAAAACGAACATTTTCCATTCGTGCGTGCAAACATGTTAAAATTTAAATCACACAAACCACACCATACTGTGCAACAAAAATATTAAATCTATATAATTGACACTAATTGATGCAATATTCAGTGCGATGAGCTTTCGCTCACCAAACGGACACGTTTCCCAGGGATTAGGCATGCTGTGCTGTGATTTTTTTTGTGTTTTCAAAAATGCAATATGAACATCGCTCTTGCATTCGCGACTAATTGACGAATTATGTATGCTGGCCGTTCATAGCTGGGATTCCACGTAGACCAAAGGTACGGCATGCAGATGTGCAAGAGTGTATGCCTGTATATTTATGCAATATCGAGGTTGACGTTTGTTCAAACATGTCAGCTGCGTGTTTTACCAGCCACCGCTCCCTTTTTACTTAGTTTTACCCACACCAACGTGAAGCTCTTCTTTGACGTATTCCGAGGCAGCAATGAACGCTGTGGCTTATTTTGGAATGAAAATTTATCCTAATTACCAACGACGCCACCGGTAGCGAGTGCGCGGTTTGGTGGATTTGGTTACAGTTTTGTGCCAGCAGGGAAGGTAACAAAAATGGAGATGGAAAAAGGGGGAATGATAATTAAATGTCGGCGAACGCTCGGTTCGGTTGGATTGTGGCCATTTTTGCTTGTTTGTTCCCGAACGCAACCGTTGGCTTCGCTTTCGGTCAGAGCTCGTGCGATCATAACCGAAGCAGGGATTTGTGGGCTAGCGTGTGAATTACCCGGTGTACCAGTTTGGATGCTGGAATATTTAGCCAATTTGTTTGCTTTAAGACCATGGCTTAAAGCACTAATTAGCGAGAAAAATCAAAAGAACCTTTTTTGTATGATCAGGTTGTACCGTAAAATAATGTATTGTACCTAACTTTTATATACAAACATAACCGAGATCAATTGCATTGTTATGAATTTCAGTTCAGAGAGTTCAAATGCCAAACCCTTTGCTCAAAGTATTAAGTTTATATAAATAAATTGAATTCTGCTTCGAAACAAATTACCAAACACAACCGATTTGTTCAATAAAAGTCAGAAAATTAAACATAAAAATCTATATTTATGCTCTGATATCACGAATCAATCCACCTCCACCGATCAACCCGAACCGAAAATTATGCTTTTCTAGCTTCCTAATTGACCGCCCCCTGATAATTGATTGTTATGCTGATTTATGAGCCTAACGGGTCGTGTCCAGTCCCCGACCATTGCGCTCCCAGTATGGATCCAGAATGATGCAAAAACCAAAAAAAACTAAACAGAAACACATCGGCCCATCAAACTCTCGCATGCCAGACACGTCCGATGCTGGTGGTTAATTCATTTCCAAAACACCTCACCGCTTCCAAACCGAAGGAACGGGCAGGTTTCGACACTCCATAAATTCTTCGCCCGCGAAAGAAACACACTCGGAAACACACGCAACACCTCTAATTTGTGCAACGTTGGTGGAATAATGATTAGAAAACGATTGGAACTGTCGGTTTCGACAGGGAAAGGGATGGGCAAACCGGATCACTTTGGAAATGTTCAAGGGGCGTCGAAAGCCACACAGAATCAATCCATTGTTTATGAGCATGATTTATTAGTGCTTTCGTGGGGCAAGATTTATCCGGTGGGCGATAAATTACACGTGCAAGAATGTGTGGATTATGCGGGTATATTTGTGTGGGTAGGAATGGAAATCTGAGAGCAGCATGAACTGATTTCGGTTTCGATGAGTTACTATTAGGTATTAGGATGTTTGACACGTGCAGTATGATGTAATCCCTGATAAGATTGATTATCGCCTAAATGTATGCAATGTTATTCCTAATTAAAGTATCTAATTTTTCCCTAGTTTTAAATCATTGACATGCAACTATCTTTTTAAACATTGACATGCAACTAAATGTAAAACTTGCTTACTTTTGGCACAACATAGGGAAATTTAAGGAATCTTTATATACAATTTATTGTACCTAAAATGCTTTATTCTTACATGTTTTTCACGTGGCTATCGAATTTTGGTTAAATTTTTTTTTGTTCAATGCTGTTTTTAAATAACAAAACCACATTTAACATGCAAATTTTCATCATCGCTATGCTCTTCCATACAAAAAATATTGTGATCTAACCGAAAAATCTATTAAAATTGTTACGTCCTACTCAAAAAGGGACCACTTGATTTTGCAGGAACCGCTAAATCTTGTACAGCTTTCATCACCGATTGTAATGAGCGATAACGGTTTGACCAGTGTTATGAATGGAAACATTCGGTTGCCCCTCACCGCCTGCTACCACCTACCATCTCGGCTGGCAAACATAAATAGCGCTTTACTACCACTTGACATTATCATAAAACGTCAATAAATTTGTTGCTACGATTCGCCGATCCCGGGAGCCCCGAAAAACAAAACCCAAAACGCAACGGTCGCCACGATCCAAGATAGCGTGCTATTGGCCGATGGCAATTCGAAACCAGTCACCGCGCTCATTTTCTACCAACGGGTGGTCCACCTCTCTCCTCTCCTTCTCTCTCCTCTCCTGTCCTTTGTTATTTTCAACCATCATCCAGCAACACTTTCAACCCAGAAAAAAGGGGGTGAACGAGGCACCGAACCCTCCGTAAACCGCCAGCCAAGCCCGCCAGATCGGAAAACTGCACTTGTAAACGACCGGCAATCCGACCGGGCCGGCTCGAAAAGCCACTCGAAGAATGCGGATGTCGCTGATGCTGGCATCAAGAATGGTTGGCGTTACTGCTAAGTGGCCATTTTTTGCAGACTGTTCGTTTTGGGTACTGGGGTGTTTGGTGAGTTTTATGGGAGCGGTTTCCGAAAATGCGTTTGTTAGAAAAATACATTGTATTTACTCCTCCCGATGCGCCATTGGCACGATTGGGTAAAACAATTAGTTAAATGCATCCAATGGAGTGCAAATTTAAATGTAAATTGAAATTGCTTCGAACATAGCAGTAGAATCTGCTACATAAAAGCTATTGAAAAGGATAAAACTTTTCTAAAAAAATCTAAATAAATATTAAGTAAGACAAAGTTTATAGAAATGTGGCATATTTGGTGCCTAATCTGTATTATATAGGTATAAAAGTTCCACACAAATTTAGAAACAAAAATATAAACAGAAATATATCCTAGTTAAACTTTAACTGAAGCAAACTTTAATCGCAGTTTCTTTACGATTCGACTCGTAAAAATATTATTTACTCCGTGAAGGGCTTCAACACAGGGACACCAAATGTTGATGGTGGCAATATAAACTGGCTTCACTTTCTTTCCTCGTCACGGAGTTGTAACGTTGGTAATCATTAATAAAATTCAAGCCAGTTTCATTTGTCGCTATTCAAACCAAAGCCACGTGCACGTGCAATAAATCCAAGTCTTGAAATGTTTGCCATTATTTCGTTACTGAAGCAATGATAATTTAAGCAGTAAGCTTTGTGGATGATAGTTTAAAGTAAAGCAAGCGTTGTATTTACTTACGTGAGAGAGCTCTGCTTTTCTATTTAATATATTAGTTGATGTACTTTATCTTTCCAAGAAACGTTCATTACTCACAGTACAACTTCCAATAACGTTATTAATGACTGATTCTCTGTTCTTTTTCTTTTTGCTACAGCCAAACGGACCACAAACCAACCACCATCATACGGACAGCCAAACCGCAAATGAAACCAATCACTGCACGTACTGCTCATCACTTACCGGTGCATAATTATCGGTCCTGTTTGAGTACGAATGCTAGAATCTGCAGCGAAACACGGTGATACAATGATGTGCTCATCGGAGCAGCAACTCTCGGTGGTCACGTGACTGGTTTTGTGGGAGATGAAAGTGAACCAAACGCACTCAGATTTGAAGTAGTGGATGTGAAAGTGTGTTCAGTCGAAGACTGCTGCAGAAACTTTTATCGAAGGCATAGATTCATTAGATTTTAACACGCATCATATTATCAAGGTACGTATTGTGGAGTGTTTTAATTATTAGGGGTATTGTTTTACTGCATACTAGTGACTTCAAGTTTTCTTACGTTGTGTTAATATTTTTACGAGCTATATCTTCTACTTGTGTACTACTTGTGTACTACTAATTGTGTATACAAACCTTCCTTTCAAATCACAATCTTCGTCGAACTTATCTTATCCACCGCAGATGGCAAAATACAGCGCAACAGCTGTCAGCAAACGAACAATCTTGAAGCTTGTGTAAATAATCGAGTCTTTTTTGTTGGATAGCACACCCAAACACAGCAACAATTTGCAGTTCATTCAGATGTTATGACACTCCCCGTACTAGCCGCTCGCATCGTGCCTCCCAAGTATTCATAATCCCTTGTCCAACACGATAGCTTCTTACACCGCCTTCGTCCAGCTCTTTTCGAGACTTGAAGTTTTGCTGCTAGACAGGCAAATCGTCGTATCGACCGACCGCTGGGTTTTTTGCGTCTAATATTATCACTGATCACCATCTTGCGAAAGTAAAGGCAAAACCACTTGTGTTGGATTTAACTCCTGCTCTAATGAACGTCTCGAACTGTGGTTGATTTTTGCGCAATGTTTCTCCAATACTCGAGTTTGAGCTCAAACATATTTGGTTGTGTATCTGTGAATCCTGCAGAAAACACGTTCATAGGCTGCTACGATGTTTCAACAGTTTATTAGAGCCATCTGTTAGCTATATGATATTACTATACAACGTTAGTTTTCGTTTTTTCGATATGACTGTTCTGGCAATAATCTGAACGATTCGATAAAAGCAAAACAAAGGAAAAAATAAAAAACATCTGAAATTCTATTCTTTATCATCATTCTATTCTTTATCAATATTTGAAAACCAATACCACTCAAAAATTTCCAATCGAAAATAACGAAATGTAAGCAAAAACTTGAAATCTGGAATTATGGCAACGAATCAAAAAACGTTAAAAAAGTATTGATTTTTATTCATTTTCAATCGAACTTCAAGCAAGAAGTTAATGAAAATTAAATCAGTTGAACTTACAGTATTAAAAAGGATCATACCGAACCGGAAAAATCAAACGCATCTCTTAATTGCTCCGAGCAAAACCTTTGCATGCATTTAAAAAATTCCATGAAATTAATTGAATATTGTGATTTGGAATATTGCAGACAGCCACTCAACAAAACGCAGTCAATAATAAAACATAATCCAGATTAAACAGTTTCAAGCTTGCTTTTTCATTTCATGTGATGTTTGTTTCCAACATTAAAACGGTTTTGTCGTCGAAAAATCAAACCCCACTGTGGAAAAACCATTTTCCTTTTGCTTAAACGCTTGAATCAACTCCAGCTTGCCACCCCAACGCGCAGTTTCCCTCTCAAGAAAGAGAAACTTTTTAACTTATTTCGGTGCAAAAACTCAAGATAAATAATCGTCAGCAATCGGCAGAACGTGAAATCACGCCAGCCGAGAAAAGATGAAAAACTGGAAAATAAAACCATGTCCGAACGCAAATCGGTTCCAACGACACCGTTGCAGTCCCTCCAACCAAAGCGAACCAATATAAATCAAATCCACAAAAACTCAAACCGAGACCTAATTTATGTTCCGTCGCCTCGTCAAAGTACGCCCCAAACCAGCGTTCAACTTTCCAGGTTACCAGTTTACCAGAAGAAAAGCCGGTCGGTTTTGGGGTTGTTTCTGATTCGACGCAAACAGTTTAAGGGTTTTTTTTATTCATCTGTCCACTTTTACAAATCCGCCGAATTGGAATGGTTTCCAAGAGAAAGTTGCTGACATTAAATCGGATAAGGAACTCCCGAACTCCACCACGGGAGTGTAGAAAGAATAACGTGATTATGTCGTTTCGATAGAAAAGTACCTTCTGCGATAGTTAGTGTGACTTGTTGCGAGGCATTGGTGGTGGTTTAGAATTTCAATCTAAAACAAATATGCAGAAAAATGAACTTAAACCTTGAATGGAATGCTTTTGTCATGCCACTTTACATTAATGGTATGAAAAACCATATGTATATAAATTTTGACCAAAAGTGGTAAGAAAAAATGATCACAACTGGTAAAAAATAAGAATTTGTTGAATGAAAAATGGGAGCGGTAAGCTTTCCGGACGGGTCAATGCCACATGATACTTGTTCGAATTTCTTGCATTTCCTAAGTGCTGCTTAAGATCTTCTTTACCACAAAAACCTTTTCTACAGGAAATCTTCAATTTCTCCTATCAAAACACTCCACCAACCTTCTCGGAATCGGAAAACCCCTGTTACTATGCAGGCACGAGAAATAAAAACCTTTTCTCTTGACAGATCCAATTCGTTCGATTTTGTTTCGCTACCGATTTATTTGCCCACCTTTCACAAAACACCGCTTTAATGGGACACAACCGGCGATTGAATGGTTCAGTCCCCAATCCCGTCCACCCCTCCTGGAATCTAATGTCGGACGGTAGTATTGGTTAGCTCAACCAAACACCGGGCGTCTCCATCGGGTGCTGCTCGGTGTTCGTCGCTTCTGGCTCGTGTCGGATTTGTCCCTGCCGTGCAAGAACTTTCCGCGCGGAGGTGATTCGAGCTGGCGGGCCGTAATAAAACGTGACATTAATAGTCATCGATTTATGGTTCACGGTGCGTGCGCTACCTACGTATTTACAAACGCAAACGCATGTTGTTTTTTGGTGCGGCCGCGACGACGCTTCCGCTCGGTGAAGTGATTTACTGTGGTTCGGTTCATAAATTTGTGCTCAATTTATGATCTCGAGAGAGTTCGTAACACGCACCGAACGTGTGTCGAAACTTGGATCGAAAGTGTGACAATGGGGATATCGGTCAGCAAAAGTTTATTACCATGATACGGTTTATGTTTTAGGAGGCAACTATGTTAGCTTTCAATAAAGTTTTAGGAAAACAATACAAAAAATGTTTTGAACAGAGATTGAGATATCGCAAAGTGCATATTTAAGCATTTCATTTTAAGAACATTTAACACGTATAAACGAACATAGACCCTTCATCGGAAACATGGTGTTTTGTTGCTGAAATAAAATCTTTATTATATAATATAGATTATATTAAAAATCTACTTTTTCAATCAATCATCGACCACAGAAATTATTCATTTATTTTATTTAGCAAAATCGAACCTTTTATATTTCACTGTTTATTGATCATTAATAAAGTGTCTACTATGAAGATGGCACAACTTTTAGTAATTTTTGCACACAAATATTAATTTTGCAATCCGGAGGAAACATTCATTTAAAAAAAACATATTTTTTAGAAAATTTATTATTCCTGGAAATAGTTATAGATATTGAAGGTAAGCATTAATCTTTAAACGTTATTTATATTTCAAATCTTGTATTCAATTCATCGAATAGTACATGAACGATTGACATACTAGTTTTTAAAGTGTTTCTGAATGTATAAAAGCAGAAAATAAAATTTTAAACAGATCTTTATTTAAAAAAAATTGCAACTCATGATAATTAAACTAACTTGTATGCTGTTTTATACATTATTCGAACCAATGAAAACAAAATCGATGAATAATTTTTAAAATCGCTTATAAACTAACCTTTTTCTCTCATTATTACTCTTCACTATTTCATTCATAGCGCCATAATGAATTTCGACATATCTACCCGCACGCCACAACTCCTCCTGCTGGCCCTGCTTGCCGGCACGATGGCGACAGTCTTGGCACAAAAGTGTCCCAAGGACTGCCACTGTGATCTCGACCAGAAAGGACGCTATCGAGCGTACTGCAACAAAGGTATGTTAAAAGAGCCAACACTCACAGCGTGTGACGATGGGGGAAATATGATCAAACGAGTAGGGAAAGGTAGGACTACGTATCTTGCACGATACCTGCGGGCAAGGAATTTCATTGACAATTTAACAAAGGAAAGGATTGCCACTGAAACGGCTGGAGCTGTATTTTCTTTCTTAATCATGGTTATGTTTGCAATTGTCGTTTGCATTAGATTATCATCAAGTGCGTCTAGATTTGCAATGAAATTCCTTTGAGGTGTTGCTTCGGAAATTCCATTCATCTGCTCAGCTCAATGCCAGGGGGAGGTTGTTAGAAACGCTTGTATCATGTGTTGTTTTTAAGTGGTGCGAGTTCTTCGAAGAATTTGGTACGCAAATGCCATTCTCTCTCTCTCTCTCTCTCTCTCTCTCTCTCTTTCGTATGCCAATACTGTTGAATGCAATCAACATCACGAATATATTTTCCCTTTCCTGTACGAAATGCGTGAATAATTTAATTTATCTTTTTTTCTCTTACTCTCGTTCTCTCTCCGCAACTTCCCCAGTGGAATGGATCAATCCTCCAACGAATGACTTCGAGCCAGGCGTGGAGGTGCTCATCATCGCAAACGCACGGCACCCAATCATCGTCGGTCCCGTGTTTCAGTTCTTCACCAAACTGGAAGTGCTGCGCGTCATCGACGGGTACCTACCGTCGGTCGGCGACCGTTCTTTCTGGGGTTTAATACGACTGAAGACGATCGATCTGTCACGCAACAACATCACCCAGCTGTCGATGGAAAGCTTCCGCGGGCAGGATAATCTGATCGAGCTTGACCTGTCGCGCAACCGGCTGGACAACATTGCCAGCGGCACGTTCGCCCATCTGAAGGTAGTATCCTGGAGCAGGATAGATAGCTTAATACTAACACTCTCTTGTGTCATTCTTTTGACGCAACCAGGAGCTTAAAACACTGCATCTCATCGACAACTCTATCACGATGCTTAGCACGCGATTGTTTCTGCATTTATCGAAACTGAAGTATTTGGACCTTAGCCACAACTCCATCGACGATCTGCCACCGGAAACGTTCAAAGACGTGCAGGTACGACGTCCAGTGAAGGGGAAGCCCTAATGAGAAAAATTAGTGTAAACACTTAATTGTAATGTTTTTCAGGATCTAAAAGTACTTAAGCTGCGAGGATGCCGCCTTTCCAATATTAACCCTCAGATTTACAACATTCTTGCCCACCTGACGGAGCTGGACTTGGGCCAGAATCAGGTAAGGAAACATATTTTTTCTGTGTTTTCTGATGCAAAAGATTTAGAAAGAAACCTAAAAGTATGACGGTTAGATGAGACAGCTTTTAAATTCTACGATTTTACGAAAAAGCTGATGAGTTACGGTAATTTTTTGAATGTTGAAGAATTGTGTGAAGCTCCAATTCTCGCCTTTAGGAATTCTAGAAGTATGAGTGAAGTTTAAGTTATTCGCTAGCACAAATGTATGACAATTCTCTGAGAAACGCAACAAACTTCTAGTGAATTTCATTCAAAATTGCTTAATGATGTTTCGCTACTTGGCTCATTTCAAGATCTCGGAAAACATAATTTTGCCGGATATTTGATCTGAACCAAACTGAAGTACTGAAATTTCAATGAATCTATTTATTCCGCTTATTCGCCGAACAGCGTCTTATGTTTGAAACGAGTTTTCCGTTGAACTAATTTTACTTCGCAAATAATTATCGCGCTGCTCTAATCCACGTTTCTTCTTCAAACTTCTAGATCAAATTCCTCGACCGGGAAGAATTTCTCGACCTGCGGCATCTCCGATCGCTGCGGCTCGACGGCAACCAGCTGTCCGTGATCGTTGATGAATTATTCACAAACCAAAAGGGGCTAGCTTATTTGGGTAAGCAGAAGCACCCTCGCTAGCGCTAGCATGTTTCTAATGATAAGCATCTCCATCTCAACCACCCGCAGATGTGGCCCGCAACCGGTTGGCCAAAATCGCCGACCGCGCGTTCGAGAACCTTTCGAACCTTACCTTCCTGGACGTGTCGTACAATAAGCTGTCCCACATCGAGCCGGTCTGCTTCCGGCCGCTCCGGAGCCTGCAGACGCTCAACATCAGCGGCAACGTGCAGCTGGATCTGAGCGAAATGGAGGACACGATACAGGTATGCCAATCAATCATAGATACAAAAGCTTCGCGATGCATTATTCGTACCCGAAGCGAAATTGTGAGCCACCCATTGTGAAGAGATCCCGCACACCGAACCGAAATGTATACATCGTTACTCATCGCACGTTGTTGCAACATAATCTTATCCCGCTTTTCCTCTCCCTTTTCTCGTCCGTCGCACCCAGGTCGTACAGAACATCTCCGGGCTGATGGTGGCCGATATGGGTGCGCTACCCCTCAACCTGTTCGTTCCGTTCCGGCGTCTGAGCGCACTCAATCTGTCCGGAAATCATATCGATAACATCACCCTGCAAATCATCGAACCACTGGCAAACTTGTCGGTAAGTGTTGGAAGGCATGAGTGTGTGATTCCCCTGGTGGTCTCTGCGTGGGACGTTGGCCGGTGGTGGAAATGGATCATAATCACGATGGTGGATGTTCATTTTTCAATCACGAAGAACCGTACGAGGCACACAGCAAACTTTAGCGCGCCGTAATTTTATATTTCCTTCGAACCGCAATCATAAATAACCGCACCGGTCCTCCGTACCAGACAATCAATGAACGTGTAGATGCACCCGAGCTCTACATGCAAAGCACGACTCCATGCACTCTTACGCGAAGAAAATTTACACCACCATTCTGCGCCATCATTTGCAGACCCCATGCTTCAACCAGCTCTGTATCCGGTTGCCCAAACCGAAGTGCACGCTAAAAATCACGCTCCATCCCTCCCGTGTAAGCTCCTACGCGTGCTCAGCGGCAAGTGCATCGGATACGGCCTCGGTATGTGCCGCGAGTGCAATCGGAAAGGACTAAAGAAGGTGCTAAACCCAAAATCTGTGTTTGAATGCTGTTCTTCTGGTTGGTTTATATGTTTCCTTTTTCCTCACGCTCGCTGTCACTCTCTCTCTCTCTCTCTGTCTCTCTCTCTCTATCTTTCAATCACAATCAACTAGTCCCATTGTGTGGTGGATATGATTTACAGAAACGCTGGTATTGCATTTATTTCTTATGTTGTGCAAATAAAGCAAAACATGCGCGAGAAAATACACCTTCTCGTGCATGCACCAGCTGCACAGGTGCATCGGTGCGAGCTCGAAACAGCGGTTGTTGGTTAGTGTTGGTGAAGAATTACGACAGGGGGAAAAAAAGCCAATTTCGGGTTGGCAAATAGGCACAGGGGCACGCGCGCCACCAAAAAAAAAACAAACAACCCACGAGTTGCAAAGAAAAGCTGCGAGCATGAAGCGCTCGCTGCAGCGAAATGGAATATTTGATTTATGCCACTTGGTGGAACTGAAATGTACTACCGCCCACAAACACGATTCCGTACCCGTAAGCTAGGATAACCGGTGGATTCCTTGGCACTGCGAGAAGGCAGGCAACGCTATTGCGATGGAAGTGAAAATCTAAAGCAATTGCTTTTTTGAGCTTCCGCCATCGCGAAAACAAGCTTCGAAGAATTTGAGCTGAACTGGATTTATTGAATTCGCCTTTACTGACAGATGTGAAACGAATGAGAGTTCCAAACAAAAATGAAAAAGATCTATTTGATTCGAAAAATCTATACATTTTTTCCAAACCAAGTATCATTCTCAACAAAAAATAATTCAACTTCATCTGAATTGCCTGCTGATAATCGTTTAGTTACTTTACCTGGAATACAATGATCTATTCCATGTATGATGTGTCACACTCGACACTTGCTCTTCTCATCTCTTGCCTCTTGAAGCATCTCTTGCCTTGGTAAAGTTCGAGCAGTCTTTACTGTCACTGTCATTCATTTCCGATGTTTATCCCTTTCACACAGTTCCTGGACCTGTCCCGGAATCAGCTGAACGGCATACCGGAGCGGTACGCGACACAGCTTGCAGCGATCACCGACGTGAAGCTCGAGAATAACCCTTTGATATGTGACTGGTGCCATATGGGGCCGCTCATCATGCAAGCGCGAAAGGTACCGTATACCCCTACAGACAACGCCCGTATAGACGGAATGTTTAAGCGCCCATTCTTTTGGCTTGGTTTTCCGCAACTGTCGCCGCAACAGCTTAAAAACAGTCTTCCGTGGAAGGAGGCGCCCAGATGCTTTCTGCCCGAACGGCTCCGGGAGGTGCGCATCGACGGACTCGATCAGGACGGTGTCGAAGACTGCATGGGCGAGATAATTGACGAGGGCCACGATGCGGCCAGCACGTCACATAACTTTCTCGAACAGGGTAAGGTTGGCTCCCCGGGAGGGTGTCTCTCGTCGAGTGCAGTTCCAGCTCTAATCCAGTCGTCTTTTTTTTGGTTTGGTTTGCTCTTTGCAGCGGGCAGCGTGAGCATACTGGCGGCCTGTGGGCTAATCATATTCATCATACTCGCCATCATCGTCGTGTCCACGGTGCTTTGCCTGTCGAGGCACCGAGCGCGCTACTACACGCACGAGGACAAACGAGGTAAGCGTCGCATCCGCTTCAATTATGAGCGTTTGTAAAACAGTTCAGTCGAAATTATATGTGTGTGTGTGTGTGCGTGTGTGCTCCGGAGGGAGTTTGCTCAGTGCAACTCCGGAAATAATAGTCATAATCTCTATTAAAAATGCGCATCCGACAGGAACAAACGATAATAACTTTGCCACTCACTCCAAGAATGAAAATAACTAGCTCATCATTGAATAGTCATATCATTAAAGTACGCAGGTTTAACTATAGCAAACTTTGTAAAAATTTTCCTCAAAACCTTTGTAGCGTAGCATCAAATAACAAACACTCATTTACCTGTTAAATAATGCTCTGAAGTTTAAATTTCGTTAAAAAATTAAATCTTTTAACATGTGATTATAGCTATAGAAGTCCAAAATTTGTAGAGTGTTTTAATAAAACATGAATATTAGATTTATGCTGTTTTCACAAAATTAAAAATGTTTTGCAAAAATGTTAGAGGTTTTGTAGTATTTGAAAAAAAAAATAGCAGTCTTTTTCCATCATAATAGTTCTATTTAATCATGTCTCGTGCTTAACTAATAGTAATTATCATGAATCAACTACTAATTACGGTATGGTTACTACAACATTTAATTCAACTTTGAACATTGTAATTAATCGTATAGGGTAAAAAAAGTTTATAAATGGCAAATTTACTTACGGTATGTAATTTTTTTTTATAATTGCATACTTTTAAGCGGATTAATGAATTTCAAAACTATACATTTTCAAAAATACCCAAACAATTTAAAATAACATGGTTATAACTGGAAAAAGAGTCGATTTAAATTATTTCTTTCACTCTGATTTCACAATAGCAAATTGCAAAATAAATTATTTTTTCAGAAATTTTCCATTTGTTTTTTGCTAACTTCTTAACCAGATATTATGAATTAATCTTTCAGTCGAAACTCTTATTCCCATGACAGTTTCAAAAATAGTATAAATACTATCCTGTTTTGTTTTCATTCCTTCAAACTTCCCGCTACAGATACAATACTCGAGAAAAACACGGAAACACCTGTCATCACGACGGGCAGCGAGATCAACTTCAAGTTCCCGTACAACGAGCGCGTCTGCACGATCGATGAGATGTGCATCCCACCGCCCCCGCCGCCGCCCGGCAAGCTGGCACCGGCCAGCATCGAGCGATTCGATTAACGAACGGACACCGCGGTCCGGGCCGGTGCGGATGGGCTTCTGCCATCCACCACGCCCGGCGACCGGACCGCCGAAACCGTCGCCCTGATCGAGTACCCTAGCCGCGTCGGTTCCACCCACACGCTGTCCGCAGCCAACGACTGCCCGACGGCTCCGACAGCCACGCGGACCGTCACCATCAGCAGCATATCGCAAACCGCCAACATTCATCCGGATGCACCGACGTTGACGCTAGCGACGGCGGGGAACGGCACCAGCAGCACCGGCAAACCCTTCACACCGAAGAGCATCCTGCGCAAGCGAACCGACACTGGGCTCTAAAACGGCACGGGCAGGTTCGCTTTGACTTGTAAATAGTTCCAACCGTGACGTAAAGGTGAATTTTAAGCGAGTAAGAAACTATATGGCGCGTTGTAAAGTTTGCAAAAGATACGAGCCAGCGTTAGAACACACAGCCACACGCACGCACGAAAGCGCGAGCGAGTGTGTTATTAGTTATTAATTACAATCATGCGGGGCTTAGGGCGGAGAGTGTCAGATAGCTGCCATCGTCAACAACCAGCACCATGACATGGGCAGATTTACTGTGGGCGAATCCGATTTGTACATACCAACGCGGGCTCGATCTTCTCGGGGCCATACGAAATCCTTTCGCATGCTAGCGTGTGCCTGTCTGCTGACGGAAATGGGAAAATCATCGTTGCACTGCTCTCGAAAGCTCCCGTGTGTCCCGTGTGTGAGATTAATGATGTGCGCGTACGCACCGGTTGGCACAGGAGCAACTCTTACGAGCCTTTTTTCTGCACGTTTCGTTGAAACTCGTGCGTTTGTCGTCAAGAGATCAACAGATGCTGACAAACAGTGAAAGCGTGTTGGCTTGGCCATTGTTCCGCTCGGTTCAGGACCGTGTCACGATGACAATCATGATGAGTTTATAATTTTACAACCGGCGTGCTCTTTGACATGTGGGCGGTTTGATGAGGTTGTACGTGTGTTTGTACCGGTACCTCATCCTAACCGGTGTCCGAAATAGGATGAGCGTTTCATTTCGGGCAGGTGAATGGAAAATTGGTTTGATATTTTGCTGCAACCAAAGCTGTCTTTTCTAAAAAAAAAAAAACAAAATATTTTCAATCACAACTTTCTGCTATCAGCCGAAAGTCTCGTGCAATAGAAAACTGTCAATTCGACATGCAAACGCTAACAATAGTTAGAAATAATCAACCTTTCACTTGCATTCGCGTTCCAATCGAAGCACGCCATCCAACGGGGCAGCAAAACCGGACTAATAAAATTGTATCAAAGGCAATTCGCGCTCGTTCTATGACAACGCACCATCGGGCTCGTAAAATATATCGCGGTAGCATGCTAGGTGCACACACTTTCCGTTCTTGGTTTGGTGTCGTTTTTTTTTTTGCACAATTTTGCGCCATCGAAAAAAAAATCCTTTTCGGAATGTTTTCCTGTCCCGATATCAACATAAAACTTTCACGCAGCAACCGCAGCAACCGTGTTGCTATAGTGAATCGGCTTACAGCGAGGGTTGGGAGCATCATACTGCTTCACGTCCACGTATTCCACGGTCAGAGGAGAAATAAAACCGTGGCGGCAGGCCGGTTGACTTCGAGGAAAAAAACGGGTCTCGCTGTAGGTCGTTTGTAACCGCAAGCTTTGCTATGTTTTGCTTTGGCAGGAATTTTTCCACCACTTGTATTACATTCCACAAGCTATTAGGAAAAATGTCAGCGAAGTATTAAACTCATCCCGCTCACCTTGCCGTGCCGCGTTCGTTTGAGTGGCTTATGCGCTGATTTCTATTTTATTTCATGTGCCGACAGTTGCGTAAGAGTGTTTTATTATGTAGTGGTTTATTTTTCGGTTCGATTTTCGCTGCAACCGCACCAAACCTGTCCAAGTGTTGCATAAATCAAAGCAAATGGTTGCGTTTTTCGCGATTATATTGGCAATACGAACAAACGCCACAATTGATCTAACAGGATCTAACTCTTTTTATTTGCATTACCGCGCGGTGGTTTGCATTATATTTTGGTTACATTGGCGCTGTAAGCTATCACGATCGCAGCATTGAAATGTTCGAGACATAAGTTTGACGGAGCGAATCGCGTTAACATGCTTCTATTCGTGTTCCCATTTTGGGCACACCATTCATAAACCCAAGCGTTGACAAAGCGCGATCGTCAAACGACCTCGCCGACACGGACATCTAATTCAATTGACTTCCCTTCCAGCGAAGCCGAGTGCGGTGGGTGGGTGCAACACAAATAAGCATCCCGTCCACCCCGAAAGCAACCCTTCGGACGGGTGTAATAACCGTCCAACAAACACACTCATAAACTAACATTAGTGTCATCGTTTTGCTGCTGACGGGCGGGAATCGAGTTCGAGTCATTCCATGCGGTGGTCTTGGGTGGTTAAGGCGAAATCGAGAGGAACGGAATTGCCGCACGTAACATCATTCTTGCTTAAAGCTGAGAACCTTTCCTCTCGGTGGTGGTCTCTAGAGCGATAAAAGACATTTGTTTAAAGTGGATGGGTTTTAAAGATCCTGTAGATAGAACCTTACAGATAAAATAAGTTTCAAATTATGATTGTCTGTTGATAATGAATAACAATTTGAATTCTACCTTAAATTTCTAAAAACAAATTATACATTCTTTTTCAAACACATTTTGTCCGTGTTTACGCGGTCATTATCTTTAACACGGTAACTAAAAATTGTATTTATCTTGATATTTCATTTTTTTTTACAATAAAAGAAATCGAAAATCGTTTTCAATAGTAACTACGGCAATTGCGCCTAAATGTATGCAGCATACACTACAAAAAACATGCTCGTAGCAATACATACTTTACTGACGATGCAATATTTTCACATTGGCTATGATACTTTTTGTTTTCACGCTGAAAGTAGCGAAATTTATTCAAATTTTCCCATTTTAAAGCAAACAATGTTTACCACAAAACGCTTTTGAAACTTAATGTTGACGGGGATTCTGCTATATTAATTATAGTATTCTCATTATTTTGAATTCTAACAACTATTTCCGTCAAACGCACCAAACATTTTTCATTTCAGCGACTGTAAACAATTCGTTTCCCTACTTTTCATGAAAATCAACCTTGTTAGTCTTGTATTTATCACACATGGAGATGGCCGAGCCGGGCTCAAGCATTCATCCGTCACTTCAGTACACCATTTCATACATCATTTATCATTATTGTCTAGCAATGAGAAGCGGCCTTAAATAAACCACTCAAAACCGACACCTGCCCCGTTTCGTTGCCGGGTCAGCAACAGTTCGCTGCTTTGGAAAGGCCTGGGATCAGTGTGATTGGACCAAGTGAGGGGTGTAAA
Source organism: Anopheles farauti (assembly GCA_000473445.2). Classification (NCBI taxonomy): domain Eukaryota; kingdom Metazoa; phylum Arthropoda; class Insecta; order Diptera; family Culicidae; genus Anopheles; species Anopheles farauti. Next base: position 10,192,803 of record KI915042.1, read on the forward strand.
TTCGCAACAGTTACTCACAACTCAACACAACAAAAACATGAAAATAATTCCAAAAATGTGCACACAACTTCTCGCGCACAGGTATAAATTCACACATACACACACACAAACACGTAAGCAGCGAGTGTCGAAGGATGATTTTGCAAACTGATGGTGAAACATAAAACCAACGAGCACAGAATGGCTGCGCCCGTGAAAAAGTTTGGCCGGGCTCGGGCCCGCGTAATGAATTCCAGGCTCGCGAACGCGCAAGGAATACGCGGTATATGGTATTTCGCATTTCCTCCGTTCCGGTGAGGAATTAAATTTATCAAAATATTAATTCACTCCCGTTCTGCAATCCACATTTCTTCGCTTGCGGAAGCGAGGAGCGAGAAACGTAACGCTAGTAATTTTGGTTCCGCTCACTAAGGAGCTGGAGCCCATGGCGCCGAAAGTCGCGGTATAATTAATTACCATGATAAATATACCCGGTGCCTGGGCCGGAGCTTTTTTATGGGCGTCCCTTGTCGGTAGGGTGTTTTCTCTCGGCATCCCGTTAAAAATCATCAAACACACACATTCACCAGCAAAAAAAAGGATTGCCAATGTGTAAACGAGAAAGTGGAAAGTGAGAGTAAATTAATGATAAACATAACCAGTATGGTTATCGCGGGGTTGCCGTAGCCCTCGCTTTGCCCGGACCGGGATCAGCCCGGGCTTAATGAAGCTACTAAAGCACGGATAAAATGAAAGCTCCGTTCGAAAGCGGAGCGGGATGTTGACGAAGCGAAAATCGGGCACCCCTTGTGCACAAATTCCAGGGGCCGGGAAAGGAATGCGTACCGGCCAAGTTCCAATCCCGCACACGACATGGTACACGCACGAATTACGGGCATGTTTTGATAAACTTCTGCCAACCGGCAAAACACGCAAGACAAGTGAAACATATTTCTGCGTGTATGGAATTTTTCGTTGGCTTACGATACATTAATAAGATGTACCACTCACGAAAGCTCTTCAATTTTGTGAGCGTCAGAAAAGCAAAGATTAACACTCAAGGTCATATCCATTCAATACATAATTTTAATCAACCCTAGGTGTCATTTGACACCAAACAGGCAGTAGACGGAATTATTGGTGAGTTTTGAGGAAATACTCACCAATTATCAGACCGAATACCATCTACAGAATTTCGCTATTAAATGCTATACTATAGCGTTTATTTCTATGCCGATATCAAGCCTTTCAACAGACAGCAAATCAATTATTATGATATGTAACAAATACGAAAGCTCGTATTTTTATCAATTGAAATATACAACGTACTCTTTTTAGCAAGGGGAAATTAACCAATGGAAAATAAAAACGTTTGAATTTTGTGCTACAATTTCCCATTAAATTTTGATTGTAAATTCATTAAAAAATGCATAAAATTCTAACGGTAAAACCGGTAAGCATTTGAAAAAATATACTTTGGTTCTATTTTATAACATTAATTTATTTTACGTGTTTCCCCACCCTTCAAGATTTTCAAATGCGAAAAACCTCAAAAGTTTACCAAGTCAAACAATGACGCCATTGGAGTCAATGAATTAATTTTATATGCTCTTGAAATTGGCAAAGGGGTGTAAAAATATGTATAAAATTAAAAATAATTTAACACAATGGTGAAAATGTCATAGGAATCAATAAACGAAAGCCAAATACAATATCTTATTTATCTAATGACACCTAAATTTGTTCGAAAAAAATTTTTAGACATGTTTAAAATATTTACAGTTTGGTAACGATGATCAATTTTTATATATTTTTTATGTATCATTGTGTCAATTTACGTCTCGTTTGATCATTAGTGTGACCGATGAAGCGGCCTCAAAAGCAAACCTTTCACAAAACCACCCCAGATCGGAATGGAAAAAAGAGAATTTTTTAAACACATTTTTTATCCTTCGTCATTTGAATGGCACATAAATATTCTGCGAGTCGTACCGAGAAACTTTTAGCTCTCACAAACCGGTGCTCGTTTTGCTTTCCATTTCGTAACGAATCGATTTTCCCATCAACAAAAAGCATTGCGAAAAAAAAACAAGATAAGTTCGCTTCCGGACACGGAGGAGTCCACAAAGTGCACGCGTAGGATACGGATTTTTTTCCTCCAACGGATTCAAATTTTGCCAATTAAAAGCAAACAAACAAGAACATCGCACTGAAGCAAAGCATGCACCATAGACGTGCGCACATAGAAAGGCGAAAAATAAACATTCGAAAAGGATACCACCCAAAAAAGAGGATATGCGTTGAGAACCGAGCAGGTGCAGTTCTGCTGTCGTCGAATTTTTAACGCGCTCGAATAAACCCAGTAACAAACGTAGACTTTAAGAGGAAGGCGTAAAAGAAAGCCCCGCATGATGAGCAGCATAAGTTAGGTAGCATAAGTCGCGGCAGTGATGAAGAATAGATTTATTACGAGTTAAACGTGAGTGTGAGAGTGTGCTGCGTGTGCGTTGTGAGTGTATAATCATTCAGATATGTATAATGCGTGTTAGCAACGTCTTTAGTAACCACCCTTGCTCCCTATTTCCCCGTCCACCTTCCCTCCCAAGCAACTCCCAATTCCGTACTAAACGAAGTAGAAAAAAGCATGCACAAGGAGCGTGACAAAACAGATGAGGATTTAAAGACGTTTTCCGGATTAGCTCTTCCGACAGAAGGTTTTAGCTAGAAACCCTCTCCCCCGAACGGGGGACGTTTATTTTTCTTCTCAAAATGATACAAAGAAAAATTAAGAGTGTTACAGGGGACGTTATTTTATTTAATCCCGCATAAACTTAAGCATCCGAGCGAAACCATGGCGTTTTTTGTTGAAGTAGCGAATCTCTATTTTATATTAAGTGATGTCGGTGTGGCGAAATAAGTGGGAGCGAGCAAAATACAACCATCTCGAAACGTACGAGGTTTCCATGGACGGAAAAGCAAACACGAAAGCGTATCGCACCTAAATGTCTCCATCCTCCCAGCCTAACCAAACGCGGCACAACACGTGATACAATTCATGACTTTTGGTTGGAGGTTAAAGTTTGGGAACGCAATTTGCGATTACATTTTTTCCTCCACGTCCTTCACCACCAGTAGCGTGATCTTTTAACTACCGGCGGTAGCTATTTCACCCACAGGCACAGTACAGTAACACGAAAATATATGGGTAAGTGAGTCAAGAGCACGTGCAAAACGCAACTGCACCGAGGAATTACTCGCTGGGAAGTCTCTTTGTGAAACGCGTACGGTGGATGCGGAAATGTGTAAAAAATTTAAGGAAAGAGAAGAAAACCGCTACGATAATAAAAACGCCATCGCCACTGCAGGACCCATACCACCACCAGTACGATGGTATTTGTATAAAAAACATGCATTTTGCTTCGTGTTGTGTTTATATCTGTTTATGACGTTTTTGTCCGAAAGGTTTGTTTGGTCGCGAAACCGAAACTAAGCACAAATGGCATTTGCAGGTAAGTTAGACCTAGCGTCGCATAATAAAATATTACATTTCTTATACATTTTTACATAATTTAATACAAGAATACATTTTTTATACATTCTTTAAATTTCAGAATCGTTAAAAAATTTTATAAGGCACAACATTAAGTTATCGCTAAACCAGGTGCCAAACTGACAAAAAAAATAAAAGAAAAAATATTTGAAGCTTTTCAGAACTTTGGTTTAAGGATTTTCTAACGAAACCATATATTTTTAAATGTGTGTTTGAATTTTCTGCTATGCGTAAGCAGAAAAGTATTCAATATAAACAGGAAACCGGTTAGTCACAGCGGATGTGATTCAAGAATCGTTCAGAAAATCGTATGTTGTTGTGAGATAAATCCTACTTTTTAACATTTATTTTTCATATATATTTTCAGTAGATGTCACATGAATGCTCAGAGAGGATAATTGCCAAGAGTTTTTACTTTTTACTACCATCAAATTTTTGACTTTTAAAAAACTCAGTGTTTCTAAGATCCAGTCACAGTTTTACCACGTAGATATTCCGATTGAGTATCGCTCCGTACACCATATAAGAAGACCACATCTAATCCAGAGGATTCTAAAAAATAAACATTAATCAAAACAAAAGGAAAGGATAAAGTCGGTGCTAACAAAAGATATGTTCCTACTTACACTACCAAATTTATGGAAATAACTCCTTTTTTACTCATGTTACCTTTCATCTTTTATCTAGAGCAAATCAAGTTAAAAAAAAGTATGATTTATCGTGTTATAACAGTCGCAATGTTTAATTTACCTGGTTTTATTCGTAATCTAGTTTTCGCGTGAGCCCTTTAATAGAACTTCCAACGATATTCAACAATTTTTATCGACTTGGAATCGCGAAACAAGGAAGCATTAATCATGACTTTATTTTTTTACCAATTTTCTTCTGCACAACCAATGGATTCCAGTGACTACACTAAGCATTCTGTTCATTCTCATGGATGGAAATTGCTATCTTTATACCCCGCACCTCACCAGAAACAAACTTCTATGATAGAACCACTAGGTAAACAGTTTTCAGTCGCAAACTGAATACGAAACGCTCATTAATAAGTGCACTACACTTTCCATTCACACCTGCAAGCGAGAAGTACCACATCGAATTTCCGTGTATTATCTACATTGCACTCTCCGAAACTTCAACCAACCTCGCGAGCTTCATCGATCGGTGAAAATAAATTTTCCTCGGCACACGTTTGATGAGTGGTATCATCATAATTATCGTATCCCGATAGCACATATCCACACCCATCGCCTGCTTCCTGCATGGACGTAATGCAATCTCACCCGGGAGAAGCACTTTGTGTAGCAATGTAATAAAATTAAAGCAGCATTTTGCTGCAGCGCATCGCTGCTACTGGCGCCCGGAGCTGAAGTGCACCGTTTCTTCTACCGTCACTTTGGTACCACGATCACCAAAGTGGTTACCATAATTACATTTACGGCGAGCGAATCGGGAGCTATCATAGTAAAAGGGAGCCAAGTGCGACAAGTGTCTTGCGATATGCTTATCGTTGCAACATGAACAACTGAGTGCTTTAAGCGGTTTTGGTGGGAGTAATAATCATAGCTGCTGTATTGGAAATACAATAGCATTGTTATTAGCAATGTGTTGAGCTTCCATTTTTTGTGTATTTGAAGTTATTTTATTTTATCATTTTTTATGCGATTCAGGCGCATGCAGTCTCGACTCAATCGCAGCAGGCGTTTATTTTGGACAAACACTTTTTCACATCTCAAACAAATGATACAACTTCTCCGATACTATCTATCAGACAATAAACAGATCAATTATTCTTGTTCGCAACGCTCGAATGTCTCTGAAGGCACCACTTATCGTCGAAACGCTTCCTACCCATGCATATATTCTTTGCCTCCCGCTTCCATCTCTACATTGTCTACGAACCACTCAAGCGACGTTAACACGTGCGTGTTGACAAACGCCATACTTCAACTCACGGACAGGCTGGTCAATAAAGCTCGCGGTGAACACGGACCATTATTATTTCGTAGAGCGGTCTTCAGCGGTCTTCAGCGTTCGCTTGTCTCGTGCATAGATTGTGTCGTTTTTTAGATACCACGTGAAGAGCGTGCTCAAGATGGCATTTCCTCGGTGAGCTCTCCGCTTCGAGCACGTCCTTTCCAAACCACACAAGACTCGTTACGAGTCCGTCAAGCGGTAAGCACATAAGAACATGACATTATTTTCATTCCGAAGACTCATCCTCCTCTCAAGTCGGTAAGTATGCGACCATCGGTAAGTATGTGTCAACTGTAAGATGCTTCTAAAAACGTGTATTAAGTTCACGCATAAATAGGAAATTATGTGAGAACATGTTGTTCGTAATTAACACGTATCGGTGATAGATTTTGCTACCAATCAATGTTTGAACCCAACTGCAACCAAAAGGACAAATACACCCGCAACTTGTATCTCTTTGGTTCTCTTCCGGTCGCGGACATTAATCGAACCGATCTTCGACGATAATTCGATGGAAATCAATTTCCTCCAGCTGCTCGCCGGCATCAACACCGAAACGCTCCCACAAGGATGTCCCATCTGCAGTGCGACCGAACACGTTCCGAGATGGTGATAATCGTGACTTTTCTCGATGAAAATTCGACCGGGATGTTCGGAACCACTATCGAGAGATATTCAGACAGTAGATAAAACAAGCAAAAACATCACATCGAAAAAGATAAAAAATGAAAGGTTTATTTTTTCTCAGAACTCGCCGCTTTCTTGCATTCGAAGAAATTCTTCAAATACCGATTTAAATTTACCATCATCTAGCCCGATTCCGTATCATAATCGAGCTGGAGATTCCGGGAAAGCTGATAACCACTTTCATCAAAGTCATCTGGAATTCCTCCGTCCAGGGGGTGTGAAATGGGACGTGTAAAACGCGGTGGAAACCAATTATTCATAATATCTCCCTCACCCGACGGAGACACCCGGTTATCGGAGCTTTGGGGTGGCCATTATTATCGGGTCGACCATTCTCAATTTCGCTCGCTGCGCGCCTCGCCAACGCATAACCCTTTCCAGCGAAGCGAGCCAAGTGCTTTGATAAGGCCCCCGGGATGGGTGGATGATTATTGCCGGGCGTAATTATCGTCTGCGTAACTTTTCGCACATTAGAAACCAATTTCCTGGGCTAACGATTATTAAGTGAGGGCGTTTGTTAATAGTAACGGTGTGCTGCCACTGTACATTACGATAAGGTTTTGGGAAGTAATAAAAATTGTAGAAGAAAAACACATTTCAAATACACAAATGAAAGCAGAACACAACGTCCGTTCGCATCAAAGCAGTCAAAGTCAATTTTTTTCCTCTTTAGGTCTACTCACCCCTTCAATGCAATATGCAAATGAAAATGGAAAATCAATCCATAATCCCTGAACGTCCCTAGGATATGCATAGGATGTCAGGTGACGCACACATCCCTTGTTGTGGCAACAAAATATTGCCTTTTCTCGTCGAAAGGGTCGCGCCGATTCGACGGATGTGCGTACCGTTCAATCGTCGTTTCGTCACTTTGTGACAACTTAGCCGGTCTGCTTCGAAACTCGTTCATGCCAGTCATGCCAGGAGGTTGCAGAGCTGTATGGCTTTCTTTTTTATTCGTGCCCCCAACAGCAGAGATTGCTTCCATCCATCTGACAGGCCGTGCATGATGAATTGAATCCGGCAACGGAGCCGATGACGTTGTGAAAAACTTCCCACTCAGCGTTGTTTTGTCTGCATGCGAGATCTTCTCATCCGAAACCGAATGACCGCACACGGAACTGGCTTTGTTTGTGTGACCGCATCTGTGGCCTGTGCAAAATCCCGAGCGGCGAAAAAAACAAAACCCTTGCTCGGAAACGATGCACCCGCATGACGTTCGATGAAGGATAATAACTCTAAGTCATCAGTGTCGTTGCTAGTCGTACGCGGGAATCAATAAGCAATCCCCTTTCGGATTGAAGTGATCACGGGATGCAGCATGACACGTTCGGAGGGTGTCACTAAAAGACGAAATAAAACATGTCCAATTCGATCATAAGCCAGGTTCAGACACGAGACATTGTTGGAAAATCGACGTCAAAGCAGTTAAATAAAAGCGACCAAATCGCTGCAACCGGCTCGATCGCCTAGCGACGGTATACTTCGACAGCTTTTCCTGCCAATCAATTGCTTGATGCCCTGCCAGACGGTTGTCATGAGACTGGCCTTTTAGTGAAGTCCCGTGGTTGATTTTTCAGGTCGTTTAGCTACCTGTAAAATAAACGACTGGAATTTCCAGACGCTGAGGCTAGAGCGTCGAAATTCAACCTAATCCGGCAATAAACATTAACAACGCACATAAATAAATACGGTAATCCAATACCTGTCTCAACCATATGCTAGCCGTAAAACGTAAACAGAACGATAGTACCTGAAAATTGTACGCTTTCCGAAGGCCTTCACGACTGGTAATTAATACCTGTTCCTGTCCAGAACCGTGTCGCCTGATTCGCTCGCTAAGTTCCTCCTAATATCCACCCTCTGTCGTAAAGATATCGCACAATGCTGACGCCCGAAATTTGCAGTTTAGTTTTGGCTCACCTCGACCTCGCCAAAAATAAAGAAAGAACCTCGACTGGAAAGCTTATAATGTATATTCAAACATATATCTCAATTCTTCAATTGCTCTTTCTACGCTCTAAGAAACAGAATGAACTGTTCAAATATTGAATTTGTTCCCTCAGTATCAACAAATTATTTTAAACACTTTAATAACACATCGTCCATTCCATTATGAACTTAACACCATCCAGAAGAATTCGTTCCTGGTTATGCGACAAACTTTGCCCAGTGATGGATTCTATTCAACACCCGCTGGACGGAGTTTGTCGCACAATCCGTGTTGATTCTGTGCGTTATGCTTACAGATTATTCTGTTTTTATAATACACTTTCAGCACATTGTCATTCACACCTCTCGAGCGCCACTGCCTGGAACTTGCCTGTCGATGATTGTGGGAAGGGCCGACATTAAAGTACAACTACTGTGATATGACCATAACTCAGATCACAGCAGAAGTTCCTTCAATGTAGACTCCCGGCTTTTGAATCGCTCTGCAATGCACTCTTCCACTCACTTCAACTGGATGAATCTCGTCAAGGCAGGATGTTTCGGGAGCAGCAGCAATATCAGGTAACTACCGCTGTGATATGGTACGGATTACATTCCAACATATCACACCGGGAGTTCCTTCGATTGCCACTGCCAGGAAGTGTGCGATGATCTGACCGAGCAATAATAACAAACACTCACACACACGACAGCTGGGATGCTGCTGCTATCTGCAGTGATGGTCTAGCTTTATGATGCTCTTAGTACGGTAATCATAAGGTAGAACACCAAAGTAGCTAGTTGCAGTTCACGATTTCTGCTCTTAACTTGCACTTTACCACACGCCGGCTGGGTTCGTTTGTTTAGGACGCGAGTGTTCGGTCTAGTCACTAGAGAGAAACCGAACCGTGTGCGACAGCGACTAGTCCGACAATCGCCCCAAATATAACGACCGCTTTTTTCCTGCTTGCCACTTTACTCGCTTCAACCTCACCGTTTGACTCTCGAATCACAACTGATGTCCTGTCGATCGCTGGCAAGGTGTTAAATACCCTCCTCATGCGATCTTACCTGATCGTTTTCGATAGTTCTTTCTATTTCGATCAAACCCGCACGACATTTTACGCTTGCAAGGTAGCAAAACTGTTTCCAAAATCCAGCGCTCCGTTCAGGTAGCGATCACTACCTTTCATTAGGCTCCGACCCTTAACGACCTGTCGCATGGTTCGCGTGGTTTTCGGTATGTTGACGCCCCATTAAAATTCCAAACAGTGGCACAAGACGTGAAAGTGGAAGTAGGCACTTAGAGAAACGTGTTTTAGCGAGTTTCAATAATTAAGAGAACGGTTTAGTTGGACATAGCCCGAACTTTGCTTAGGGTAAGCAATGGAACATTCTACCAAAATGGAAAGTTTAACGATTTTCAACGGTTTTTTTGCGACAAGGTCATACCAACGGACATTTTCTAATCGCTGGGCATGATAGCGACTGTAAATCAAACATATGTTCGTGTTAATTCTATTTACAAGGGTAAAATTTCATGCAAGAAAATGAAACATGCATACAGCAGTGTTTCTTTAAATCCCTCGCTTTTATTGCCCGTTATTAGAAAAGATTTAAATTTGTTACAAAACAGCTCATGGACTTTGCGTTTAGAACGTTTTGTTAACGTATCATGGCCATCGAGCACAAACGTGTTGTAATCCAGTTACGTAAACCACACCTAAATGGCATGTAAAAAATGCGATTCACACAATTAAATTCTCTCGCATGTACCACGCATAGTGAGCGGAAAGTATGCACGATTTTTACATATTTATTCACATAAAATAGCACAAAACGATACATGGTCCACGCTATTACGCCCATGGGGAGGATTAAACTGCAACTTAGGAAAAGTTTTTCTGCTGTTCAGATTTTTTTAAACCACCATTCGGAGACACAATGCTTATCGGAACATTCGCGTGCAAGTTGGTCGTTAGGGCGTGATTTTATAACACGCTTCTTGGAAAGGTTAGAGCACGACGAGCTGGCTGAACTGAAGTTACATGTTTCAATATTTTAATTTATTTTTCTACACTTCGCTCTATTGCTGACCCGTGCTGAGCTGGTTGATGAAAGGTGCAAGTTTTGAAAACAAAACATGTTCAAACCTTTCAGTGAGGATGAATCAATCGTAAGAATATTAAACTTTAATGGTGACTTTACTGGAAAAAAATATGTTGATGGTAAATTAACTTTACTCTAGCAATACTGTGCCGTGTCATTTGTCATAAATATCTTGTATTTTTAAATGACAGTTTTATTGATCCAAAAATAGATTGATTTGAAGAACCTCCAAGCAATTTTACTTATAGCCAAACTTATAACAAAGCAACAGTTATATAATGTTTTTTTATTATTAGGAATATGTTGGAAATAAAATATAGGGTTTTGTTGTATAATGTTCAACATAACCGGAATCTGTTACCAGTTTTAATTTAGCCAAGATTTATTTGGCAAAACAGAATGTATCACTATACACTGAGTAAACGTAATTCCGTTGGAAAATAATCGCTATTTTCATTTACTTTCAATTGCATTTCAATAAAAAAAAATCCACTCAAATTTCAGATAAACTCTATGTTTGAAATAAAGCTAAAAAACCAGAAAAACGATCTAAATTACGATTGAATGTGCAAACAGCTGCATTTTCCCACTTTGAAACAACTGTCACTGACAAACCAAACTTGGCAAGCATTCCATACCAGACCAGCCCCGGTTGGTCAGTTTCAGGCTTCAATTTCAATTTACAAAATCATACAACGCCCACCGCCCCCGAATTCCGGTTCCGGTTCCGAAAGCGAGCAAAAAGAACCATTTCTTTCCGCACACGAGTCTGCGTGCGGGTAAGGGCAGCTGTAGAATGCAGCGGAACCGATCCGGGCTGCAACCGCATCGGTGCCGGCTAAGCATGTTTTCATTGAATGCGATTTATAACGCTTTAACAACTTTTACGAACTCTCTGACCCGCCCGTTTGGGGCGCACTGAAGCCACATCAATATCATCGGTTCGGTTCGGTGGCAAGAGGAGCGAGAATTCAGCTGTGCTAAATCAAGAAGGAAAAAAACATACAAAAAACCCAGCCATGCTTTAGAAGCGATGGACCCTCAAATCAATGCCATTGATAAGCGATTGAACTTTCGGCGAAAGTTTTCTTTCGATCAACAATTCATTTGTTGGTGGAATTGATTGCTTTCTGTGAGGAAAAAACATTACAACAAAACGGTTGAAGTTGTAGAAAAAAGGTTTAGAAGGAAGAAATTTTGTGTTCAATATTGTTTGAAATAATACAACATTAAACCGTTGCTACAGTTTACTCTTCAGGTAAGATAAATAATATTTTATCTTCCTTAAGCGTGCTTCTTAACACAACAAAAGCGTCATCATCTCATAATTACGAGCGATGCAAGTGAATCCCACCGTCTTGCGTTGAAGAGCGAAAGCTGGTAAAGCTATAACTTTCTGATCCGGTTTGGAAAGGTCAAGCTCCGATAAAACCACCGGGCAAGTACTTGCCCTGGTAGGATCGATTCCACAGCCAAGCACGATCTGTAGCTAAGGGCTTTATCCTAAAGCAAACGATCGAAAAGGTTGACAGGCCGAACAGCAACAGCACAATGAAGCTAATAAAATCTGCTATCAACAAGCGAACGTCCCATCGCCTCAAGCACGGCTGCAGCCAAAGGGCAAATCTGGGAAACAAATGACTTTCGTCTGGTCCGCAAGGGTACAAGGGTACGGTAAGACAGCGTCTCACGAAACCTAACACACAAAAAATAAGCATAACCCCTGACCGGCGTGTGCAGCCCTCCCGTAGCCCCCAAAACTGTTTACTACTATTTCATTAACTCTGCTGACGGTGTTTTGATTTATGAAACTTTATTTATGCTTGTGCACCCGTGGCCCTTTTGCTTTCAAAATTATTCACGACTAAGGGAGGGCAAGATTACACGTGGAGAAAAAACAGCCCCATCCAAGTTTCCGAGCGATATAGAGCATTTTACGGGCTATGCAATACACGTTACGATCTTACACCACCCGAAGACAATCCAGCCAAGCTTGCGTTTCTCTTCGTTGGAAAGTAGGATCACTCAATTTTGCGATGATTTAAGGAACTAATCCGAACAACAATTTAAGGCACATCGCTCTGACCCGTGAGACATTTATCATGCAGCAAAGTGCAGCACTGGCCCCTTTTTCCTGTACTGCTGGCAAGCCATCTGGGTTAATTGGACGGAACGGGTGTCGTAAATCAACGATTAAAATCAAGCGTACCTGCGGGAGGGGAATTATTTATTTACCCCCATTACCCTACCCCTTTGAGTCTTGTGTTACAAACCAGTGACGGAAAACAGATTTAATTAAAGTCAATGGTTTTTTAAGGTTATTTAATAAAAATTAAAGGAGTAATTTACACCATTTCAAGCTGGAACCACACAAAAAAGAATAATAATTGAGCATACCATGAAGAAAGATCTTTTTTTTTTCATTTCGACAAAGTTAAAATAATTGCCTTTTAAATTATTACAATTAAAACAATAATTGTCGACGGTGAAATAAAGTTCGGATGCTAAAATTTTTTTTTAAACGTGAACACTTACACTGGAAGTAAATATATGGAGATAAATACTGTAATCAGAAAATTGTCATAATTAGACATAATTAGAGAATGGAAAAAAGCGAAAAAAAAGTCAGTTGTGCGAACATCGTAAAACACCATCACTTGGCAGTATAAACACGTACTTTCAACGAAATTCAGTGCCCTTTAGTGCCAAGTTTTTTTTATATTTGAATTGTCTCACATCTATCAAATTTGGTGAATCCCAAACGTGCCAATAAAATCTCTAAAGGTCTAGGCAAGACTTAAGAAAACTCGCCATTACATGAGATTTTTTCTATGGGTCTAATAAGAATCATAACCAATTGGGTAAATTCAAAAGATATTTCATTTTTCACAAGATTAGAATTTTCCGTGCCGTTAATTTGTGTAACTTGTTTGTCATAAAAAATGTATGTTATTTCATTTTTTTAGTAGAAATATCATACATTCTTTCTGCCTCTTAAAAATACTTTATTAAATGAGCATTAAAAAATCTCCTCGCTATACTTTAAGCGACGCATGCAGAACAAATTTCTGGGATTTCATTTTCACACCCATAAAAATGTCACACACACACCCACCCATGCACAAAACCAAACCCATGTGAAGAAATGCAACGTAAAAGGTTCCACGTCACCCAAAAAAAAAGAGAAACCATAAAAACCATGCCAAAACTACCGGCGTAAGCATCCGGCCGTTGGCTACCCTTGTGCATTGCCAGCAATGCATGTCTTTAGCTGCTTGTGGCTTCCTAACTCACAGGGTTTGCTACCGCACACATACGTGCGCGGACTTTCGCTACCCGGGAAAAACTTTGCCCTTTTACCGTTGCAAACACGAACGAGCAGGATTTGTCCTTCCAGCAACCAGGTTGGTATGCTCGGTGGTTCCGCATGTCTCGGTCGGCTACGCTACGCAGGCATAGTTTCATCGCTCCTTCAAGGATTCGCCCCTCCTGCGTACGTGAGTACCTGGGCCGGTGTAGCGAGTAAACACCCGTGTTGTGATAGAAGCTCAACCGCGGGTGCGCTCGGCACCCGCGAGCGTGCTACGGGTTGATAAATTTATTCCGGCAGCGCCCAACTGGAAGCACAACCCAAAAGGCAACGTGCAAAACAACCGCGTAATCCGGCGTAACCTCCGGCGGCCGTTCGCGGAGGTTGTGGAATGCAAAACGCGGAGCTCGCAAAGCCGGCTCAAAGCGCTGCTGCACGGTTTTTGCAAGGAACCCGACGCCCGACACGACGGGTGAATAACTTCACGAGACGCGCAAACACTACATCCTGGGCCGGGTCCACCTCGGAACCGACCGCATCGGTAACAATCGCACTCGCAAGTTCCGGTTTTGCGGGAGAACCCGCCTCGCCTTTCCTGCTCTCGCGAGCCAACTTTTGGGGAATTTAATTATTCAGTAGTTACACCGAAGAAATTCCACTACACTACCGTTACCGTTCGGCATTACGGAACTATTTCCTGTGTCACCACCGACCACCAAAGACGGTGTGTTTCGTGCCCAAAAGCAGCCAGTGGCAACCACACGTACGCAGCCACATGCATGCAATGAGCGACCGGGCGTCTCCATTTGGTGTGCAAATGACAGTAGAGACGGAGGGTTGGGCTATACGCACCCGATCTTAGTGCCCCCAGGGACGTGGTGACACTGATGTAGCATTACATTATCATTCCATCATACACGATGTGCTGTGGAGCGCTTCTCGTCCTAGAAAAGGTGCTAATGCCCATGGACTCCGTGTTGACCGTGGCAACGATAAAGCTGATGTTTCCATTCTCCATTCGCTGCGGTGCTCCTTCGGATGTTCTATCTCGTGTACGTCCACCCACCGGAGTGCGCATGCGCCCGGAAACATTCATCTGCAATTCATTCGAAACAAAACAGTCAACAATTTTCCGCTTGTCCCGCGACTGGGAGAAGCGCCGAGACTGCTGAACGATTGACCGAGTGAACTTGAAAACCGTGCACAGTGCACAGCACGTGGATGTGTCACCGGTACAGTTCCACCCACTGCACGTCTAATCCAATTGCATTTCGTTCGCTGCACCAGGGAGAGGAGATTTGTGATGCCACTTCCCCCCGATGGAACTGTTTATTTTTGCATTTCCGCAATTTCCGTCGCAAACTCCCACACTCCTTTCCCCTCCTCAATGGGTCAGCATCCATTGGGCCACCGTACAGCCGTACGAATAACTAGCATAAATAAAGTTTAGTAACACCGAACCCCTCCGTGCGGTGCAACTGTTGCGGGATTTAGGAGCAACTCGTGCACACTTCCTTTAACGGCAGCCTCCCGGCACGGCGTGTGCTGGGTTGCACGGGCGAAAACATAAACAATGCTCAGAGTCGAATGTTTAAGTTGTGGTGGGGGAGGGGCGGTAGGTGATGCCAATTCCCAGAGCAGAACCACCAGCTCGTGGTAACGATGTGGTAGGCTGGTATTGATTTTCCGGTGGTTTAGCACCAAATACTCGCGTTGGTTCCTCCCATTCACGCCCGGCAGATCTATTACGCTCGGAGGAAAATGCAGATTTAAGCTCCTATTTGGAGCATTTTTTCAACCTATACATGAGATTCGTTGTTCGATAGGGATCGTGAACTAGAGGAGTTAGCGAAATTATAAGCCTCCAGACATTGACATTTCATTACGGACATATTGTTGACGTTACAAATATTACCGTAGCTGACATGTATTCAACTAAGGTTGCAAAGATATAATCGTACATTTATAAGTTTAAAATTACTATCCCAATTGTTTAAAATTCTAATAATTGAACCAAACGATGCAATAATTGTAATACAGATTGAATCTATTTTCTAACTTTTACCATGAGATTGTTTAAAGTAATGTCTAGCAACATTATCATTTTCATAGTATATCTGTCTGAAAAATGAAAAAGTAATGTGTTCTAATTGACTTTGATTTTTTAAATAACTAATATATCTAGTTCTGTAAAGCGTATTATAACCAAATGAAGCAGAACTGTTTAAGAATGAAGTGCTTGATGATTATATGTCGTGGTTCCAAATTAAAAGAAAGATTATCAAATCATTTTACTTTCTTGAAAACAGTTTACCGAACATTTAATAGAAAACGTAATTATTAAAAAAAGTAAAAAAGTAAGAAATTTTCTACATATTCACCTTATTCTCAAAAAAATCACGAGTCATAATGTTCAACTATCACTTATAAATTAATTATTACTAAATCATCAAATACAAATATTGGAAATATAATTGAAGTATAATTACTAATACCGATTATAATAAAACCTAATTTGATGAATTAATATTGATAAGTGGTTATTAATTACCTTAATGACTATCTCAATAATTGATGTGCAGGCAAAATCAGAATCAATTGAAAAAAAATTGAATTTATTTTGAGGACATCGCTTGAAAAAAATTGAAACTAAAAAAATAAATGCGCACCTTCAGTAATGTACTTTCATAACCATCTGCTTTGTAAACTTCATGTACAAAACAAGAACAGACATTTCATTTAAAATGATAATCTTTTTTAACTTTGCGTCTTATCACAATTTGTTTGTAATGTAACGTTGTTCAGCGGCACAACCCATAAAAGCACTCACACACACATGTACAGAAACCTAACTTTATTCTCCATTTCTCAAGCCCACTCGTGTCGTTGCGGTTGGCTCCAACAGGCAGGCAGTTTGCGCTTAACCGCAAGATAAGATTTATACCAGCCCGATAACAACGTTGTTTAGGAACGCTTTTTAATATCTCACTCCCTCCGCTCCCACCCCCAACGAGCCACCATCCGTCTTCGCCAAGGAGTAGCGAACCTTTCCTGCTGGACGATGGTGACGGCCTGATAAAGACGCTATCGTCGGTAATGGGCAGTGGTGACTGTCAACTCGGCCCGCGCGGCAAGCTGACTTTCCTCATAGACCGGGTCGTTTGAACGGCAAATCACATCCACACAGCGAACCGACGGCAGCGATGAACATGATGACGGTCAAGAGTGAGGTCAGCGATAACCTACCGGGTTTGCTTTTCTGCTCTTTTTTTTCTTTTGCCCTTGCTGGTTTCTACGAACATTCTTAGTGGCTACATTTTGTCGTTCTGGTTTCGCCCGTGCCCTTTCTGCCGACGGCGACACTAAATAACCAACTCACCTCGTCGAAACCAAAACTGACCAGGCGCCTCCATCCTTCAGCTCCAGCTGGTGAAACGGTCGATCTCAACTTCCAGTCCGCCTCGATTCCCCTCTCCCCTTCTGCTTAACGGAAACAAAAACATCCGAAACGCTGCGGGAACGGTTTTCCCTACCAAAACCGCGAGCTCCCTTCTCCCCCACCGGTAAGTTTTCAAGTGTTTATAAAGTAGAATATCTTTTAATCGTGGCAATTATCATTAACACCCTTTTTATCTGAAAGCTTTCACCTCACACCGCAGTGGCGTGAAGCGTGAAAGCGTAAATAAATGCTCGCTCCACACGCCGCTGCTGACTTTTGCGCGTGACAAAAATGGCACACGAATCGCACACAATTTACCGCCCGGCGTCCGGTTGGCATGGCACGAGGGGCGCGAGGGGACCATGATTTGTGTTCCGTTGCTGTGCTGGGCGCAAACAGAGACCATCATTAAGCTGGCGACACACGCTGCATGCGATTTAATGGAGCGCACACCTCAACGAGAATCGAGATTTGGCAACGCCTGGAACCGAAAAGGTGGATGAAGTTTCGTAACGGTGGAAGGAATCACGGTGCACGCGGAATCGCCGACGGGAAAGCGTGTGTGGGTTGAGTGCATTTGTATCTTTATGCACCGTCTGGAATGGTCTGGAACATAAATGCGTTCATTTAGTTTTAGTATCGGAAACAGATGGGAATATTTAATGTCAAAGCTCAACAACTCTTAATGTGATTTGGAATCAATGAACTAAATGATGTGAAACGTTAATTGTAGTATTGTTACATGAAGCAATTGTACTTGATTATATTTTTTATAATTTTTCTTCTTAACTTTTTGCAATAATGCGTAGCATAAAAGCTATGTTGTTTTTGTTGTTTTTTTTTTCTACACGGGTCTGGTTCACCACGGGTTGATAATATTTTGTGTTACTGATGAAGGTTTCTTCGTGACATTTTTATGAAAATGTTGTTTATTTTGTTCCCCCAGATGCATATGAATGTAAACACATTTAATTTTTCGTCAAATTAAAATACATCACAAACAGTGAAGCTACTGCACGATAATAATAAACAATGCAATAAGGTTGTTCATCCTAAATAAACAAAAGTGTATACAATTTGCTACTTTTAATTACCCTCTTCGTTATCTAAATCCATCAAAATTGGTCTAAAATAATAATTACGGAAAATCAAAGTGAGAAAATATCAAGTTTAAATAAATAAGTTTGTAAAACATGTTTGTAAAGGCTATAAAGCATTTTAACATCACTAACGATAAGTGACCAATTTAAATCTTCTGGCTGGTAGAAACCGATTTCAGTCGATTTCACCATGTTGGTCGAGGTAACGATGATGGCCAGTTACAGAAGTGAGTAGCCTTGCACTAAAGCTATGATGAAAAAAACTAAATGTGGACATTTCACTCTAACATGAGAAGAATAAAGAATTATGAAAAAATGAATTATGAATTTAAAATGTCAGCATATTTTTAATGACACGCATTATTTGTTCAATTGTTTATTTTTCTTTCAACTTTCAATTATAAGTGGGAGTTAATCAACGATAAATAGATAAACACTAATTTCCCGTTAGATGGTTGAAATCCAAAAACTTATTAGTAGGCGTCAGTTTCTATCAGAATACAATAATGCTGTTATTAGACGAGGAAAAATAATGTCAGGCGGTTTTGGATATTTTCTGCCAAATCGCGTTTGACAGAAAATATCCAAAACCATCTGACATTATTTTTCCTCGTCTAATAACAGCATAAAGGGCGAAGACAATTATGGCTTTTCAAAGTATTTTGGAAGTGTTGTTTTAATCAAAAATGTATCCTGCGATTTCTTTTATTCTCTTAATATGCTGACAATAATGAATTAAGGTAGTAAAAAAACATCAAAATTAAAATAAAAAGTGATATTTTAAATGAAAAATCTTCTCCGTGCTCCGACATTTAACTCACATTAAAGCCATTCCCACGAACAGTTTATCAAACAACGCCCCTCTTCACTGGCTAACCGCTGATTAGTAGCTTGATTGAAAATTCTACCCACCATACCAGCAGCAGCACAAAACACACCTTCCAATTGATTGCAACATACTCGTCTATGTCCCATGTCCCATTATCGAAAACACCGTCAACCTCCCAGTCCTTTCGATGTTCATTCATCTTGCCCGAGCCATACTGTCCCATCGGCGGCACCGCAATGTGTTTCCTATTTTTGGATAGTTTGACATCAGGCGCTAACTCACCAGCGCACCACGCGACACCGCACAAACAATCGACCGAAAAACACACCGTAAATCACATCCCCAACCTCTCCTCCGCCTGAAATGGCCACCGCCTTGATTAAACTATCAATTAGTGCACTTTTTCGAACCGGTTGTTCATAGGCAGCCCTTTCGGGCGGGGTTAAAGTGTGTGCAAGCGCAAGTACAACACAATATACTAACTGGGTGTGTTTGCGTGTCTGTGTGTCTGTGTGTGCAATGTGCACTAAAACAACAACACACCACCCTCAAATCCGTTTACGCGCCAATACCACCGTTGTGGCATCAATACATTTTTCTTGCAGTGGATCGAACGCGCGGACGCGGAAGTCGAAAGTGCCCCGTGTTTTGTTCCCTGCGAAACCCTTCCCCCGATCACCGATCGATAAGATAAATGATCGCGCAAAAGTTTTCCCTTTCTTGTGCACCGGGGTTGCTAGGAAAAAGCTGGCTAACGCTAGCGCTGCAGCCACCAGCATCCTAACGCTTTAGTTTTAGCTTGTGCCAGCGAGATTTAGCTGCCCCTTCGATTGATAGAGTCATTCTGCCAAGTGCGGAAAGACTAATAGATACCTCCGAGCATGGTTGGTTTTGTGAAAGTGTGGAAAGCAGCCGGGAGAAAAAAACACACACACCAAGAGAAGGTACTTTAGAAAGCTGCTAGCGGCACTGGCTGCTGGTGAAGGGAATCCATCAATATGCCAGCGAGTGTCGTTGATGAAAGTTTTATGGTTGATTGTAAAATTGATAGCAAAAGGAGAAGGAGAGATTGGCACAGCAGTCGGTTGTAATGCTCGCGCAGTGTTGTTTTTTCTTCTTTCCTGCATAACTCCGTACCTAATCTGCATTGCACTCCGGCTTCGACCCGGAGCAAAATATGGTGAAACGTGCAATGCTGGTTAAAGCAGATGACCGCCCTTCGTCAGATGCTTTGTGTGCTGTTTGATAAATTGAGTTGAGATTTTTGCAAAAAAAAACATTTTTTTAATCGAAAGCCAAAGCAATTGACGAGCTTGAATGCTAAGCACAACAAGCAAGATTATCATGTAAATTGCAAAAAAAATAAACATACGAATAACCAATGCCAATGAAAGTACAATGAACAATGAAAGATGAAAATGATGAATAACAAACAATTGCGAGCACAACGATAGCAAATGTTAAATAGCTACTTTCATTAAATGAACTGAAATTAGCATTGGATTGCTTTCATTCAAATGTTCATTTTTTGTATTTAATGGAAACTAACTTCAATTTAAGTATACATCATAAAAAAATAAAAAAAAAGAATTTTTGGTAATTCATTGAATAACTGAATAAATAACAAAAGCATGATAAGGCAATCACACAATTGTTCACAGATGTTATATTATAAAACAAATCTTGGTTACCTTAATTGTGATCTAATTATAAAAACAACTAATCAATGAAGCATATATAGCGTTAAAATATGCAATTAAATGGAAAGATAAATAAATGTCACTGTATTACAAAAATCAGAAATGTCTTTTTTAATTAACTTAACTGGAAGACAAAAATTTATCGCAAATTTTTGAATATTTGTCCACACAAATTTTTTAATGCTTTAAAACAATTTTAACTTATCTTCATCAGTTATAATGAAAATCTCAATAATTCTGATTCAAGATTTAAAAAAAGAATTATTTTGCCCAGGTCACATTTATAATTCGTGTATTTTAAACAATTGTGTATCCTAAAAAATTTAAGGAAACTATATCTTTAAAATTCAACAACAATACCTTGGTGTGGTTAGTATGGATGCTATGCATGCTATGTAAAAGATCATTTAAACTTCTTCTTATTATCTATCACTCTACGGTTGCACTTGGTGTTCGTGATTTTTGTTTGTTTATTTCGAAAAGCTTTCGAATGTTAAGCATTTCAAGCATTTTAACAAGCAACAAACTTCAATTTTCCCCTGTTTATACTTCCAATTCGATTGTTTACTAAAACTACCGGCAATGCAATGCCTACGAATGGAAATTTCACTGCAATGCAACGCATTCACACACCACCTACATGCCAACTTTTCTCTTCACAACCTCAAACCATACGATCCTAGGGCAACCCGTGGATCTATGTTAAAAAGTCGTTAAAAAACTTTCAAACTCCAAGTCAATCAATTTTACGGAATTGTCTTATATTTCTATTGCTTGTCGCAGAAAAAAACACGTTATACAGAGTTTTGCATTCGCTATGCAGTCAAGCTAACCCAACCAGAATTGCTACACTCGGATTGTCTCCTTAGAAAAGGCACAAACTTTACCTCTGTATAGGACTTGTACTAAAAAAATCCATAACGCTCTCTGCTCGCTTGACCTTAACTACGCGGGCAATCCCGTTCCCGTGTTCGGGACCATCATCTTCCCGCGGCATCAACTTTGTAGAGAACCATCCTCTCGGTCCCCAGCGGCCTGGGGAAAAGAATTTCCAGTGCAGCAGCGTAAAACTTTTCTGGCGGAAAAACAAAGATAAACACATCTTCTTCACCCGAGCTGTTCGGCTCGTCGCTGAGCCTGCCTGGTTCGGTAGTTTTGGGTGAGCGTTGGCTTTCTCAACTGTTTTGTCGAACGAAATGGTGTGCTTTTTTTGGTTTTGCTTCTGTGCACTTTTGCTGCTCATTCTCATCGTCGTTCAATTTGTTGCCATGATTTATTATGAGCACGAGATCATGACAAAATTTTCTCTTAAATCCACCAACGGAAGTCTGAAAATTCTTTAAGAAAAAAAAACAGCTCAACAGCTCCAGTCTTATCTTGAGTGGAAGAAAACCTGGCGAAACAGTCGCTCTTTTTCAGGCTCTCTGCGGTGGGCAGGAGGCTGACCGGATGGTGTTTTTTATCGCTTCAACACGCTGCCTCGTAAAGATGTTGTGTTGGTTCAGCCGGACCGGATTATGTCAGATGCAGAATGGTTAGTTTTCGACAGCCTGATAAAAGAGTTTGATATACGGAGCCCGGAACAAACAGATAGCCTTACTTTGGACACATGTCCAATTGTTTCGATAAATTTAATAATAAATTTAAAATCTCAGCAAACCGAAGGACCCAAACATCTCATAAAAAGATTATTGTATTATTGTTCAACCTTTAATTGAACTTGCACACAAATCTTCCACTGCTAACAAAATCGCTCAAAGCTCACCGGAATCGAGTGCATAAAATGAAACATAAATTTATTACGGCGATACTTTCGCGCAACAACTCGCTAATTAATGGGTTAAATAACTTTCACCCCCTGCGCTATGCAGGCTTCTCGTAAAAAAAATGCATAACTTCCGATGGTCTTCCATAAACTATTCACACCTCTCTCCCCGCTCCCAAACTGCTCCACGTATAGTAGAAATTGCGACCATTTAAGCCACCGTAAAACAGCGTCCGTAATTTTGCCCAAGAAGCACACATTTTTGCACACCATCACCACTAAATACCTCCACCAGGAGGGGGAGTGTTCTCACGAAGCACGAAAGTTTGAGTTTAAAATTTTCCACCCAGGCGAAGTTTTTCTTTTCCATTTTCGCCTCAGCTTTCACGAAAACTGTTAACCAAGGCGCTGCCTCGCAATGCGCCGAAAACCACAATAGCAAACGGAAACAGCGTCGAAAAGTGGGCAACGTTGTCTTGTCCGGAACCTGCAGCAGTTCCTCCCGTCACGCCTTCGTTTCAGAGTTTAAAAGCTTTACAACACCGAGTACTCTAGGTTCCGCAGCACAGAGGGTACAGCTTTCGGGTGCGAATTTTACATCACCCAGCGGGCGGATGGTTAGAAAAGGCAGAAACACAACAATGAGCCTCGGTGGAAAAATATTTTAATTATAAAATGGAGCCAACATTTCTATCTCTATTAGAAACGGAGTGTGGCTGCACGCGGAAGGTACTATTTTGTTTCGGGAAGTCGTGGAAAATGTCGCTATTTTTCGTTTAATTTAGCGAGCCCGAAGATTAGCAGAATTCGGGGAGATTATTCATCTCTACCGACTAGAGTGGCTAGGCTCGGCTAGTCAATCATTCGCCGAGCGACGGTTTGGTATTCTTACCGAAAAGATTACGCTTTAAGCGATAGCTTTCGGTCGTCTTTAGGGAAAGTTTTTGAAGAAATTTAGAGCTTAAGGCAAGCAACCTTAATGTAATGAATTCCCTTTATATGTTATAAGGAATTTATTTGTAAATATTCTACGCCGATCCATCGTCACAATGTATTCAAACCATTTTACCAGAAGAAAGAAAATCAGTTTGGTACATTTAAAGCATCGAAATCATCATTTTGACATGAAAACCCATCAACGATTAATAAAAGCAACATAATCTTGGTTACCCTCCGCACCAAATCGTCGTACACTGAGCTATCGAACGAGTAAACTTTGTTTACGCAAGCCTTAGAACTTCGTCGTCCGTGCACCCTTTTGTAGACATATCTCCTGCAGGACGTCGGTCCCATCTGCCCTCTCCTGCTTCCTTCCGTCGATAAACATCCTTCAAACGTTGTCAACAATAAACAAAGATTTGGCGTACTATGCAACGCACAGTACAGCCAACACTGACTCCCGCATACACACACAAGCCGTCCTCGAGCTCGAACGACGACTGGCAAAGATCAATATCACGGTAGCATCCGGTGAGATGACACAATTTTGCTGACATTGCCGTTGGCAAATTGTTGCCACATTCGTTCAGTTCACTTCAGTGTACCCAGCACGAGCTGCTCCCTTACGTTCGGGGTGGGTTAGATGATTTGATTGCAAAAGAAGGAAAAAAACGCTGGAAAACCTGGAAAACTTTCATAAAGCTCCGCATGGACCGGAGATACTTGCAACTCGTTCCTTTTCTCGTATGAATGGCGGTGGTTTGTACTCTCTCGGTACTCCTCGGAAGATGCTTTTACGTTTATTCCTTCCTAAGCATCGACCGGAGCAACAATGGTGGCTGCAGTGTTCAACTTCAATCTGAACTGTGTGTCGGGAGTCGGGCGGAAGTGTGTCAGAAGAAATTATGTTCCATCTCGGGCTGCCCAGAGGTGATGAAACTGATTCATGGCAAACGAGAAAGTCATCAACTGTCTCTCTGTCGACGGTGGTGCAAAACTGCTGTTGTGAAAAGCGTTGAGAGTTTTTAATCCATCGGTCGATTGTGAGGCAGAAAGGCTTCAAGAATGCAGGTTTTTCTACTTCAGCTTGTATACTAGAGACATCAAATTAAGACTGATTAATTCAACTTAATTTTTAAACAGAAAGCATACACAATTCTTTTGAAAGCATTGCTGGAATGTTATAAGGAAACTCTAACTTGTATTCTCATTTATAAAAAAAACATCATAATAAAACGGTCCACAAATATCTTGTTTAATTATTTTTCTACTGTTTAAGTGATAAATAAAATACTTTTTCGACAGTCTCATACACATTAAGCTCACAAATTCTCACCCTGTCTTAATCCTTGTTTATTGAATATAACAACAAAGGTCAGTCATAGGTGTCAGTCATTAGGTACGTTAGTAAAACATTTTCACAACCAAAATATTAAACTAACTATACGCGATGGTCTTTTTACTGTTTTGGATGTATACGAAGTATATGAGTATACAAGTATACAATAAGATTCAAATTGTAAATATTTTCCCTATATTCTTTCAATGGTTTAACATTTACTTTGAAAATTTTAACTTCTCGGCTCGGTTTAAGAAAAAAATTAAAATAAAAAAAAATAAAAAATAAAAAAAGTTTTCTCTGTTATGTTTATCAACGTCCATACTTTATGTAATGAACAAAACGTATTAAATTTTGGTGTTTTTTTGGTGAAAATCTTTCGTCGCCTATGCTAAGTTTTTGAACATCACAGGGTATTACATTTATAGTAATAAATATCATAAAACAAGTCGATGTAATCCTTTGAAAAGCAACGTTTGTTTAGGCATTATTTAATATGCCAAATTGAAATACGCAATTAAACTGTAACATACTAATTTTGTTTCGAAACAAGATTTTACAATAACCATGACTTATTTTACAACTGAATTTGGGAGAGATTTTTGTGCTATTTTAGCAGTTTATTTAACGTTCAAGTTTAATTTTATTATAAAACACATTTTCGAAAAACTTTTCCCCAACACAAACCTATGTTCTATCCTTCCAATCAATTGAAACATAATTTTCCGTTCTTGACTGTAGCTGATCGTAACCAATCTTCGAACCGATACATTTTGCACTTTATCTTGTACAAAACCTATCGACCCAGGAAATGCTCAGATCTCGAGCACAAGCAAACACACACCCGCCTCAAACAAGTTGCTTCCACAGCACAAAGCACCGAACGAAGTACCCAAACTCGAACCGAAGTAGACACGAATCAATTAGAAGCAGTAGTTAATTGGTTTTCTAATTTCATTTCTATCTTCAGTACTCGACTGGCAATGGAAAGAAAACGCAAAAAATCGAAACGATAAACACGGAAGCTACCAGCATCAGCAGTCCGGAATTCCTACGGTACAAGCGCTCCGTTTACATAAGCACTCGCTTTGAAGTTCGAGAGTAGCCGAATTAGTTCAATAAATAAACCCACTTTACGTGCCCGTGCCGGTCGCTGCGGTGGGGTTGGATGCGAAACCACCGTTTGCCTAGCGGAAGGAGCTTCCACCGTCTTCCACCGTAGAATTCGTTGGTTTGAAATAGACACCTGCTCTTGCTTTCACAAAATCACCCTAGAAAAAGTTCCCCAAGTGAGCCTCCTGTACACCTGTTTGCAAAACCTAACCCCAGTGCTAGAAACTCAAACTGTTGCTAAAATCACGTCCGATGTTACGCCACCCTCGAAAAATCGACCAATGACACTGTGAAACTTTTCTATTTCTCCACCAAACCATAAGCCACTGAGCGTTTGGTAGGACTCGGTGACCATAAAGTGGAGGAAATTATTGTCTCGCATATCGCTGCGTGCCGAGGGCCGACCTTTCTCATTAGTTTTACTTATTTTTTCGGCGCTACATTCTTACCAACAGCAAACCCTTTTAATCGGTCGCCTTTCCAGCGGTACCATTCGCAATGGAAAACGCAGTGCCACGGAAAATGGTACAGATTTCCATCGCCCAGCTCGTTGAATTCGAAACCCCGTAAGGCATCGCACGCGGTGTGAGTAAATAATGCCACTAGGCTTACCCCAAATTTAACCCCAACATTACATACCACAGGAATGCGAACTGAGGTTGAATTTTTTTTATATATTTTTTTTGTGGTTAGCCTCGAGCACATTGTGAAAACACAACATGAGAGAAACAAAATGCCGCTTTCGCGGGAAACATCGCTAGCTTACTTGCTCGAGGTTCAAAATCTTGTTTTCCCCGTGCATCGTACCGCACCCGATCCGTAATAATTCTATTAACACAACGTGGCGCCACTCAAACCGTAAGACACACCGAAGCATCTGACCTATTGCAGCGAAAATTGCATCCCGCTCTACATTCCCGCCATGCCGGGCGATTTATTGCGGTAGTTTATGTTTGCCCAACTCATTTACACGATATGCAGGCGGATTTTTCGCCCGGAACGTTTCGTGGAAGAAAACAAGGCAAAGCGTTTTTGCCGTGGCTGTTTGTTCGCCTTTTTTAATTTTATTTTGAAGATTCACCCTGTAGTCTGAGTGATTTCGTGCGGGTTTAACACGTGACGGTTTAATTAATTATTTCTTTACCCTTTAAGTAACCAAGCGCACATACTCAATCACACATACACAGACACCTTCGGAGAAGGCCGTGATTTGACGAAAAAGCACCTAGGAAAAGAAGAAATGTTCTTCTTTTTTGATGCTTACATGCGCCTGAAAGTGGATGAAGAGTTTCACTCCCTTCAAGGGTTATGCTCTTTTAGTCTCTTCAGCCTCCGGTTTCTCTCATCCCAACAGCCGCGCGAAGATCCTCAAAGAAGCAATAAGATTTGTAAAGAAGGTTAACAAGGTGGAGCGTTTCCCTGCGCTCGCCACTGGTAGCGGAAAATTACCGTAATTTAGTTGCACTTTTCCGTGCGCTTCCAAGTGGTTCCTGGTAAAAGGAACCACCAACCCGTAACAAAACCAAAAAAAAAACACACACACTCTCACAATCTCCACGACGGCACGGGATTGTCTGGAAGCTTAATGGATTCTTTCTTCCCGACCGAAGCTCAACGCCATCCTATGGGAAACCCGGAGATTCCGGGCCCAACTTTTCACCTTCCCGTTGTGGCGTCCTGGGAAAAAAATGGGAAAAGTGAAGCCGGAACTCAAGCAGCGGGCGGCAAATAGTGGAGCTTCCCGGAGCTCGAAGTTTGTGCAAGTTGGCGTGCGTGAATGGAAAACTTGGCGCCACCCGTTTATTTATTTTTTTTTTTATTTTCTTTGCATGAAGATCCAAAAAGTTACGGAAAACCGTTTCGGTAGGGTCATTAAAAATTTGGCACTGAAACATTTTTACGATGATTGCGTTCACGGCGGTGGCTAACGATGCAAATTATCGTGGCGTTCGCTGGCTCCAGTTTAAGGTGCCACAAACGCTCACTGGGAAAAGCGGCAAGCGGTGCCGAAAGCGGGCTTCAGGCATCACGTGTGAAGTGAAATAAAATTAATGTCACTTGGAGTGGTTTTCGCACCGGCGCCACCAGCTGAGGGAAATCGTTTGCGATTTGGGAGGAGGCATGTGAGCGAAGTTTTAAGTAGCGCACTTCAATCGGCTTCGGTGTCCTAATTGGCCCTCTCAATGGTAGATCGTGCGAGATGCGAGCTGAATGATTGAATTTAAAGCTAGCGTTGATCATTGCTTAGCGGTTCGTGCTTTGAGAAGAAGTACGTAGCAAATGGAATGTGTTTGAAGTTAAGCAGCTAGGAATAACGTAAAAAGTATTTATTGAAGGGTAGGAAGCTCAATCGGATTTTTAATAAGCAGAGTTATAAACCTCTAGTTTAGGCAAACCGGGCAAAAAGTTTATAAGATTCCATCAAAAGCAAATAGTCAACCACATACTTTAAACATCATGCTTAGAAAGTTAGCCCACAATTAGAAAATTAAAGTTACCGCTTAAATCGCCTGGTCGAAATTCAAAACCGAATTTTCGAGCGAACGAATCTCCTTGGTTAAAATATATGGCTGATAGATGTAAGTTAGTGAATGTTAGTTTGTTAGTATTTTAGTGTTAGTATGTTGGTACGGTGAATGTTAGTATTTTTGTCATTATTTCCCCATTTATGTTCGCAATACACAGAGAGGAAATGAGGAACAGAAATGAAAACTCTGCTGGACAACAAATTCCTTTCATCGAACTTTTTTTTTTATAAAGAACTCGGGTGAAAACGTGTTTAAAATCTTCAAAAATATATAATAACTCATTACGTGCAGAACTTGAATCGATGTGTTAAAATCTCACCACTACAAACATTTTCACTTAAATCAATTCCAAAAGTAAGTAAATTTGTAAGCAAGATCATTAATTTCAACAAAGTAGAGTAGTGACAAAATTTAGTTTTTAAAATTTATTAAAAAATTGGATGGACTTCTTTTTGTGGCAAACAATGTCCATATATTTCAGCATAATTGTTATAGGTTTGCTGCTTTGTTTAAATGTGGAATAGTCAATGAAAATGTGCATTGATTTTTATGCAAATATTGTTCCTTTTAAAATATAGCATTATTTCCATACTTTTTCGGCCCGCATTTCACCACTTCTTAAACATGCCCCGAAGAGCTAAACTATATCGTTCTTAAATTCAAGCAGAATACTTTCAAATACGTTTTCCTGACAACAAAACATGTTTTGAGTCTTCAACCGATCACACGTTTATGGCTTCAACGACATTGAAAATAACGTATCTGGAGGCGAGTTTGCTTGAAAGCAATACTTCACGAATTTTTGGTTTCGATGGCCTTGAAGCTATAAAAAATGAATCCACGCGAATACCTACAAGAAGCAAGCTGGTAGCAAGTGCCATGACAAACATAGTGCAAAGAGTTTTACGTCTGTCCAGTCTACTTTCAGCGACGAAAATACAATCGATGACTTGAAAACACTGCACAGCCTATTTTGCCATCTATTTAGGAATCGTTTTCATCTTCAATTCATAAAGTTCATATTCAAATAAGTTTTATATAAAAAAAACAATTTGTAACCAGTTTTTTGTATCAAACAACAACCAAATAATCCGAAGTTCGCGTAAGATAAAATTCGAAAACGATCAGCTGCTACAAAGCACAACCATTCATTTTGCTCCAAAATCCTATTTGCAATTCCACTCAAATGCCCACTTGCCCGGATTTGGGTCAAACACATTGTCCACCTCGTAAGCAACCGTATCTTAAACCGACTTAGATTTATTTCATTCGAACCATTTGCGCCACAAACAGAACGGTACGCCTTTTCGCCTGCGGCTGAAGCCGCGACCAAGAGAAGCCCCATCTGAATAGATCTGTGTCGCAAAATTACATCCCAAACCCGTTTCCGTGACAGCCGTGTGGGGACCGAACCGGTTAATGAAACTCGAAAACGCTTTTATAAATACGAACACCAATTCTCGAAAAACACCATCACCATGGTACCGGAAAACAACACAAACACCAGCTTCCGAGGGTGCCTAATATTGTATTCCGTCAGCGTACGCAACCGGCCACATGTGGCACATTCGACGCTGGTGAAATAGAAACGCTAAAGGGCCACTCTTAGAAGGTTGAAACGCGCGATGTTGCTCCACTGGACCGGTTCGGGCGAACCGTTTCCCAATCCGAATGCTAAAACTTTCGTTAGAACTCCGGTTGCTGGGAAACGATCATGCATGACATCAATGGGACCGGGGTTTTCTTTTCTGTTTTGTTTTATCCACTTTCAAAACGACCTAATGCAGCTGCTGGGCCCACACCATGACACCTCACCAGCGTCCACAGATACGCGGAAGTCGTCCAATATCCGTGTGCAGTAAACGCAGCACGCAGAGTGGCTCTTGGCCCCAAACTTCCCGTAGCACTATATTTAACACACTCCACGCGGCCAACACACACTCACCCACTCAAAAATGGATACAATTAATTCTATTCTCGAACTTCCACCCGTACGTGTAGAAGGAAGGCCGCACGTCCAGCCAGCGCACGTTGACTAGCCGTCGTATGGATAAATTTCACGTTCACGTGAAACAAGTGACCGGGCCAGGGGAAGAGCGCGTACGTAATCCGGCCGGCCGGTGATCCTTCCGGGTACAAACGGCGATGAAATGAGGACACTGCCCTATCTCCATCTCGGATGGTTTCGACGACGGTCCGCCCGGAAGTCCGGGTGTGTCTCATCAACCCTTGGGACGCACGGCTCCGTGGGCCGTGTGGAGTTTTGGGGGCGTATTTGCAACCAGCTGCTAACGCTGGTCAATTTACTGCTCGCCCATTGGTGTGACGGTTTCGTTCCGCACCACCCTATGGAACCTGAACTTGAACACCCTGAAAGCAAAAACGACAACGGCGCGCATAAAGTAGCCGAATTTATATTTATTCAATTTCAAAATACCATCTCACGCCGGTGACTATTTACGGCACCGGTACATCGGAAGGGTACCCATTAGCTTTGGGTGTTCTTTAGGCAGGGGGTGAGGTTTTGTAAGGATACCAAAGCTCATCGTTACGTTCGGTGGTGAGTGTGCGATGCTGTGGAGTTATTTAATTTCCACTCTTTCCGCCGTCCAACCCAGAACAGTGATGGCACGTGACACGGGAAAGACGCCCGAATGTATGCAATCGAATGCTGCATGCATAGCTTTTGTGCGGAAGATTATGGCAGCGTGTGCAATCACGCAAGGATTACTGCAACTCGTCCTTCAACCGAAAGGGAGTCAAATTTTGACTACAATTTTCCTATATAGAAGTACATGAGGATCGGTACGAGTGGATTAACCTACATCTACATCTAACCAAAAACAGGACTGTTCAAAGTCTCCTATCACTGTCCAATCCCAATTAATGGCTATGTAAATCGGAATCGAACAAACTGAACAAGCCGCAGAACAGGAGGTGAATTTTAAATTGCACACCGCTTAATACTTTTAACAACCGTTCTTTTCCAACCACTACACCCCAACTCCGGTTTAGATTAGACGCTAACGTTTATCCGCCGCTATCGTTTCGCTTTGTTCCAAAATAAATTGTCCACCAATTTCGTCGACGGTAGAAAGAATTGTTCTATCTCTCTTTATTCTCTCTCTCTCTCTCTCTCACACTCTCTAATCCCACAGCGAAACATTAACGCCATCGCCATCGGTCTTAACGGCTTCCCTGCCGTGTGTGCCTTTTTGTCCGATCTCGACCCTGGTGCCATTTTCCTTTCGTAATGCCTACAACCTACCCCAACAAAAAACAAAACGCTCTTCAGTTACCGGAAATACGAACAGGCTCTCAGCATTTCAACGGAAGAAAAAAATAGCACACGGTGAAAATTGAATATTCATAATCGTGAAAATGACTCATGAATAAAACATATTTGATCTTAGTTTTTTTCTCTCTCTCTCTCTCTCTCTCTCTCTCTCGTTTGCTCTCTTATATAGGCTTCGGTTCGTTGTCCTTCGTTTAGTTATCGCAAGAATCAGCACACAATCGGCGCCCATGTTCGCGTGCCGGGTCTGGTGGCATCACACTCAACTGGACACGCGAACCGGACCCGTGCACCAGGCGGGCCCGGTACTAAAACATTGACGGCCCACCAAACGTTGGCCACCAGCCAGGTGTAGCCGATTTTTTTTTTGCAAGTGCAAGCACCAGCTCTAGCGGACAGAATAAAAACGTCGAATAATCGGTGCTTCCTGATGCCGATATAAATACAGATCTGTTTCCGTGGCGTTTGGTAGTCAATTGAGACAAAAAATCCAAGTCTTCCTACGAACCGGGTTTCGCCAACCGGATTGCAGTCAAACAAAACAGCGTGTCTGCATTTATGAGCAGCATCGTCGCCTAACCAACGCGCAACTAGAATTAAAAACTCTCGGGACGTGCCCGTGTGCATCGTGGAGCGTATGCACGAGTTAGCAAATTAAAACACCATGCAATCCTTGGGTGACATGCAGGCTCCGTTCCCGCTTCCCTACACGTCGCGCGTCACAAAGGTCCGATTAGCCGGCATTAGCCGGTGAATAGGCAAGTGGTTCCGGCTGGTGTTTGAATATTGTTCGGTACGAATTTTTACTCGATGGTGACCCGTCCAGGTTCACCGTTGTGGGAATGAAAATAAGCGAACGGTACAGAGCAAGCCAAGCATTGGTGGACGCAAACGAAGAGATAAAAGAATCATATGTTAATATCAAGGGAAATACAAGGCACGATCTGGGCGGTGGTATACGATTCCGTTCAGACAGTCCAGTTCACACGGAACCGAGCAAACCGTGTGACAAATTGGTGAATGAACCAAAATTTTCCACCACGGATCATGTTCGGCGGTGTTGAATAATGCAAACCAGAATCGGTTCAATACCTTACCGGCTGCTAGATCCTTTTGGTATGAGATAGAACTGGTTTTTAAACATTCCATCGAGACAGTGCTTTAAAATTCATAAAACCAATTCAACACGCTTCGAATAATCATACCGTCGTACGTCGTACGTCATAGACACTTTCGAGCTTTAATTTAATGTTTTGCTTGCTTTTATTTTAAGGAAAACTGTAGCAGCATGCTACAATGGACACAAAACCACAAATATTTAATAGTGTAATATCAGCGTGGCTGCATAGAATCGTGCCTATAATAGAAATGACTAGAAAAAAATATGTAATCTGCATAACGTGCCGCACTCCTTTTTGCGAATAGACACCAATTCCGACAATATTGTTCAATGTATTGTACTATATTCCGATACCATATAAAGGCCTACACAGGTTTTTTATATTGTTGACTTATTATTGAAAATAAACAATCGTTAAAGAAAAAAGTATGTGCGGTATTAAGAAAAACAAAAAATAAGTATGGATTATTTATTTTCTTGTTTTAATAAACAGAACTTGACCGAAAAAATAAAAAATGAAAAAAGGATTCAATTCAACGACTACAACGGAACAACTATGTACAACAGAACACAGAACAAATATGTGGAATGTACATTATCATGTTTGTTGTTTAAAATGCACCACAAAACATGCAATTTGCAAAGAAAATCTACTACCTAGAATCTTACAAGTTGTTTCAATAATTGCATTGACAGCCAAACTTTAAGTTGCCGAAAACAAAAAATAACGAAAAGAAAGCTAGAGTAAATTTAAAAAGGAAATGAAAAAAGCGAAACACTAAAGAAGGATAAAATAATTATAAATTTTACAATGAAATTAAAAAACCATTTAATGGCCATTGTAATTTTATACAAGGTGCTAAAATTTTTCTTCTCAAATATTTTCAAAATAACTTAAATAAACCTTTTAAAATAACTTTAATCTTTCCTACTTCATTGAACTTAGGTAACGCACTGATGGAATTTTTGTTATATCATACGACAATATCTTAACTATAACTGAACCGAATTTAGAGGAAACTAATTTTATATTGAGCAAAAACACTGCATATCTCGGTTTGTTCCTTAAGAACTCCACCAAAGAACTTCACCACCAAACCACTCCTTAAGAAGCTACTTTGTTAAATTATGTAATATAATTGCGCTCAGAGGAATAATTAAAAATACTCCCAAACCTCCTCCCGTCAAGTTACCCGAGTCGCCAACTTTATAATATTAATTACCCTAATGCAAATGCATCCGTTTAAAATCAAATACATTCTATCACCATAAACACTGCCACCATAGTCGGGTTGGTGACACTGTCGACTTTCCAGCGTTTCAAAGTAGTTGCTTCCCGATAGCACTTACAAACTAAATCAGCTACATTCTAGCAAAAGTTATTTTACCTCAAATTACCCTAACTCACACTCATTCACACGCGCGCGCGCACACACATCAGCACAATCACATTTGCCGACGTGCGACTTGTAGTTCGTAAAGCGGGCAGGCAGGAGACGCTTTTACAGTCGGCAAACTTTTCCTTCCTTCCGACCTCACGCGGGCACTGTGCGGTAATGATTTGCGCTCGCACTAAACTCCATCCCCATCCATTTCCCAAACAGTGTAATGAAGTGTCGGCGTGTTTCTGCACTTGAACCGCACACGGTCTGTAGCCGAGGCAGGAAACACTAGATCGACGGCAACCGGGGTCGATGATGATCCAATGACTTCTAACATTATTACCTCCGGTGGAAAAGTTACATTGTTACAGTCACGCGTTTGTTTTTTATTTTTGTTTTGCGGAGGAAGGGCATTCTGGCTGGGTGTTAAAAGTTCTCATCGGAGACTGCCGTCGAGCAGCCAGTGAAGTTAATTTCTTCGCTCCGTTCAACGCTGATGGTGACGCTCGCAGACAGAAGCACTCATCGCCACAAAACGCTCATGCTCACTGCAGACAGAACAGCCTGGGCGTTGAATAAATGATGCACGGATTCCACACCGTGCTGTACGATGCATACCATCATCGCTTGGCGCTTGGAAAACTTCCGAAGGTTAGCAGCGCCCACGGTCACGGTCAGGCTGGGTTTTTTTCTGTTTCTCCGCCCATTCGTTCGACATAAAACCCACCGCCAGCAGAAAGAATTAACCGTCGGGAAGGAAAATCACCACCAGCGAGTAATATGGCCACTTCCCGAAATGCCCGTCGTCGAGCAACTTTTGACAACAGAACTTTCCTCCCCGGTTTAGACAGTGCGTGTGTCACCCGAAGAAAAAAACGGACTTTACTGTGATTGAAGCAATAAAAGCGTGATACTTTTGTTTGTAGAGGATGACCGGGTCGTTAATATTTTTGTCTCCTCCTACCGTCATCTCCTTCAGGCGACGATTTGCACGGCTAGATTTAACGATGTTTTTGTAAGTTATGTTCTTAATAGATCCTCCAGTGTTTGCACCTACTGCCGGCGAGTCCTTTCTTTGATGGCCTCAAATATGTTCACTTGCTAGATTTCTGCTTTTTCTTCATTTTCGCAAGCAGACTGTGGGACGGACACACCGGTTCATTCTTTACGGGGACACATTTGTTATAATTAAATTTTCTGTTTCTCACCATTTACTGGGTGGAATTTTTGTGTTGTGCCAAACGGTCTACCATCAAACTTTGCACTCTCCAGGCAGCGCCTGTCCCGTGCCCGGATTGTTCATCATCGCAACAGCCCCAAAAATCTCGCGAACAAGGTCATAATTTGCTTCGCTGTAAAGAGTCCGTAAGCCGGCTGTACTGTTCATTATATTCTACGCAAACGTGGGTCGTCGTTTTTTCGCGTTCGTGGTTTTGTGCGTTCTACCATCCGCAGGAGTATTTAAATAAGGCTATACAAATATACTTCCGGAAGAGGAGGAGAACCTTTCAACAGTTTCATACATTGCGAAGGGAACCATATAGGTTAAATCAAGGTTTATGCTTTAAAACAGGCTTACATAAACTGCAATAATGAACAATATCTTGAAACAAAACCAACTAAAGAAGATACAATAATCGTAGTCAATGTATATACAAACAAAAGAAGCCTAATAGTAATACCCAACCAAGTTTTATAACGAAAGGTTCAAAATAAATGAAACATTGAATACTTCCCCTTTTCTGATCGTGATCAATATTTTATATAACATGTTTATATCATTTTAGGGTTTTCATAAATAAATTTATATTTTACTTTTTCTTTAAACAAAAATTGTTAATAAAATAATTTCAATCAAGAAGTGCAGTATAAAAGCGAAAAGATAAGTATATTAGATGGAATCGTTTACGTATTGTCAGTTTGTATACAGAACATCTTTGCTAAAAACTAATTTGTTTGGTATGAGACTATATCATACTATTGGTATGAGACTTTTAAAAGTGGATTCTTCTTCGCCATGTATTTCCTTCCATGTTACAGGCTGACCAAACATTTTATAATGCTGACCAAATATTTTTTTTATTGCTCATTAAAATGTAGACACATACAATTATCCTAAAAATCCCTTCAATTTAAAATTATCACGCGCAAATTATGGTCCAATAGTGTGACCCCTAATGATATTAGCTTTTACAAATAATGAGTAACATTACTATGAATTTAAAATAAAAATTAAGTAAAAAACATTGATTAACATTAATTGACATCACACATTTATTACTTGGAAAAAGCAACCATTCATCAATTTATATAGTATTTCTCTTTGTCAAGTTTATAATTTTTTTTTCTATGTTTGTGTGTTTAATAATAACTATTTTGATTATAAAGAAAACCAAACGTATTGGTTAAATCGTTTCATTCACCAACATTTCATGCACCCAAACTAATTACGCTATATTTGGAACATAATTACAATTTGCTCATTATTTACACAACATCAAAAAACTACCACTTCAAATCTACACACACACAAACCATTCCTATCAATCAAACAAATCACACGGGTTTGCTCGCGTTCGTACGTACGATTGAACGGGTACGCGTTTTCCCCACACCGGTTAGTTTAATTAAATTTAAATTACTATACCCAAAACTAGCATACACACGTACAAAAAGCCTATGATAACTAATCGACAGATTTGCCTGGATGCGTGCGGTCCTTTCCAGCCGCAGAACCGTTGGCCACGTACCGTTGAGCGCGAGTGAAGTTCGCCAGGATTTATGGGGATCATTATTAAGCGACACGAACCACCCACAGGCCTACGGGGAGACTGCGGGCGATAGTTTTCCCAATCCTCACCATCAGCCTAGTCGATGATGAAGGTGTGAAGCGTTGAGCACGGGAGGAGAATGCGGAAGTGTGTAATTAAAAATGGTTAATGTTTTCCGACAGCACATTAGAGACCGTGTGGCGCTGTAAATACACACAAATTACAGGCTGAATTCTAAGCGGGGCGTACGCTTGCGGTGAATTAGTGCTAACGTGCGTTAAACAGATGACTTTTGCACCGGAGCTTTTCATTTTACACGAATAATACACACTCTTCTCTTCTATCCTTCACCCAACCTGTTCGAAATTGGTGTAAAATTTAAATGAATCAAATCAACATGTCTTAAATTATAAAGCTAATTCAAAAAACACCTGTTAAATTATTTCTATAATCATCGAAATCAAAGATGGTTTTAATATTGTTGCATTCACATAGCTCATAAAAAGACAACTTCAAAAATGTTAGCCGAAAATGTTCCTTTTAATAGTCATAATCGTATTCGGCCAATCTGCTCAACAATAAAAAAAATTACGTCGGAATTATTCAAATGATCTTACTATCCAGAAGAGAAACACCGAAAACTATTCATTATAAAAATTCTTATTTTTATTTTGGTATTCATAAATCGGAGAATAGATCTAAGAAGAATAAACTACCTTAAAGTTATGAGCCATATTGACACATCAATCATTCGCGGAGACAAAAGAGGTCAATATTTTATGATTTATTTATTTTTTTTAATTATTTCTACTAAATTAAATTAACCATGTTAATAATTTACATTTTCAAGTTTCAGCAATATAAAATAAAACAATGATAAAATAAAACAATAAACAATAAAAATTTCCTAGTGACAATTTAGTACAACATAATTACAGTATTCTTTCAGCAACACTATCTTACCAGTTCCATAAAATATCACCTCTCGTATTCAATCAACTGCAACGCTAAATCAAATCCCTTCAGAATCAATCCGGTTTGCAGCTTGACAATTCGATCGTGCCACCCGAATTCTTTTCCCAAAACATAAATCATCCCGCGCCAGCATGTCTGCAATCGGGGCAAGCGAGAAAAATTGCTGCAAAACATAACCCATAAGCTTTCAATATTCGATTCGTCGGCTTCGTCGGAGCCTGGTTTGGGCTCACCTTCCTCGCCCGACGAGTGTGTTGTTTTATTGGATCAAAATCAAATCGAGCTTCGTTTCCGTCCCGTCCTACCGGCTATTGTTTTCGATACAAGTCACATTTTTCTCATCAAAGATCGAATAAAAGCCCACCCCTGTTCCGATCGTGGTGGCTCCCACCGGAAGGACAGGAAATCAATTTCCTTCGTTCGGTGCCGCGTGGCACGGCCACAATACTTATCGTCTCGTAGCGCACCGTGCGATGAGAATTCAAATGATTTTTATACAACCATTTTCCGAACAGTTTGGTCTCGGTTGATAAGCGAACGAATCGGGACGGGTTTCTTTGTGCCGGCTGCCACCGAACGATTGCGATCACGGTGGGAACACGCTGAGCGAATCGACAGACGTTCTCGTCTTATCCGACGAGTTGCAGCTCACGGTGGAGAAATAAAATATTCAAATCTCTTGTCCACACGAACGACATTCATTTTCGCAATATTTATCAGCGAGATGGCGTCGTCGTTCGGATCAAGGTAGAGTCGCGTTCCAGGACATCCGATCGGTGCCATTTCCGGTCCGTCGGCTGGTTTGTTCTAGGCGTGTGTCGTTTGAATTTCTTTTTGATAGAAACTTGTCGATCAAACCGTGACATCTGACGGATGATAGAGAATGCCACGGGGATAAATAAAAATCTAATCATTGTTCATAGATAGAGATAGATATTTGTCTTAAAAATGATTCCATCATTAATTATTAAAATTCTAATAAAGTATTTTGAGCATCCAAATAATTTCAAAAATATTTTTTTCTCTGAAAAAGGATAACTTTCCGCCGTTCATTTTACTGAGAAGCAATCCATACGTTTCAGCCACCCCAAATTAGGCTCATAAAAATCCTTAAACTCATCAGCAAAACAGATCGGTTGTGCACCCGAAGCCACCGTTTCGATACGAATCATCCATAAGCAATGGGAAAGAAAGTTCATCTACATAGATTCCCCATTTGCATACATTTCCGGTGTCATCCCTGATAACCTTCCACCGCACCTTACGAAGCACCTTGCTCACATTTGAAAGCCTTACAGACGCTAAAATGTGCCTACCGAAGCGTCACCATACGTGGAAAACACCGACATCAGCGTTCGGTTGGGGGAAAAAAGTTTTCCACTACCAAAAGGCAGCAGGTAGAAGGCCGAAATTGTTTTCCAAAGCAATACGTTCGCGAAAAACAACAACATTCAGGTGGCCCATGCGAAACCAGAGCATCTTCCACCATCAACAACACCATTCAACTTGATTACAACCGAAAACGCCACATGGTGAAGAATCTTCCCAAAAATGTCTCCTCCACACGAGCGTAGACATATCAGCGATAAATTTACAATTCCCCTACGCGGTTCCACTCCTCCGGCAAACGTAAACAAAAATGCTCGCTAATGGGTGCTGGGATTGCGGATTCAAATAAAATCTCCAAAACAACATCACAAACTGTCAGACGTGGTTTCGGAATGGTTTTATACGATTCTCCACCGACGTCGATGCTTTCAGCAGCGAGTCACATGTCGCATTCGGCAGGTGCTTTCCTGCTGTGTTGTCACCCTGGTTGCCGCCCTTGAAGCAACATATCGAAAGGCTCAAAATGGAGCAATAAAATCATTGCATTGATTAATTCATTGCCGTTGCAAATTTACAGCGAATCATTGGACATATTGACGTGGGGATGCTATTTTTAACCGCTCTCGTGCCAGTAGAAAATGGGAAAATTGTGTTCAATGATGGTTGGATTGTTAAAAAATTAAACATTATTTCCATTTAAAACCTTTTGTAATGTTTTCTCGTTTACCAGGCTTGTGTTCGTTGCGGGGTCACAATCCAATCGTCCCAAATGGTAATTGATCCGGCCCGTGTCAAGAAACTCAACACGACCTCCTGCAACAAAATGGCAAAAAATGGTAACGATCCATCTTTTACAAAATCTCCACCTGAGAGTATTATATTTTAAAATAGATTACACGCAGACATACTAATTACGGTTGTTCAGGTTGAATGTGGGTCACAAGATTGAATGCAACATAAAATGAAAATTATACAAAACAAAATCAGAATCTATCACAGGCAATCCGGTAATCTATTCTGAGGTTTTTTATTTATTACGTTCATGTTATAGAGACAGATTAGTTCCAAATATTTAGGATCAATCAGTAGAGCGTTTCAATGTGACTCAGTTTTAGCCATCTCAAGGAAGCTGCCAGCAAGCACAATCACTAATCAATCATCCTATTAGACTAGCTGATTAATATGCTTTTGCTACTCATTTTCTCAAAAAATAGTTTCAGGAGCTTATGAGGATTTAGCTATATCAAAAACAAGATTAATTTTATAATACTGTAATTTGACTTGTAAAATTCTATACAAAATAAAAACTTGCAAGTGTTCAACCAATTGGAACAAAATATAAGTTCCAAATGTTCAATATTAACCTATTACAAAAATATGTAGAATCCCAACCAGTTGCTTTACCAGTTTCGATATCATTTGCCAGCTATAAAAAGGGTACATTTTGTATTTCACTCCATAAGCACTATCACTGTCAGAATCATTTCTCTCATCAGCCTTCTTTCAAGTATATTGCTAATAATAATATCATATCATATCGTACACAAACATCCATCCGATACTCTTGTTTTTTTTTTCGTTCTAAATCCTTTTCCAGACCGCGGCGTACGGCGTTCATTAGTAAACTACCTTTCCAGAGAAGGAAACTCGTTAAGACCACACACCACCGGCCCGAAATGCGAACGTTAAAACACATTTCAACAGTCCCGTCCACCTTCGGTCAACCGATGCCGTCCGCACCGGTGGAAAACTACTCGGAAAGATTTATGCTCACCCATCCATCTATTCGCTCATCCGGCCCGTCACGGCTCGCCATCCATCTCGAATGTAACCACCGCCGGGACCTTTGATGTAACAACACGAATGCTTCGTTCTCTCTCTCTCTCACTCTCTCTCTCCCCTCCGAAGAGGAAAACCCACAGCGGAACATGCGAAACATAATCGCACGTGATGGGACCACGTTAGCCACTTTTCTGGTCGAATTATTCACACATTCACGGACGGGTGGCACCGCCCTGTTTGGGCTGCACAGCACACGGGGGTGAGAAAAAACTCCCATCATCAGGATCATAGTTTCGTGCTGCGAAAAAGGGGTCAGCGAAGGATTTACATTGCCCCACACACGCACACACGCGCGCGCGCGTGCGAGCTCACGGGCGAAAAAGCATACTCCTGTCTGGGTTCGTAAACTTTTGACCAAATTTTGTGAAAGGATAAACCAAACACAGACACACATACAAGAGGGTAGCAAAGCTTCGGCGTAAACCACAAACAACGTGTTCCGGGCCATTCAAAGCCAGGCTGGGCTGCTGCTGGTGGCACGCATCACATACAACAACAACAACAACAACAACAACAAAAAACCCCACTCACAAACCGCAATCGTACACACACGCTCACGGGGCCACAAAAAGGGTTCACCGCGCGAGACGCTCGGGACGCTCTTCCTAGAAACGACCGAGCTGGAAAACATTCCATACGACAAAACATGCGGCGCTCGGAAAAAAAAAAAAATCAGCCCGCCGTCTAATTTGGTGTGTGTTTATATTCGGGTTTCACGATCCACCCCCACCCCCTAGGAGGGAGGGAAGGGGTTAGTCGGGGTATAACGCGACACGCACTCCTAAAACCTAAGGTAGAAAAGGAAGTTTGTTTGGGGTCGCGAACATTAGCGAACACTGTGCCGCTGCAACAAAAGCGCCGTCCATATTAAGCTCACAAAACTGGGCGCTTGTTTGTGTGTGTTTGTGAATAGACAACCTTAAACCTCCCTTCCCCTACCCTTCGAAATGGGTGGGTCGGTTGGTTACTAATGACATAGCCAGACACCGACGTTGATGAGGCTTTTTGGGGGAACGGGTTGAGCTCTTAGTTGCGAAACCCAACCCACCCGGGAATCCATCAGATATCAGCGGGAAAAACACGCATCATCTCGCAACGTTCGGAAGCGCAACATGCAAACTTCCAGCCCAAAAAACCCGCAAGACTTTTGCCACCCTCCCCGTTTGTTGCGGCGCCAAGGGTGGATTTCAATCGTGCCAAAGTTATGATCACGTGTGCGCGCGTGTGAGATGCTCACTGTGAACCAGGCGACCCGCCGCCGAGTGTTAAGCTGGGTTAACTAAGCGTCGCTAATTGATTATAATCCTCCGGTCGGAGTTGGGAGCGAAACATTTCTGAGTGGAGGCTTCGGATGGGAGAATGCCACAGTGTTTTAAAACCGATTGAAACCGCGCTGCTTTTGTGTGCCATCCAATCCCCAACGATCCGCAATTAGTACGCCGTTTTTTGCGGTTGTTTGGATTTGGCAACCCACGAACGGGTGGCGGTGGCTGTTCTCTGGTGTGCCGAAAAAGTTGCCCCGGTGAGGTGAGTGGCCCAAAAATAGACACAAATTTGTTTTATTCACATACAATTTGAGACAAGAGTGGAAATGCCTGTGAGGAGCTTGAAATAATTCATTTAAACAATTAAACAATAGAACAATGCTAAACATAACTTTAAAAAACAATTTTATGGTACAAATAATCCAAGATTTGTTTTTTTATACTAAGAGCATGAAGTTAATGAAGAAGTATTCTATTCGTCTAAATTTGTTGGAAATGCATTTCTTTGCACGATCATTACCATGTTGAATCCACTCAAATTAAGCAGTAAATTATTATTTTATCATTAAATTAATCCGTTATATATTAAGGATGAATAAAAAATATCAGAAGAATCGGTTTTAACTTAAAGTATTAAAAATTGAAATAAAAACTATAATTACAAAGGTAATACAATATATAACCATAAATTAAACATATAAGAAATTGAACTGTTTGAATAAACTCTGCTAAAATTAAAGCAGTTCAATTTTAGCAACAGTCGTGCTAAAATTGAAAGCCAACAGCTTTTACAATTTTCACTTTACAGAGTTCTAAAAAAATATTTTGCAAGAAAAAAACAAATTCAGATAGCTTTGAATTTTTTTTTTCTAAAGTTCTTTCAGAGAGAAAAAGACAATTCGAAATATTTACACATTATTTGTTTTTTATTCTACCTTTTGTCGATCGCGTGCTGGCATAAAATAAAATCTTTACCAAATCGCTCATCGTTGATCCAACCACGGTGATCATCAGATGCATCAGAAATAATATGAAAAAATAGTAAAGAAAATGACAAGCATCCGATTATGTGTGGGTACAAGCAATATGAAACCATTATTTTTTACACTATCTCTATATTACATAACTTCATCTGACTCGCTGTAAAACGGTAAAGAGTTTCATGCTCTTTCCGTCTACGAACTACCAGCATCGTAAAAACAATTTTCATTACTATTCAAGTCCTTTCATGAACCACTTTAAAAGCTTCGAAATAAAAATCGAAAATTGCCTCCGCTCCAAAATCATACCCCCTTCCCGTCAGCACGACGTTGAAACGACGGAAACATAAAGTTTTGCACCCTTTCTTCGCACCCTCCTCTGCAGCACCAAACACACCGCAGCGAAGGAAGTGAAAATTAATGCAACAACTGGCGCGACCGCGATTTTATGCAGCGCAACCGCAGAATGAAACAAAAGCAAACAAAAAATAAGGGGCAAAAACATCTCCCCGGAAAACTTTCAATTGGTATTCGCCGCCAACGACGACAGAATTACAATTCGCAATTCTATCGTAACAGGAAGAGTAACAG
The DNA here is from genome assembly GCA_000473445.2 of Anopheles farauti. Lineage (NCBI taxonomy): Eukaryota > Metazoa > Arthropoda > Insecta > Diptera > Culicidae > Anopheles > Anopheles farauti. The sequence continues at coordinate 10,236,652 of KI915042.1, forward strand.
AGCGGCTGGAAACAAAAAAAAACGAGCAAAAGTGACACTCAATTGAACTGAGAATTGACTAAAGTACAAGTACAGGAGGGAAAAGCGAAGATGCACCATCGAAACACAGTTTTATTTTTTGCTTTTGGAAGGGAAATGAAAACTTTCTATTGTTATGCTCGTTCTGTTTGTTTCGGCCTGGTGTTTTGTCAAGGGAGCGACATCCGATTTGGGCGGATTTTATCTGTTTCTGTCTCAATGGAAAGTTAAGGAACGAGCAGATGCACCAAAACGAGGTATAAAATTAGCTCACTATAGAAATAGACCAATGTATGTATCGATGACCGATTCGATGCGCTCGAAGATCAATAAAACCTAACAATAGTAAAAACGTAATGAAATGAATGTAAATACACAATTTACTATTCAAATCAAATAATACTTTAAAATATTATTCGAAATTAATGTTTTGATATAATTTTAAATTTGTCTAATACAAAAACGAGATTGAACTCGCGATTGGTGAAAGCTAGGTGCTTTCAAAAATTTCAAAATCATCTTCTCCCCCTGTACATCTCATAAAAAGGGAGACCATTTTCCGCCTGTTCAAAAGCATAAGCTGCACATGCAGAGGAAAAATATCCCATCAAAACCCGCACGTTTCCCGCAAATCTCGGCCATTTTCTTTTATTATTTTAGTGCATCCAGTCAAGTGCACTGTCATCGCGCTCCATTTATGCCCCAGCGCCACATTTCAACAAATACAAGCTCATGGTTTTTGGAATCAACGCTCACACCTGCCACTCACGTTTCCAGGCGCATGCATCACAGCATGCCACGGGATAATGTTCGCGTGATTTCATGGCACGCGAGAAAAAATAGTGCAAACAAAATCCCGCAATTGTCCATCTGTAATAGCGAAAACGCCGGTAAAAACCGAATCAAACCGCTAGAAAACCACGGTCGTAAATAATAATAATAATAAAACACACAAACAATAGTGTAGATTTCCCGCGATGGTTAGAAAATATATTTTCACTTCTTTTTGAAAGCACACCCGTCTTTTAAGTTTTCTTTTTGAAAGCACCTTGGAATATCTGTGATATGTTTTGTTCACTTCCGTGGTAGAACAGGGCAAAAAATATTATTCTGAAGTATAGTTTTGTTTTTTCCCCAGTTCAGGTACATTCAGAGCACATCTGTTTATAACCCCTCATTTAGTTCACCCGTTGATAGAAGTATGATGCTGCAATGTTTATGTTCGCACGAACATGCATCTACAAGGCTTATCACTGTAGCAAACATCAGTTTAATCTTGTTGTTCGAGTCATGATTTGTGTCGTCGAGTTAAAAGCAGAAAGGTGAATTAAATAAAAATATTAATCTTACTTTTTAAACCCTTCATTAATCAGGATGTTCCTTAAAACAAAATATGATATTTTGACTATTTTTAAACTCTTTAAAATGTCGTAACGACTACAACATTCCCAACACTTATGGGATAATATCAATTTTAGTACGATTCTTTTGCATTCGTCTCTTTCTTTATTTATCATACGCAAAGTTTGCAGGCACCAAAACGAACCTTCGTGAGTTTACCCATTATTTGTAAGTTTATAAAAAACTTTAACTTTTGCGCACCACTTGTTAATTAAACAGATGTTTCCGTTTTTCCTGTCCAGTACAAAAGTAAACAGTCCCTGCTGAAGCGTATTACTGCACAATGACCGTAATGATTGGCCGTAAATAACAGTTTTACTGACGCAGACAAATAGAAGCAACCTGCACAATAACTCAAACAAACTGCAATCCTCATCGCCTTTTACTTACTCTCTCGTTCCGCTTTTTTCGCTCGCTTTCCTTCACGCATGTTCAATTTCGGTTCGGTTTCCCCAATATGATGCAGAGGTGTCTCATACCATAAATTATGTCTCATGGCAATTGTTTACGTATCGATATGAAAATAAGTTGCCACTTACGATTACATATTCTGGTGTGCACTGGATCACTTGCGAGAGAACATTTTCCATTTCTTTGTTACTCAATTTACAACACAACCGTTTTTGGCGTTTGGTATCGCAGTAAGAGACCCATTTACTCCACGATCAAGAGCTGAGAGAACATGAGTAAATACTTTATTTGCTCGCTAGCTAATAAGGACAAGACTGGTAGAACTAATCTAACGATAACAAATTTTGAATTGCTTGAAATTAGTCGATGATCGGTACGTTTTTAAAAGATTTGTTTTTCCGATCATTCTTAACGGCAGAAAAAAACCCTTTTTTCTCTACTTTCCTCTTTTGCCTGGGTACATTGATGAAAAATAGGAAAAATGTTTTAACAAATTAGCTCATGTTATTTCAAATCATTTTGTAATATCATTAAAAATAAAACATACCTGCATATGTCACACTCATATTCCAAGGTTTGAATGAAGTATTCGTAATCAATGGCGAAAGCGGCAAGTATTAAACGAGATTTTAACGAGTCTCTTTGAACAGTTAACGGACATTATTAGTTTCAGAGAATGTACTGCTTTTGCTTGATAATACGATTGTGTAAATGATTTAGTAATCTTCATTTGTATGATAGATTTCAGGAGAGTCGCGTAATAAAAAGATAGGCTATAGAGCAATCACCACGAAATACTACGCTATGTTCATGATTTTGTGTACTTTTTCTTTCTAGATAAATATTCATTTTCATATAAATGCATGAAAGTTTGACCGATTAAATATAGACTCAACGACTTTTGTCGACTTTTGGTTACAACGACTTTTGTCTTCGATGAACAACTACGATGTTGTTGATGTATTTAAGCAATGTTTGCCTATTTTATTTGATTTTATTTACTTTAAACTATAACACTATTTCTAACTTTAACTTTAAAACTTAAACTCCAGGAAATAATCATTACCCAAAGAAGAAGATACGTACATTATTGGATGTTCGAGTTATGTTGTAGGGAGTAATAATTTTGTCCAAGGTGTGAACAAATTAACAGCATTTGAAAGAATATGATAAAAATAATATAAAGCGCGCAGTTTAATATTACTTTTATTTTATACAACGCTGTTTTACACTATTTAATGTTTAAAAACTTGTAGTCCGGATGCGAAAAAATACTAGACCGAATTTCAAGCTTGCTCGGAAATAAATTTCATTCTTCTCTGGTACATAATGAGAAAACAAAAATGGTTTCCAAGGTAACGTTCTTCAAACGCCTACAACAATGAAAAAATCTTTAAAAATGTAACCATCAGAATTATCACCGTCAATCACATCACAAGATGCATTTGCTTGCCATGCAATGCCTGCTGACAAAAGCATCCGCTTTACCGTCGGCGTCGCAAAAAACTACAAGACCTATCCGCTGCAACACTCTACCACCTCAATGTATGCATATATGACGCGGCACAAAACAAACACACGGCAACATAAAACGTCCACCCTGTTGCATTACCCATCGACCCGAAAAGCGTCCACTTCATGTCATAATTTTTCTTCACCAGCGTGTGGCGTGCCGCGAGTGACGCTGACGGTAAACAAGTTTGGTCCTTCCTTTATTCTTTTTCCTACCCCTCGCACACACACACACACACACACACACACACACACACACACACGGGCGCATTCCGCGTCACCCAACCGTTTGACTTCATTTCATCGAGCTCATCATGCGCGTCAGAGGCGGCACCTCCACCCCACCCCTCTCCCCACCCCACTACCAGCACGACGAGTGCAGCGATAAATCCGAACAAATACATTAATTATAATTTATGACGTTAATAGCAGATAGCCCGCGCGTCCGTGTGTTTGTGTGCGGGAGTGAACGCATCGGCCGCGTAAATAATTGTTTTATTAAATTAGTCTGAACGATGTGCATAAATTATGCATTTCACACACACACACTCACACCTGCTTTGTGTAGATATCACACAGGACCTTCTCGCTGGACGCAAAGCTGCTGATGGGAGTTTTTTTCATTCTTCTCTGTTCATCCACATTCGAAGGCACGATTCGGCAACGGCGTGTATGATAGTTTACCCACCTCTTTTAATGAGCTTTTCTTTAGCGGGCTTAAAACTCGATGTTTATTTTATTGTCTGCTCAACTGAATACGTAGTGGAGTAGAAACTTGATCAGCTCTATTGCAGAAACTTCAGCACAATACATTACCAATATTTCGAAGCTAATTGAATGCGCTTTAAAACTATCCATCACATGGGTTCCTCTTACAGAAAAGCCTTTTACGAAATTAATAAGCTCGATCATAACCCAGCTACTCCGCAACCGGTGGAACGTTTGTCGATGAATTCGCGCTTTGCGTTTTACGTACCATTAGCTACCTTCTCCATGCAACCCAATCGGGAAAGGCCCAGAAATCCGTGCATTGGCTGCTGCAAAATTAAATACCTCAAACCGGTTCGGGTCGGTCGTTCTCAACGCTATCATTGCTCTGGCAAGTTTTGGAATCGTGTGGAAGCGAGATATGTTTTTGGTGCGAAACCAGCAGACAAACAGACGGAGCCAAAGTCAGGCTGCCTAACTGGGCTGGCTCCGGGCAGCGTTGGGTTGGCGTCGAACATTTCCGAGCTTTCCCGAAACATCCACAAGCACCGGGGCGGGTGGTGAGGCAAATCCAGTCGCGGCGTGATTCGATTTCGCTGCCCCTCATGAACTGCCCGACCGACAGATGGGCTGGCTCGATTCCATGAAATGCGGATACCGTTTCGTGCCTGTTTCGAAACACAACCTCCACCAACATTGAACATGGCTATTTAATCAATTTTAACCACTACTTTCGCTGCTCAAACACCGTCTCATACGCACAAACGGTTTGAAGCGGACCAGCGAACGCTTGTGAGAGCAAATTAATAGCTGACTTTTCACCTTTCCACAATCTCCAGTCCGTTTGAGATGGCCCTGCCACTTCGAAAAGGGTCGAACCGAAGGGCAGTTTAGCCGCTTAGTAGGGCTTGCTATTTGGGAGGAAATGCACTCCCAAGGGTTCACCGTGTGCATCACGCGCAGTAACGCATCATCAGCATAGGTTTCCATTTTCTCCCCGCTTTGGTTTGGTCATGTCATTACGTTCCATTTCGACCCAGCACGGAACGATAATGCCATTATTCCGAATCAACCGTACCGTGAATCGACATAAATAAAGATTTTCCAGTGCTCGTGAGTGGAACCTACGGTCTACTATCGAGCAGACCAAATATCATCTTTCCGGTTGCCGGAGCTAATGATGTGTGATTAGGAACTGATAAAACCAATGTCACCGTTTTGCCGATGGTTTTGTGGTTGTTTTTCTCTCGAGCAACGTGGCGGATGGATTCAAACGATGTTGCAAAAACATCTAAATTCGTTCGCAAGTTCTTCTTCTTGAAAATAAATCTTTAAAACAAGTTTAAAATATGGGTCTCGAATTCGCTATATTTATTCGTTTTCCTTTTCATTTTTCTAATGTTAAAAAGACGACAAGTTTACTACATCGAATCATAGTAAAGAACTTTATCAATTGAATAATTTTTATAAAAAGTTAGTTACTTTTTTCATTTGAACAAAAAAATAAAAAAACGAATCGGAGCATACTTTCAACTAAGACAGTGTCAAGTGACTTGAAACTATTGAAACAAACTTTTTATTTCAGTTACTTTCCATTCTAGCAGAGCTATAGCTAGCCTTTAAATGTATTTTTCCCTCGCTCCATGAAGAAGGAATAAATTATAGGTTTTGGATTTTGTAACCAATAAATCCATTTAGTAGTCGATTCAAACATTTCAAGCCAGCACAGCACTGAAATCGGGTTTACACACCCCATTAAAGTAAGCCCGCTCAATTGAACTCATTAATTGCTGTATTTCTTACATTCAACTAATCCTTCTCCTGACAGACCACAGGCCGCTGCACCACTCGCCATTGCCGAACAGCACATCCTGGAGTGGTACGAGGATTCGCCAATCGAATCGATAAACCAATTCCCACCGCAAAATTCAGCGCTCCTTCCACCGGAAGGAAGGAGAATCGCATCGAATGAAACGCCCAACCAACCGAACGTGCGAACGAAGAAATGATCGATTTACTTCCCCAGTCGGCACGGAGCTGAGTGGAGCTGAATGAGGGAGTGGAGGTGGGAGCGGTTATCCCACCATCGCACCGCAAAAAGACGCCACGGAATGCAACCTGCCTACGGGAATCGCGGGTTGTTTCGTACACAACAGCACAACCGAAACGCTACACCAAACCGACTCCCGCGGGACTGGCGAGCCCTGAACACTGGCGAAGCACTGAATAATTGAATTAACAACTATTTCCGCTTACTCGGACGGTGGGGTAGGAATTTGCGGCGAAAGGAATGATGCAACTCACGCCAAGGACGCCGTTCGGCCGATCGGGTTGCAATCGGATTTCCCCTGGCTGCAGCAGCAAATTCAATTACGCAAACCGCACAAAACAGGAAACGGGTTGCGCGCGAAGATCACCGGCACTGGCTTGCCTTTCGATTTCTTCGAGCAGGGAACGTGTGTTCGCGGTGTTCGGGTGCTACAGAAATTCACAAACATGATCATTTTCGCCGGCTAAGAAAACGACAAGCTTAGCTAGGGATCTTCTCGTGCCATAATCCCGCTAAATGCACGTACTGCATCTCGTCCAGTTGCAAGCGCCAGCGAACGGTGTCCTACATTTAATCCCCACCCCCAGCAAAACGACCCCTTTTACAATAAGACATTGCACACTCGTTCGTCCGACGTGGCGCTCCCTGTCGAAGTTTGTCCCCTGTAAGCTGGCCCATAATCCCTCGCAAAACATCACAACCGGCACTATCATCGTCCAAATCCTATCCTTCGCAGCGATAAATTAGTGTAGTTTAATCGCCACCGAACGGCGGAAACTTTAAACCAACGCGTAGGTTAGGAGGGATGATGTTTAAATGCGTCAGGTTAAATGGCCATTAATCATTAAAAACCTACCGCTAGCGCCCGTAAGCGTGCGTTTAAGCGGACGATTTGTCCTCCGTGCATGGGCCTGCTTGGTACCGTTTTTCATTCCAGATTAGCCGGTTTCGGAGTCGGTGACCGAGCGGTGCTCTGGTTCGATGCCGGTGCAACAAGCTCTCCTAAGGGAGATGATTTCAAAGGCGATCCTTAGCGGATGTTTTGCTACGGAAAACATCGAGTGCTCTTTTTTCACTCTAAGCATGAAGATTGACAAAAATGTTGCATGCGTAATGCACTAATGGGGATGGAAGTGTGTCGGCCTCAAGACGAAGTTTGAGACAAAGTTTCTCCTTCTTTTCTCTCTCTCTCTCTCTCTCTCTCTCTCTCTCTGTTTCTTTCTCTCCCTCGCTCTCTCGTTATCTCTCTCTATCTATGGGTTACTCAAGCTTACAAAATAAGAGCAGTTTGTTTCTTTTTGATACCATTAGATTTTCTTCACGCCAATGACATTTCTGTACTTCGAATTTATCGTGCATGAAAACTCAAATGTATTAAATTATTAATCTAGTTTCCATTGCCATGTAATCATCTTTTGTGGTACCTTCAACTTAGTAATATTAAAAAAGTGGCACGCGAAGTGAAAGCTTTTCCCACACATCGTTTCAATTTGATGCAACAGCGCCGTCTACGGCGGGTAGCTCAACTGTTAGTGAATACACAAACCATAACACGAATCACAAAGACCATAGCTCATGAATGTATGTGACCAAAATGTATGGAAAATATAAATAAGAAAATATTATGCCAGCAATTCGGTCAATAATGTTCTGTCAACAATAAGTTACATCTTTTTCGTTTAAAAAAGAATTATACATTAAATTTTCCTTTTCTTTTTTTATTTTGATTTTTTCATAAAAACACGCTGCTGGACAGAGGTAAAACAGTTACGCAATTCTTCATCTTAACTGGTAATCATCGCCTTGAAGCCTTCGTAAACTCTTCAACAACATTTCCAAAATTACATAGCGCTAGTACCATGTACCATGTAATAATTACATATAAAATGTTAAAACTATATAACGGGTTAAACATCGATACGGTGAAGTTTGGTTCTATACGTTAGATCCCTTGAAATTTTATTGTTCATTTGTCATACATTCAAAAAATAGCTCATTGCTTTCAAAAAATTAATCATAATTTTTATTTCTTTATTTATGATTGATTTATGATATTTTCTTAGAATTTACTTCGCTTTTTAAAGGTAAATCTTTATTTCCCTTTAAAATGATTTTAAAAATAATAGGATGCATTCCAAATGATATTTTATTGGAGGTTTCTAGAGCATCAAATTGCAAAGATTTGAACAAAATCGGTGTGTATAATGATGTGCCTCTGTTAGCCAATATGGCGTTAATGTATTTACACAGTTATTCAATGGAAAATAGAGAGCGATAGAGCACAAGAAGAAGGGCGCATGCGTTCCTCCAGTGAGAAAGAGTAAACCTATGTAAAAACGATGGTGATGGTGTTGAGCCATCATGGGACAAAGCCCTATCATCACCTTTTTGCCCAACCAACTTTACATATTACACTCTGCTGCTGCTGCTCCTGCTGCTTGTTTGACATTGAATGGGCGTGATTATGATTAATGACTGTAACAGTAAAGTAGAGAGAAAGTATAGTCTCGGGTATACGTAACACAAACGCACCACACACATATATTGCTTCATTAAAATGCAATTATCAATATTAATTTATGTTCATTTAGGAGTAATTCGTGAAAAATAGAACTTAGAAGGAACGATTAAATTCTTCTAAATCTTGAATTTTTCAACTTAATCTGCACCTTCCGCATCGTTTTTACATAGGTTTACTCTTTCTCACTGCAGGAACGCATGCGCCCTTCTTTTTATGCTCTATTGCTCTCTATTTTTCCATTGAATAACTGTGTCAATGCAATAACGTCACATTGGCATATTAGTTTTTGTTCAAATCTTTGTAATTTGATGCTCTAGAAACCTCCAATAAAATATCATTTGGAATCCATCCCATTTCTGAATGCATCCCACGTTCCTGGGTCCGACAACTCAGCAGATCTAGTTTCTCGTGGCATGACAGCAGCAGAATTCCTTAAAAGCACATTATGCAATAACGGTCCTAATTGGTTAGCACTCCATCCTACATGTTGGCCCAGAATCCATAACGACGCTGCCAGCTAGAATTGACATGGAACCACGAAAATGATCGCCGTATGATCGCCTTCTAAGAATCTTAGCATACTGCATCCGTTTCGCACAAAACACCAAGGAGAAAGCTCGTACCCAACCAACAAGAACCCCTCACAATTACATTATACTCACACCGTATCAAATCATGGTCTCTGGGAAGCAGCTGTAAAGACAGCTAAAAACATCTGTACCGGTACTTGCGATGTTCAAAACTCTCAAACGAAGGCTATTGCACCGTGCTTCAACAGATAGAAGCAGCCATGAATTCTCGTCCGCTGTAATTACATCTCATCCGCAAAATTACGTAGAGCTAATACCATGTTTAAGAAAAATAAAATTACATATAAATTAATAAAACAAAATATGTACTATCACCATCGATACGGTTAGCTTCGGTTTTCTATCCGTTAGAACCGTTAAAATTTTATTGCTCATTTGTCATGCGTTCAATAAATAGCTCATTCCTTTCAAAAATTTATTCATGATCTTGAATTTTTGCATGAATTTTATCGCCATTATAAGCATCATAAGCAATTGGCAAAAGAACCGACAGTTATCTAACAACATTTTTAAACGCTTAATGGACTTTTGACATAGATCGACAGTGTTGCCGACATTAGCGTTGATATTATTAGACAGTTCGATAAGCAATATTGCTTGGTTCTATTTTCAACCACGGAAGGCGGCTGGGGTGGAATGATTCAAAATAACCACATGTACGAATTTTAATTTTAGTCGTGTTATCAACGTCAAAAAATCACACACGAAGATAACACCATGCGCCTTCACGCATGGTGTTATTTGCGCCGGAACTGTATACATTCCAATTCGCTTAGCATAGCATTCCTGAACATCGTCTGAAAAACCGATAAATTGATTTAATTATTAAATTGGTGATTAAGCTGCCAATATCACTGAGTGCAGTGAATTTTCAAAAGTGATTATTAACCATGTGCTGCTGTACTGAGTGGATGAAATGCTGTCGAAATAAGATGAAATGGTGCTCTGGCAATCTATGTATCTATCTTGATCTAGACGACAGGCGAAAAGGATTGACGTTTGTTTAAACATTGGGGAGGAGGGGGGGTGGGGCGAAAGGTATCATGATCTCGGAGTTCCAGGTCACTGCAAGCTCCACGTCAGCTATAGCCAGCAAACAAATTTTTTGAGTCAAGAATTTTAAAAGAACTATCCAACTATATCCATCGCTTGCTTTGCCGCAACAATACCTCATGTTACGTGTTGCAGGTGAATTCCTTCAACAATCGGAACCGAAAGAACCGAAGAATCGAAAAGTTCTTGAATAGATAGTCAATAGATTAGACATGAAGAGAAAACAAGCAAATCAAGATAGAAGCGTCGGAAAAAAAACTATAAAATACGACGCCTGGTAAGAAAAATCTATAAAATATGAATTCTGTAAGATGCAATTGGTGAAATCACAATATTTGTGTCTTGCTTCTTCCTCTGCTAATAGGGACGAATTCACTACGTTGCAACAGCACCACAAGGAAACGAGATGCTGTCGTTTCGCAATTTCCTATCGCCGATTTGCACAACCTTCAAGAACAAATACTTTGGCTCGCCGAAAACCATCGTGTTGACCGTCGTATGTTTGCTGATGTTGGCGAAGGCTCCCTACGTGAGCGAATTTACTATTTTTGCTGAGGAAAGTTGTGTTTGCTTCTTGTTTTTTGTGATCTTATCTCTCAACGATACAAGAAATCACTCCGGAGAGCATTCATTCGCAGAAGTCATGCCGACTTTTTCAGCAGCAACCATAATTATTTTGCGTACTTTGGGAAAAAGTATGTAGATGATGCTTACTTCGAAGTATTCTTTTTAATTATATCGATTTGCTGCCAAAATGAAAATAGCAGATGGCAAAGACTACTAACTAAAACCATCAACCAGATCGATGGTCTACAGGTGCCCGTTGTACTATTCAAAACATTTTATGCAAGCATTTTAGCCGACCGGCCCTTGTGGAAGGCTTGCGCCAATTCCGTTGTAAAAAGACTGGCAGTCATTCTGAAAAACACTCGAAAGATACGAGGAACGTTTGAGGTAGGCTTGCGATATTTGCCTAAATTAAATTAAATTTATGTTTCGATTATCTACACTATCTACAATTTGTTTTACCTTTTCTATTTCATTGATCACGTTAGGAGCAGGACGATGAATTGTACGTAGGATTTCCAATGAAAAATCCAATGGAAATCGAAAATCGCACCACCTTTGTGATACCGTACCGTGTCGTGATTGGTACGCTCGAAAGCTTTCTGATCTCCACTGCAGTCGATCTACAAAAGGCTCCTTACTTTCCGCAACTGTTTTGGGCTATTGGTATTGATAGCTGTTCAATAGTATTAATCTGTACATTCTTTTCTTATTTTCAAAAACAAACCCAAAAACCCAACAATGTTATTTCGATAGTGTAGGCGCGCAGTTTCGTTTCTCAAACCCATCGCCCGATCCTGTAAAGTTTTCCAATATCGCGGCACAACAATACGTCACGTCTGTGTCAAAAAAAAACTGTGACTCAAACAAATTGTAACGACATATACGATTAGGATAGGAAGAAAAAAATAGTGATACGAAAATAGCAGTATACAAAAGCATGATGAGACGAGAGGTAAAAAGACAAAAAATGGAAAGGTTGAAAGGGAACAGTATGAAAAGAAACATGGTATTAGGGAAGGCATGTGAGAAGAGAAGGTGTGGAAGTGTACTAAGCAGATCTGGAGCGTCAACAAAGTCCAACAGTGAAGCTTCAAGAAAAAGATTGAGTGAAAACTAGGTGGGCCTGTCCAGTGGCCAGCTACCCAATAGACATTCAATGCAGACCATTGCCAAAGATAGATGTATTGAAATAGAATAGGGGAAAAAACCAGTTCCTTCAGTTTTTGGGGAAAAAAAATCCACCATCATGACGCCGAACAATTCTTCAATCCATTACACGCAGATTTTACAATATATATGAGTAAATTGTTACTATATTATTCCTTAAACATTATCATATCCTGATATCATTTCCTGAAAACCCAGTTCCTTCGGAAAAGCAAAAAAAAACAAACGGGCAATATGACGCTGAACAATTGCCAAACATTACCATTTCCCGAATATACATTTAATAAATATAATTAAAATGCAAGATTTACATTTCAATGTATCACTCTAATTTACCGAGCGCGTCTTACATCGTTGTATGTATATGTATGGATGTATAATTTTTATTTTGACGATTTTGTTCAAGTGCAAACATCCACACTGCCGCGCGCAAAGTCGTGTGTCTTGGTTGCTGGTCGTCGTTCGGTAACTTTTACAAAGGCTGTATACATTTGTAAGGATTTTATTTTAAAAAACATATTAGCCTTGTTTTCTAATCCATAGCGAGCGACAGAGTCTCCTCCAGCCTCCTCCAGCGAAGAAGTTCGACGAGCGGAGCGACAGCAAACCCTGTGGAACATGCAGGCATCGTGGGAAAAAGGCGCCGCCGGTGAGGGGAGCCATTACCCCGGGTGGATTAATCTCGGGTCTACCACCCACTGCCTAATGGTTTTTCCATCGAGCCTTTTATCATTATCCTCCGATTGCAGTTTTCGCTGCACTCCACTTGATTAATGTTCCGGTTCACTGCTCGAGACGGAAATTCAAACACGACCAATTGTAGGTGTTTCAATATAATTATTTAACATTATTTACGAGATAGCGTTTGTTTATTATTTGACTGTTTAACTGAAGTTGCGACTTTCATGAATCATCGACCGGTGGTGGTTTCGACCTGGTTCCGCCGTGGTGTTTGTAATTTCTGCACGCACGACAGACATTTTCTCTACAAATTGTACATTTATTGATACATGATCGTGAAAACAGTTTTCGGCGAAAGCATCCACTGTCACTCGTGGAGTCCCCAAAGAATAAACTCCTATCCGACGTCCTATTCGACGGCTACGATCCGATCGTAATACGATTGGATGGGACAACTGGCATGGGTCTATAAATTCGGTTTTCGATATTGGCCCCCCCGTTTGATCGGAGTACCCTTTTGGGATGTCCTGGCGACGCTGAGTATGCAATTATGTGAATTTTTAGTGAGTCGAAAGTTTTTATGTAAAAAATAATAATAAAGCATTGTTTATTCCAAAACATGCAAATAAGCCATCGAAGAATAATAAGTTTTCAATAACATTTTCAAAATTTCATAGAGCTTCAGATTTCATTAGATTTAATTTCATAGAGAGAGAGAGTGAGAGCAGGAGTGAGCGCGTTGTCATAGAGAGCGTCAGAGAGAGAGAGAGAGAGAGAGGCATGAAATTCAAAACAGAATAATTTCCAGTGTGTACGATCGAGATGGGTATACCAGTTAGCTGGAGGGAGTGTTCAAAACTTGCCTCAATGGCGTACATGTTGGGCGTGTATGATCATCCGTCCATCATGCATTTCCTCCTATTTTCTGTCAAACGCGATTGGACAGAGAATATCCAAAACCAACTGACGACAGTATTTTCCATCGTCTAATACCAGCATTACTTTCACCGGAATTGCTCAAAGCAATTCCAAATAACCAAAATTTATTTCGGAAAATGTTCTCACGCACTCAACCGTCGTTTTGCTTCCCTCAGTTTATTATACGCATATGTTTAACCAATTGCATCGTAATTGTTTGAATAAGCCGCAATGTAAACAAGTAATGTTTATGCTTCTGATTATTCTTATCATCTTGTTCAAATCCCGTTCGTTGTAAATAATCCCTGAGGTATTAAACGGAAACAATGGCGCGTTCAACTCGCCCTTGTCATGCACCTTTTTTCAATAATCTCCAGACCATGGCTTTCAGACACCCTTTAACACAAATATTTCTCTTGCATATGCAATAGTCAACACATGAAGGCGCTCGTGACGGATTAAATTACAAAGTTCGCACATTCAGTTGATTCAAAAGAACTACTTATTCGAGCGCAGTATTACACTTGCAACGATGAATCTGTTTCTGTAGAAAGTCGGATTAACACCACTTTTCCCCAGACCTCTGTATTATCGTGACGAAATCTTTATTTAAAAAAACTCATTTTAAAATATAAATTCTCTTTTCACGACGAAATAACGAACTGACTTTCATTTACACATCACTCTCTAGTATAATGCAGTATAGGATTAACGTAAGTTTGTTGTTTTGAATGCCATTGTATTGCAGTGTAAAAATATTAACCTTTTTATAGGTCATTCCCGAATTATTATTTTTAGATCGTGATGTTGCCTACATACAGCGTGTTTTATGTGAATACAGGTCAATTGCTTTATTTTTAGAAAAAGTTTCAAGTATTCGACATCCAAAACCGTTCATTAATCACCGCAGATCACCGTACGAAAGGTTAAATAAAACTGAAGTTCACCATGATTTTAACAAAAAGCGAAGTGAACGAACTGTTTTTATAAAAAAAAACGAACAATTCTCATCGCGTCACCAGAAAATAAACATCGCCAAAAACATCGATTAGCAATATTGACATTTAGCGACACTAGCGCCAGATGCGGTAAGTAGCTGAACTCCTGATCACTGGGAAATAATCTGAACGTTAACCCTCTTCCAAACAATTTCATTAAAATAAAATATGTTAACCAAATGTGATTGGAACGACTATTTCTTCACATATACGAAAGAAAGTGGCTGACTAGCGCAACATACTATAAATATGCTTAATTAAACAAAATAGAGATTCCATCGGCAAATATTGTGCAGGCAATATTTGTAAACAAACACCCTTCACCCGGTTTCCCCACAGCATTTGACAGTCATTTTACAGCTGTTCCGTGTGTGTTTGGCTGATTGCACCCGATGGCGGATTCTCGTCGCGATCGTTCGGGTGAAAACCATACGTCTTCTTCCGCTAAGTGAAACGATCACTTCCAAACCGTTTTAACGCACTCACATCGATATCGTGATAGATTTTCCCAAAGAGGTGCCCCACATACTACATTACATTGTTCGAAATCTTCAAACAAAATCGCTACCTCCCTCGTTTCTATCGCTAAATACGGTTTTAATTCTAATACCCAAGTATAGAATTAGCTAGTGAATTGTTGTGTGATAAGATATTTGGTCAGCTACGGCGGCAAATAAAAACTCCTGCTGTGCGGTTTATCGCGCATTCTTATCGCACAACCATAACTCAATTAAAGTGAATTTCGGACGGCATAACAACACATTCGAGTGCTTATCGAACGTGAATGATGAAAGCGAACGCGCGCGTTTTGTGGTGAGAAAGTTAATCAAATCATAAGTTTTCCCATAACAGTAGCAAAATGGTTTTTCAATATCGAGGTGACACTTAATTAATTCCCTGCCTTCTTTCATAATTACCAAGCACTTGCTTTCCGTGCTGACGTGGTAGTGATGCGCGATATTATTTTTAACCACCGAAGCTGTGCCTGAGGGAAGAAAACGCTCGCCGTCTGCAGGTGGAAGGAAGAGAATAAAAAAAATCTCAGTAGATGTTGTTAATATTACAACCCCTCCCAAAAAGTACTTGCTTGTCAGTTTTGAATATTTTGTTTTTTTTTTCGCGTTTGGGTTTTTGGTTGTGTTTCATTAGCACCATGATCGTCGTGGCGAAGTAACATTGTGATTGTGATGCGCGAAGGTGATCAACGCACCGGCCTCAGTTTACAGGTGTCTAAGTCACAAACACTGTGACACAGTTTCGAGAGCGGAACAAAACAGGCAGACAATGGAAGACTTTAAGGGTAAGAGAATGCAGCTCACGCACGAAGGGTAATATTATTGGTAAAATAAATTTACGATCAACAACTTTGGATTGAAATCGCACACGATTCACATGACATTACCTCCCTCCATGTCTCGTAGTGCCCAAACGAGAGAGTCAACCCATAGCGATGAAAACTAGGCCACCGAAACCCGTGCCTGATTCATCCTTTCTCGCGAAAGGAACCGAACGTTTCAGTACGTGTGCGTGTTTGAATTATTTCGTGCATGGAGTTCGAATCTCACGGTTTTGTTCCGCAAACATCCTTTTCCAGGATGCACTCAGCACCGTCAAGCGTAGCGATTTAGTTCCCATTGACTCTTACTCCCCAATTCAACTTTAAGCTATAACGGCACGGTCTAATTTGAACGTCTTGTTTCTTAAACGTACCACAGAAAACCTAATACCGAGCCTGCATTTTGCGGAGAACGATGAAGAAGAGCTGGCTGAAGAGATTGGCCTGCCGAGGCGATCCACGATACCGTCGATGTTGCAGCGAAATTCGCAGATCAATGTGCTGGAACAGCTGGATCAGTCCGGCGAGCGAAACAACCTGGGCGAGCTGCGGCAGCGCAAGGGAACGGTACGGTTTGAGCGGTCGAAAGCAGTACGGTCGGAGCCGGATAAGAGCGGTTCCGGAACTGGGAATGAGCCGTTCGGCGAGAGCCTGATGGTGCTGGAGTTTGGCGAAAGTGCACCGGTCGAGGCGATACAGTGGATCGTGGACAAGATGCGGGGCCGCCGCGTGGACGGTGGGATGGAGCTAATCGTGCGCACGGAACCGTTGAGCAAGTAAGTTACGGCTGCTGAATCCTGGATTTTGTTATTAATATCAGCCTTTGTTCAGCCTTAATATCAGCCTTTATTATTAATTTATTTATTTAAAACAGATTTTTAATACAGAGTCATTCAAATGATAAACCAATGATAAACGAATAGGTAAACATAATTTAAAAAGGGCAAAAGCAAAATTATTCCTCATTTTTTGAAGAATATTCGACACTCTTTACCCAAAAATCCAAAACATTGTTTGGCGAAAGCTGTTTTTATTTTTTGTTGTTTTTTAAGCACCAATAATGTTTGTTTTAAATTGCCTGTCAATTGAGTCACTTCAACAAACCTTCTACGTTCTGCTCCCATCCTCCAGAGACAGTCAGACGACCATCTTCCACATATCCGCCACGCACATGAAGCTGCTCGAAATTGCCGACGATATGGGCTTCATGAAGCGCACCAAGACCGGTATCATACGCAACTTTAACGTCGCCTGTCTCGATGAGTTCTTCTACGATGAGACCATGTCGCTGGAGGACATCCTAACGCCCGCCGACCGGCAGATCATCGTAAAGTACGCGCTGGAATCGATCAAGGCGGCCGAAGACGAGCACCGGATACCCGGCACGAAGATCATCCTCTACCACGGCCAATCGATCATACAGGCGGCACAGAGCGCAGAACTGATCACCAATCTCTACTCCCTGCACGACAAGCGCAAGCTAAAGGAGCTTCGCCACCGGTGGATAAAACCGGCGCGCGTTCAACCGATCGACGAGATTCGCGACTACTTTGGCGAAAGTGTCGGCATGTACTTTTCCTTTCTCGGCTTCTACACGTACGCGCTGGTCGTGCCGACCGTGTTCGGTTTTCTGCAGCTTGGCCTGTCGGAGGAGACGGAAACGGTACCGTTCTTCTGCGTGTTTTACGTCGTCTGGATGAAGGTGTTTCTCGAGCTGTGGAAGCGCAAGAGTTCGTCCCACGCGTACCGGTGGGGCACGATCACGATGACGAACCTTGACGAGCCGCGCGTCGGGTACTACGGGAAGCTGGCGCGCGATCCCATCACCGGCAAGTGGACGCCGCAGTATCCGAAGTGGAAAACGTACGTGCAGATGTACTGCGTGACCGCACCGATCATCCTGCTCTGTATGGGGATCGCCGCGTTCGTGACGATCTTTCAGTTCTACGTCGAGGCGTACCTGGCGGAGCTGTTTGGGCCGGATGCGTACCTACTCTACCTGCCGTCGGTCGTGAACGCGATCTACATCGCCGTGTCGACGCTGGCGTACGACCGGTTGGCGACGTTTCTGACCGACAAGGAGAACCATCGCACCCAGAGCCAGTACGAGCGGCACCGGGTGAACAAGCTGATCGTGCTCGAGTTCGTGAACAACTTCCTGTGCCTGTTCTACATCGCGTTCATACTGCAGGACATGAAGATGCTCAAGACGCAGCTCATGATGCAGCTGATCGTGCTGCAGTTTCTGCAGAACGTGTTCGAAAACCTCTACCCGTACCTGAAGAAGAAGGTCGGCCTAAAGATCGTGCGGATGTTTGTGAAATCCAATGTAAGTTTCTTTCTCTCCTCTCTCTGGTAAATCGCATATTTGCATACTCACATTCCGCTCGTGTCCTTTTAGTACGAGAAGCTACAGCAGGCGCACGAATCGTACAGGGAAATCGGGCTCCGTTCGCTAGACGCTGATGATCCGCGTGTCATTCAGAATCGCAAGGAAACGATCCTGGAGGAGTACAACACGTACGATGACTATCTCGAGCTGTACATCCAGTTCGGCTACGTGGTGCTGTTCTCGTCCGTCGCCCCGCTCACCGCCTTCTGGGCGATCCTGAACAACGTGATCGAGATACGGCTCGATGCGTACAAACTGTGCAGCTTCTTCAAGCGTCCGTTTGCGCGCCGGACGAAAAACATTGGCGCCTGGCAGCTGGCGTTCGAAACGCTCGCTGTCATCTCGATCCTAACCAACTGTGGTATACTGTATCTATCGCCGCAAATGAGGTATGCTATTGAGTATGAACACGCGAATCATGGCCACCTCTGATGGGTGCAGATGTGTTGGATCATGTGAAAACGATGATTGGAACGGTTGATTGTATTAGCGTTCCATGTTAGAAACATTCAACATGCTTCCCCATCACGAACGATCCTGTAGGATTTAGAAGGACGAGCATAATCTGATTTCTTACTGGTGAAATAATCATCCATCATGGTTTGCGCTCGTTTCCACAGGGAGCTCGGTGCCGGATTCAGCCGGGAGGCGTACACGCTTACCTTCCTGATAATCGAACACGTCCTGCTCGGGCTCACCTGGTTCATCTACAAAGCGATCCCGGACACGCCGCACTGGGTGCGCGTAGCGTTGGCAAAGGCCGAGCATGAATCTCGCCAGGCACTCAAACGAGAGGTACGATGGCGAACGATTGCACAATAAAGCTACTGTTTGTTACGCATTTTCTTCTAATAAAACCCTTCACAGCACAAAAAAAAGCCATATCGGCACACACTGCACCGTTCGATTACTAGCCCAACTATAACCAAGAATACACCAGCGTCATCTCACCAGTTTTACTTCATTTTGTAGGAACACTAGAACACTGATGCGCGCTCTCATCTTACCGACTGTGGACACTCCTGTTGTGATTTTGCGATGCTTTTCTAAGTCACCGAAAGGCAAGCGCTTCCAGAGGCGTCGCGAAATACAAACAGACAACACACACGCAATCATCCGCAGAGACGCTTCTGATCTAGCCGTTGTAGTGTATTGTGATTTACTTACTCAAAGCAAACGTGTTTTAACCTCTTACGCTTATCTAAAATTTAGAGAGAGCAAACACCAACTAACAAGCGTGAGCTTTTACCTACCATTCGTGTTATTTAATGTGTAAGAGTACGGCAAAGGTGCTATAAAACCATTTGTTTTAGATGGCCATAAGGATTACCTCACGGGACGGATGAATAGTTCCGAAATCGTGCACAAAAACGCCGCGACAAAGAAGTGTGTTTTTGTTTTGCATGCGCTTAAGGCTGAAAATAACTTCCGATAGAAGCGAAATCCGAAAGGAACTGATCTTTCCGGAGACGTTTCGTTGTAAAAAAAAAAACATACACACGCTCAACGATTACTACTTCCAGAATGCACAACGTTCGCGCAACGTCCTGTTTCGACGGTTTCGCAGTGTGTACGATACGCACTCGATGATGAGCTAAGAATCGGGGTCTGTTTTGGATTTACATTAAAAATGTGCAACCATCACGGGAAAGGTCAAGTCAAGTGGAAATGGAAGATAACTTAATGTAGCTTTAGATAGTTTTGAATAAAATTTTATATTCCCACTTCCATTAAAAATCGAGTTTCAGTTTCTTATCCCGTACGCGCAGCAGTACAAAATGGAAAGAAATTTACTCCAGAGGATGTTACTCCATTGAGCGGAATGGAAGAAAAGAAAAAAAATAAGTAATGTTTAGATGAAACGACAATCTAACCAATATGTAACAAAATACGATAATGTCAAAAGAAGACTGCGTAACAATTAAGGAAGCGTATGGAGAGATCATTACAGGAACATGAGATTGATTACGTTACCTGATGAAATCGCCTTATGAATCGTTAGGATAGCTTCGAATGCGTATTTCTTTTCCTCCATTTCGCACTTTTCACGCCCGGCGGTATGTGTTTCTATTATTTGTTCAAGATTTTATTATGTTTCACAAGGGCAACAAATATCCGCGCTACCGTGTACACTGGTTGGGTTTTGGGTGAGGAGGGGATGTCTTATTACATAAATCCACGCGCCACTTCATTATGCGCCGTTTCGTTCGCTGTACACTCAAACAATCAAGAGGAACGAAACGGGCGACGAAGGCTAACAAAAAAAATCGAAACGAAACGAAACCTATTCAAAAGAACGTATTTAGGATGTTGTACAAATATTTCACGCGCGCGAACCGATCTCACTGAAAACGCACACACTTGCAAGGAAAAGAAAACCTTATTATTCAACGCTTGCTGCTCGGCCAGCCCGAGCCTGCTATCACTGTCGTTTAAAAGTTCATGCTGCATGTTGCGGGGTTGCCTCACTAGATGCAAAGCTACTACACACGCTGCTTCTATGTATTCTCTTCGATACACGGTTATTCGTTCATAAACAACTAAACTTTTCGGTACCTTGGGCTGCGAACGAAAGGGAACAGAACATAACGTGGACCAAAACGGAATCGTTACATCCCTCGTACTATTTACGTGTTTGTTTTTCCTCACGAGCTGTTTCCATGAGATAACCTTTTTCGATAAGCCAAAACAAAAAAAAACGATTTTACAATAGCTTCTCTTTCAGAGATCGTCTTTCGAACATTTTTTGAGTTTTTGTTTAAACTTTGTTTCCAAACTATGTTTTGTTTTTTTTTTCTTGTTTTCTTCATTACCTTCTTTCCATCCCCTTTTTTCTCACTGCAGCATCCGCAGATGCGTTTTATTATATAGTGTCAAAAATAAATCTCTCCTCTTCTGTACACACTCTCTACGTTGCTTGCTCTACCTCGTGTCCCTGCTGTGGACGACGATCATAACTGTCGCACTCAAGGGATAGTGTTGGGCTAAAACAGCAGTCCCACCACACGCTTACACGCAGCGGTTGTGGTTATTATTCGTTTGCCTATCCTTTCCTACACACTCGCTCACGCTTACCAATCCAAACGCACCCACGCGTACGCACAAAGTATACAAAGAAGTTACGATCGTGATCCTTGCACACCACCACCCCACCCCGTCCGTTTTGTCACACCAACGAACGAATGCGTTTGATATCGTTGTGCTTCTTTTCTCCCACTTCCTGTGCCAGCGACGGGCAGCAGCATCTCTCTTCCTCGCGGTTCGATCTCATTTACTTACATAATGTACTTAATACTACTAAATCCGCATTCCCAACCATTGTTTTCCTTCCAACAAATCACCGCGTGGCATTCAGTCATCAGCAACAAATCGTAATGCAACGGGAACGGGATGGAACAGAACAGACCAATATGTGGCATTGTGAGTAAAAGGAAACAAACCGATGTACGACAAACTTAAACGTAAAAAAAACATCTTGATCTTCACTTCTCTCCTCATTCGTACCGTAATGTTTTGGTTAATGCACCCATATAAACTGTAATTGCGCGCGCGCGTGTGTGTGTGTGTCGCTTGCAGACGCAACCGGTACGGCACAAACAACAAACAAACACGGCACCGCATCTTCCACTACTGCCGTTCGTGTTGCTTCAATGATAAGGAACAAATGATTAGCTTAAAAACAATTTACGTCACCATTCGCCATCCGGATCCGATGGGATTCGTCAACCGACTCCAACTCCGCCGACCAAAATCGTACCAAGTAAGTAAAAGTTACAACACGCAATGTTAAAACTTAAACTAGCCACGTTCACGTACGAGGAGATATCGACACAAAAAAGGGAAAATGCGCGAATGCTTATTCCGCAACAAGAATAGGCAAAGCAAAGGAAAAACCAAAGTCGTAAGAGGAGACTGGTGAAAAGCTCATGTAGCAGATCGGAGGTAGTAATGGGTAGAACCTGAAAACCGTACTGTACGGGATGAGCCACGCCAATTCTCCTGTCTCTCCTGCCGGGAGAGAGGGCGAAATCATCCGATGCGATCCACGGATGGGCGATACACGGCGGACCACAACGTCCCTGTGGCGGGAGCGATCGAGCGAGCGAACGGGCGGTTGGTTCGGTGGCGCTAGCTTTAGGACATAGAGCTACATGGCAATCGGGGTGAACCCATCTGGGTGAGGACGCGGTCGAGCCACTGGAGCGGGCCGTTTAAATGCAGCTCTATCCAGCACGGCGTTGAGGTAACGGTTTGTCGGCTGTAAGAGAGAACACGGGCACGAAATTAGCTGAAACGTGGCGGCCAACAGTGCGTGATCGTTACCCACCGATACTCGGCTCCCCAGCCCTTCACGAACGACATTCGGATCGTGCACATCCGGGTCAGCTGGTACACCGCCTCGAAACCCTGCGATACTGACTGCGACAGTAGGGTGGCAAATTCCTGATTGTTAAAGATTTTTAGATTGCATCCTGGAAGAAGATAAATCACAGAAAGCAAAATACACCTCAGCAAAGTGACTCTATTATAACAAATAGTTTTTTAGTCTTTTAACCTTAAAATAACAACTGACTGAATTCGATGTTTATTTGTGTGTGGAAAAATGTGTCACAATTGAAACTCGCACAATTTCACGACATGCAATCTTCTCCTCCTCAGCACCAACTTACCCGGTGGTATTTTGCACACCGTCGCCGGATGCCAACCGTATCTCTGGTTGCAGTTTGGACTCTGCACAAAGATGCTGGAATCGCTCAAACACTCGGCGAATACCTCGCCTCCGATGTAGTACAGCCGCACGCCCTTGCCGATGTGGCGACGCGTCTGCTCGACCACCTCGTTCCGGTTCACGTTCGACAGTAGCCCCAAACAGAACCTACAATATGACAGTAAATGGTGAAGGTGGTAGAAGGTTAGAAGCAGACGAAGCACCTTTGCAAATGGTTGGCTTGTGGCAAACGCACCTTTCCGAATTGGATGGATCGGTGAACCCGTCGACCGTGATCGAGGGCTGGGAGGCGTGGAACGTTTCACCGACGCGCAGGTTCAGCTCGTAGTAGCTGATCGAGCACCAGAAGGTCGGCTCATGGTACATAACGGGCTGCGCGTCCATCGCGGCGGGCGACAAGCGGGACGAATCGGCTGCGCGGAGAGTAGAATCGGGAGGAAATGAGACGTTAATTAATCGAAAATGTTATCGAAATATCCAAAAACTGTGCGATGAGAACAGAGAAGAAATCATAATTGAGGAGGAAAAAAAATCATTTGAAATATCGACTTTCTCCGATGCTTTCTGCTGTACGTCCACTTCCGGCTTCGTGACATTGGCGGCGACCCGAACCTCCTGATTCCGCCGCCGTTTCCTGTGAGGGAACCGTTTACCACGGATGGGGAAGATTGAAAAGAACACGGATACCAACAATGACTCACTCATATTGTCATTCTGATCGAGCGGATCGCCGTCTTCAGACATGTAGCCGGGCGGTGGGGTTTCGGTGTTCGGTATATTGCCCACACCGACGCTGACCGAGTCCATAATCGTCGTGTTGGTCGGTATCTGTTGGCCCAGCGTTGCCTCCATGTAGCACGGTGAAGCGAGCTGCTGCTGTTGCTGAAGTTGTTGCTGATGCTGTTGCTGCTGTTGCAGCTGCTGGTGAAGCTGCTGCGTCGATACTTGCGATGGCTGAGGACTGGTTACATAGTTATCACTGCCGAACGAGAGATGAGAACGAGGAGCGGTCATTAGGCAACAATCGTACCACTAATATTTGCATCCTAGAAACGCATTTTTGGCATCCAATCGAAAGAGCCCCTAAGGTTCGTTGGTTTTCCGAGCCCTTATTAAGATTCCTTAAGGATCGACTGACTTTCAGGACTATCACAAATCGTTAGGCTTTCGAGAAAATGCACTTCATTTGGTTCGACTTTTTTATCGTTTCGGTCTTACGAACCATGACTAAAAACATACGTTCGGGTAAGGTGAAGAACAATCGAAGATCGCTCCATGTAAGCCGTTTAAAACGTCACCCGATTTTGAGTCAAAAGTTATCCCCGACAGCGACATTAGTATTGAACTACACTCGAGGGATGCTCTGAGTGCTGACAAAAACATTTTAGAAGGACCGCTTTCAAATTTGGAATCATAACTTGATACGAGTTAAGCGACGTAACGAAAAGGCTTTAAAAAGGGCTCACCAAAGCAATATTTTGCATAAATTGAAAACTATTTAAAGCTACTCGATTATAATGCTACGTGTGAAACGAGAGAAACAAGCTTATCTTATCACAATCTTTCTTCAAACAATTTCAATATGATCATACACAAGTCGCGTATACGGAAACATCCCAATTTAGCCCTGATGCTTTATGAAAGATGTAGCTAAAATTCAACACATACTGACAATACACATATCAATAGCGGTAGCTGGTACGTACTTTAATGCATTGTACTGTATGTTGACTGGTACGGTATTACTAAGATCGTCCAATGTGTAGGTAACGGAGTTTTCTCCCTGAGGGTTCGACAGGTTCTTCGGAACCAGAATCGTAAGCGGCTGCTGAAGTTGTGCCTGTTGCTGCTGTAGTTGTTGCTGCTGTTGCTGCTGCTGCTGCTGCTGTAGTTGCTGTTGCTGCTGATGATGATGCTGTGAATGCTGCGAGTGCGACTCGATCCGGGCGTAGTGATATGGATTAATGCACACCTCGTCCTTTTTCAGATGGTATGCGTACTCGCATATATCGAGCGCCTTCAGCTCGGTCTGGCTCTGAAAACATAAGACATAAGAGGGCAATGAGCGAACGGATCGTTGAGCATTACGGCTAGGTAGCATACTTTTAGATCAGGCCAACGCCAAAGTCGACAGTAAATGACGTGCGGGACACCTTTCTTTAGCGCAACTCCATTTTCTCCATTCGCTGATGCATTTCTGCAAATAAAGGTAAGCAAATAAATTTATAAAAAATATTATAATTATAGCATCCCATGTGGTGAGGTAAATGGGATGATTCGTATTGCATTTCTGCAACAATTACGCCAATAAAAATAAGTGACTGTAAAGTTTCTTTACGGCTTCATTTAATGCATTGCTTTATCGTCTGCCTACGTAAGCTTTTATTTTTCCGCATCTTTTGAGGGAACATCCAAATTTGAAATTTTTACGATTTTTGCTTAACGATCTTGCTCACAACGCACGTCACCCAACCCCAGCGCGCTCCCGGGAAGGTGCAAACCCCGGTAGATAAGCTAATTGAAGGTCATAAAAACAACGCTCGAGAAGATTAAGTCATCAATCACAGGAGTGCATTCGAACGGGGTTACCGGCGTCCAGCGGGAGTTGTGATCGTATTTCGTCACACGGGAGGTAAATGGCCGCTAATTAACCAAGGCGGTATCGTGTGAATCAATCATCGCACCGAGACGGAACAACGACCGCGGACATTACGGAACTGTTTCCATTCTTGTGGTTTGGTTTTAGCATTTTCTAGGAAAGCAGATAAGCAGATGGTGACCGAATCGAACGAGCTTAATTTGTTAAAAGAAAATTTAACTATTCTGTGGGTGTTGTTGATTTTTTAAACATTTGTTCTCTAACTACCGAGCAAAATTATTAGATTTTATTAGGTTTAGATGACGCAAGTGCAAGTTAAGATGCACTCGAATCATAATTCCTAATCAGAATTCGACTATATTTTAGAATTAAAAGTTCATAAATATTTTAATGAAATTAAGATAAAAAAAAATATTTCTAATACAAATATCTTCAGGATTACAGCTCATTTCATCACAGTTAGCTACCTTTCTTCACGTTAGTCACTAGTTTTCCAGAAGGTACGCTAACCATTTTGCAGGGAGTGTAACGAACCAAATTGAATTCCCTGCGATCATGATCAGTTGCATCCTGTCCAACCCAGAAGACAAAAAACGAACTTAACTTGTACCATTACAAATACTTCCACTTTCTCTCTGTCTCTCTCTCTCCCTATCTCTCTACTTGCCGCCCACATGAGTCGCAATTTACAAACACATTCATCCAACCATCTCTCAGCGGAATCGTCTCTAAAGTGCATGTGCTGATGTAATTGCAAACACAGCCGTACCAGCAAACGGCGGCGCAAGTGGGAAGACCGGCATGCAATTTATCTTTCCTTCCCCCTTTTGTGAGGCCCCACTGGCCACCGGTTGGTTCGTTAATGAAATGTGCCAATTCGGCGTTGCGATTCCTTCGCCGTGTGGTTTGTCACCCGATTTCCACCGGTTGCCTTCCTTCACTCCACCTAAAGGCGCCTCACAGCAGACAGCAAATTCGGCCGCGGTTAGTGGATGGATGATGCACACAACAACAGCCCGGCAAGCGGTAAGCAAAAACCCACGCAAAAAATGATTTCACAGCCACCGTGCATTTGACGAAGGAAGGTGTCGCGCTTCATCGATTTATGGTATTGGTCGACACCACCGGCGCGCCTACGATCGGCATGTGGGCATAACTGGCCAATTGCAGTAGTGACCGCAGCGTGTGGCAGCGCACAAGTTCCATCTACTACTAGGCACGCTGCCAGCGGGGCCGACAGTGTTTGCTACGAAATCAATACACGATTGCTACAATCGATAAAAGGGTGGAATTTTACAATACATTTTCTATATCATTTGCCACGCGTGTTGCTAGCGAGCGGAAAGGCTTAGTGTACACGCACTAAACGCACCTTCATTTTTGTGTACGCGTGTGATTAAATTATCGCTATGCGAAACGTTTGAATAATATAAATAAATGCTTTCACTGGACGTTGCAATGGAATCATTTTTTTCGCATTTCACTTGTTTACGTTCCATACTTTTCCAACAATGATAATAATAGTAATAATATATATTTTTAATGCACTACATAAGTAAAGCGTATTATGTAATTTATATCCTTAAATTTTATGCTAAATGCTATGGGAATTGGTAGTAAACATTTTTAACAATTTTAGATCGGGTTCCAACACATTTCGCACCAAACGAAAATGAGAATGGTCACGGTCACAGAAGGAAAATAATTAATTTTAAATAGTAATTATTATTCGTTTTAAATTTGACTTTGTTTCATTTATTTTTTTATCATATTAGTTATTTTAGTTTTTCTATTGGTATATTATTTTAATTTAATTGCAAAAACTAGCACAACAAATTTAAAAACTATAAAAACAATAAAATAAAAACATGATTACACATCAAATTGAAATCTATTAAAGCGTAATAATGATATAAGAAATAATGATCGATAGTTTTTATTCGTATTGATTTTTTTTTTATAAAATGACATTTATTGACGTGTTGTAGATATAAAAGAAAAAACAAAGAGGACAACACTTTACAAGACTTAAATAATTACAGTTGACAAAGACAGACACGCAGGACGTCTAAGTCAATCGCAGCATCATTGTTGCCAATGATGTGGATGACGTAGTTAGCAAACATGGACAGAATTTTTCTGCGTTTGTCTGCACATATGTTACACATCAAATTGAAATCTATTAAAGATGGCACATTAATTAATAACACTTTATGTACAAAAATAAAAAAGAAAAAATAACAAAATTATCTTAAATTGATGGCACAATTTAACCGTGGACTAGTGCTGCAACCGTATGCAAAGGTTTTTGGTTTAGAGAACCGAAATTCACCGAACGTCGTGTGCCAAATCCGAATAGAATTAGATGTATTCCATAAAAAATAAAAAAAATAGAGTTATTACTTAGACAGTGTGCTAGATAATGGCGACAGAGTGTGCAAGAGAGTGCTCTTTATTTTTCATATGTGTTTGTATGGGGCATTCCATTACATTTTTTTTATTTATTTTTAAACCGTTTGTATTGTATAATCCGTCCCAACATCTAAGTGCTGCCACTAACTGCCTCGTAAAAAATGTTCATAACTCATTTTTTTTAAGTTTTCTATTAGAAGTATTAGTCGATTGCATTCGGGGAGGGGATGTGATCGTAATTTAAAACATGTTCTACATCCATCCCCCAGCGCCCATGGTACGTGATTATCATACAATGCCAGGACGCACAATCCACAACGGTTAGCTTCGTTCGTTAAAGGCGCCATACAGCACGGCAAACAACCGATTCCTAGGATCGCAACTGCGCCACACCTTTGGCATCTTCATTTCCATACATCCCGCCGGTGGGGACGGTCGATCGAACGATCGAAAAGTGGTGTTTGTTTGTTTGCCCACTACTGCTCGCCTCCCTCTGTCAATATCAACTGGTCAGCAGACACGTTTGGGGAGCGGCAAACAAAAACCCACCCGGTAAGATGCGGTGGGATGGGGTAGAATCAACTGACCATATGATTTTTTGCCCAGCACGATTCGTACCACTTCCGTTGGTCGTGCTCGTACTGTGCACGACTCACGTCTAACAGGAGAAGGAGCAGGATGGGCAGGCTGAAGACACGGTAAGCTCACCATTAGTGATGTGCTGTTCAACTCATGGCGAATAGTGTGATTGAGCGAATCAATGTCGGAAACGAGTTCTGTTTAAATTCTCGCCAACTCTTTCCGCTTACATTGAAATTAATTCATTTCACTCTTTAAAAAACAGGCTACACATTCATGAGATAGAAATGAAGAATAAACCGTTGAAAAGAAATTTTAAAGCGTGCACTCATTTTGTCAGTGTAATAAAAAATATACTCATATTCTATTCTTCAAGACTCACAGTGCTCACTAGATTAATTGCAGTAATGTCAGTGTATTAGCATATTTCAAAAATCTTCTTCTTCTTCTTTTCTTTGGCATAATGACAGAAGTCATTCCTGCCATTTTACTGGCATACTAGACTGATTTTACCACCATAGCTGGTTAATTACTCCACGCTAGAAGGAGATGGTCCGAATGGGATCTCGGTGCCGGTCCTACCGTGTGAAAGGCAGGCTCAATTAAAATTATTCTACTCTTAAAAAGCTACTAAGCGGAAGTGTGGCACCAGCATATTGACATTTGTTTTCAGCAAAATTATTTTCAATTATACAGGGTTTCGAGTCATATAAGGGAGCAATGCAATCAGTAGAGAGAATGTGTCAACCGGTTAAGAGAATGTTACAGCCCACTACATGGCTGCATCATTCTCTTAACCGGTTGACACATTCTCTCTACTGATTGCATTGCTCCCTTATATGACTCGAAACCCTGTAAAATGTGGAGG
The DNA here is from genome assembly GCA_000473445.2 of Anopheles farauti. Classification (NCBI taxonomy): domain Eukaryota; kingdom Metazoa; phylum Arthropoda; class Insecta; order Diptera; family Culicidae; genus Anopheles; species Anopheles farauti. Next base: position 10,266,165 of record KI915042.1, read on the forward strand.
TTTTTCAACGTGACCAACAAAATAACACACGGAAACTTTGTACTAAAAAAAAACGATTAAATTCAGCAACAATTTAATAACTACAAATATTTGAAATTCAATATCGCTCACACGTGATTCAGATGAGTAACAAAATAAAGCTGCATATAGTTGAATCATTATCATTTCTCGCCAATGGACCACTTTTTGAGTCAATTCGACCGTTTTCGCACGCCACTGCTCCTTCACGATTGAACCGTTCGCACCGAGCGTGAAACCGAAATTACTTTCCACGCCTGCAGTTTTCCCTGCCACTTCCTTATCCTTCTACGGGCGTGCGTAGTGGGCGCTACTTGCACCACGCGTATACGACCGAGCCAATTAATCGGCTGCACCGAATAAACCTCTCACAGCAGTGCCATTTAAACACGGCGCAGAAATCACTCGCACGCACGCACGCACGCACGTTCTGCTTGAATGGCTTCTTTGTGCCGTGCGTTTTATCGAACAATGTCCCAACGCAGGGAAACGTGTTTGTTCCGTATCACAAACAGCATGATAAAATGCCCTTATCGGTAGAGATTGACGTTTGCGATGTTTCTATTTCTCATTTCTCCGATCTAACAAAACGTCATTACTTTTGCTGCATATCACAGTGCACGGTGGTGAAAACAATAATGTGCTATTAAAATCCTTTCCATCCACACACCGAAACACACACACAATCACTCACCCGCACACACACACACACACACGCTCTGTTTATTTTTAATTCAAAAGGGTACGGAAGGATTCAACCCCCTGTTTGTCTGTCGCTGCAGCTGGGGTGGGAGGGAGGCTTGAAATTACACAATTCACTACAAACGCATCCAAAACCGAGTGAAGAGACACACACACACACTCATAGCACAGTCCGCTCTTACTTCATCCTAAAAACAGCGGCACCACATACATCTACATTAAAAAAAAAACCACACGTAACACAGCAACAAACGCGCTCTATCTCTCTCACACACCGGGACGCGCTATGTCTGGCTGTCGGTGTGAGTGCGACAGATAGCATACCTTTTTTCACGAACAACCTGAGAGACGACTGTGTGCACGTTTTCTCGCGCGTATGTGTGTGTGTTTTTTTGCCGACCACACTAGAACACGGCAGAATTTGCACCGAAAATGTTGGAATAAATAAAAACGAAAATAAAATTGGCGAAGTTTGCATCACCTCTTTGCGATGTTGTTCCAGGCGCGTAATAAAGTGGTGCGTGTTTTTGTTGTTGTGTTAAACGCTTCCTAAAAGAAAGCACACACACACACACACACATGCGGGCCAGACACAGGACTTTGACGTCGTCGCTTCTGCTCCTTCGAGCATCCGAATCGAAACTGTGTTCGTTCGCGGCTTCAACACGGCGAACACACGGCGTAGACGAGAGTGAGAGCAAACAGAGCTGGCTGGCCGGTTGGTTCCTTTTCTTCCATATTCGCCGCCTAAACATACGCGCACTAGGCTGCTGCCCCTCCCGTGGGCGCAACTCACCACCCCAAGCACCATCATGCCATCCAGCTTCGCCCGTTCCAAAAAGGGGATGAATCTAAATTGTATGGGGAGTGATTGAGAAGAGACAGAAAAACAGAGCGAGAGAAAGAATGAGAGCACAGCCCGCTGTGTGTCTGCGATGCGAAGAAAATGCATCACAGACCACACACATACACACACACAGAGGCACACGCCATTGAGGTAAGGGAGAGACTGGGCGTGGGGAGCATAACTCCAAGTTCCCTCACATCGTCCCACGTCCAGGACGGCGGCGTGTCTAGACGGATTGCACACACAGTGAAGCCCGACATCAAAAATTGCGTGGCGCGAATGTGGTGGGCGCACACACAGTCTTCACACGACCACCGTGGGGGTGAGCAACGTAGCAACACAAACACAGAGCACCTCAAGAGAGCGGTTGTTGATGTGCTGGACTATTTTATTATAGGGAAACAAAACGAAAGAAGACAACAAAAAAAAAACATCCATCCGGTGAAATGAATTCTTGAGGGCGAGCGAGCGCATTTTGCGAAAGGCGAAAGTGTGGCGTAGCTTCGGGGTGGGCGGTTTTGTTTAGAATATTCGCAGTTTTGGTTTTACATTCTACCGCTGGAACTATTGACCGACAGAAGCACCAGCGATATGGTTTTTGTTTGTTTTATGGAGGGATTTTTCACATTGGATTGGATGCAGACATCTGAAAGAATGTTTTTTATTGATTTTTTTTATCTTTTATACATAAATCTTGAAAGGCGAATTAAAACAAGCAGAAAATTTGTACGGAACCGCTGAATCGGAATTTAGAGTTAGATTAGGAGTTATAGTAGTTATCCGCATGGATCAAACATAAAAAACACAAAGAGCAAATACAATTTCAACAACTTTAATATGTAAATGATGTTTCATAAATCCTAAAACGTATTTGAGCCATGTCATGCGAGTAAAATTATTTAACATTCTTTTAAACTTCTAACAAATTTTAATGATACATAAAATTTTATTAAAATGCACATTCAAACTTTGATTTAATTGCAGCACAAATAAATATAAAAAAATAGTCGCAAATAATGTTCCAAACATTCAAAACCCTATGGATTCGGCCACATGAAAAATGGGGTTCAGGTTGCTAACATTTCTAAAGAAATATCCCGAAAATGTTATGAACAATATTTTGGTGAAAATTTTATAGTTCCAATAAAAAATTCCAATAAAAAAAATCCAATAAAAAATCCCCGAAACAAAGAGCTATTATGAACAGCGAAGATAAAAAATAAATAGATCACACGCACACAAACACGTGGTAGCTTTTTGGCAAACCATTCCACTCCAAAAAAATTAAAAAAAACGGGATAAGGTTATGAACACATACCACCACACAAACATGCGCACACATTTTGCTCACTCATTAAATGATGGCTCATTTGAGCTCCTACGATGGGATAGGTTTTCTTCCCCCTTCCCTTTGCATCCACAACCGAATCGTTTGCTTTCCGTTTCACTTTCTACTACTGACCCTCTCGCTCCCGTATTCTTTCCGTTTTCTTTCACATTTGCGCTCATTTCTTGGGGCCTTTTTTTATTTTTTTACTGAACCGTGACCGAACAAACTCTGGAACGCACAAAATACCGGGCGCGCAAATATAAAAATGTTCGACGTTTCATCCGTTTTTTTTTCGTGGTGATGAAAGCAGAAATACACACGCATACACGAGGCGTTGGTGCACAGAAAATGCAATACATTTAGGTTGAAAAGACGATAATGAATTCATCGATTTACACATTGTGCCGACATGATGATGGTACAAGGAAGATATAAGGAGGGAGAACGGAGGGGCTCTGCAGCTACTAGAATCAACTGGCAGGCAAGGAGGAGTCAATGCGCGAATGTTTCAAGAGGTACATGATGTAATAAAAACATTAAAAAGACTAACATGCCAACGCTGAAATATTATTACAGCATGTTTGTACCTGCTGTTAATTGCATGAGAAAAAAAAACACACATAATAAACACGACCAAAATAAAATATTATGTACAACATGGAAGAAAACGCGGGAAGAAGTAGCCACACAACACCGCGACGGGAAAGGTAACAGTGGATAAAACGAATAATTAGAGCGTATATGGAAATGATCCATTTCACGGCACCTGCCAAATGAGGAAACAAAGAAAACAACATTGTGCTTGCCCAATGATGTACGAAAATTCCCCAATAAACCACGCTGATACCCACGGGTGTTAGAGCGAAAGACACAAACGAAAAAGGAGAAAAAGAAACAGAAAGAAAGAAAGGGGCAAAAAACCAAACATACCCTTCGTATTGACCGGGAAATGGAAATGAAGTTCAGAGCCACCCCAACTATTCGCGGCCATGGGCCAAAACCAACAACAGGCCGGCAATGATGCTAAGCAGGAAACAAAAACGTACACGAATGTAAACGCGCGAGCGCGTGTTTGGGTGTGTGTGAATTGTGGTACACACGGCGCTTGAATGTCTCCCCGGTAGGCAATGGCAAAAAATCGAGAGAAAAAAACCTTGAATTTTGCAAAACCGCGTTTGCCAAATTTTTACGTCTCTTTTTGTTTTTGCTTGCCTTGGCTTGCTCCCGACCGAAAAACCCACACTCTCTCACACATATGGCGGATTCGATGGGCATAACAATTTGGATACAAATACACATGCAAGCAGAATATGGCAAAGGGTAGCAACAGCAGCGCAACGGTCACTTTAATTAACATCCAATGCGTTAACGTTCAGTTTAAGCAAATTTTGCACGACGTGAGAAATAGGTTAGAACATTTGACAAAGCCACTGGCAACCGATAGGCTTGATTGATCATAAGCGTAAAAATTGTTAACGAAGATATTTTTACAGTAAAAAGAAAAATACGTAATAATATTGAGTTCATCATTGGCCTTTCAACTTGATTTTTCTTTTGCAACTCGAACTACAGGATACATAATATATTATTATTTGTATGACTACCCCAATAACGCAATTACCCAGTAATTAGACCAAAAATAAAAAAAAAACAGTTAGACAAATTTTCAAGGCAGAAAACATAATTCAAGAACAGTATATCATAAATATCTATGTCTTGAAGAAGACATCCGAGCACAAACATGTGGATGTAATCAAAAAATGTATTTCCAAAGTTTCGAAAACTCCGAAAACATTTCGGCATACACATAAACTATAGTAAAATAATTTTATTCCTTATTTTAATCATAAATTAGAAATTGAATTCCGTTTTAGTAACAATTTCAATCACTTATTAGTTAAAACCATGCTTTTCATTACATCACATTTACATTACAATGAAGATAAAAAATAATTACTCTATTATTGAAAGCTTCACCACATGCAGGAATCCCTTGTCATGCCGACAAACCAGCGCACGCAATGAAAATATTAACTGCAACAGAGATTGTCATGGAGACCCGACCCTGATAGACCGTCTGTGTGTTGGTTTTGTTCGCGATGTTTGGGGATGTTTCATGTTTAGAGGTAGAAACAAACTCCATTCCTTCCTCTCATATGATGATCATGATGATGATGATGATGATGATGATGATGATGATGGAGGCGCATAATAGCTGTGTGGAATTGCGACACGCACCGCTTCCCTTCTTTCTCTCTCTCTCTCTTTCTCTCTCTCTCTCTCTTTCTCTCTCTTTCTCTCTCTCTTTCTCTCTCTTGCTCTCTCTCTCTCTCTCTTACTCTCATTCGACAGGAAGGAGTAAAAAGGGGATAAAAAAACTGCAACGGAACGATGACACGATGCACAGGGAAGACAAAAATAAGCGTATCCCCCCACACGGGCAGGAACAAAAACCGATTTCTATGCTAATTTTGAAGCAACGTCGTCATCGTCTGGGTTGACTTTCGCATCATTTATAAACTCTCTTACTTATACAGAAAGCACATACAACCACACACAGAGACGCACAGGCGCACCTGACGAGACGCGACGTACACGACGACACGAATGATTGAATGTTTGACGCTTCCGGGCACTCGACACACTACGCCAAACAACAAAGTAATGGTTTGCCTGCGGTAATCACAGGATTGGAACGGACGAAAGGAGCGAAGCACGTCGGGAGCCACATCCTCCTCGGGGATCGTCGTCATCCTCGTCGTCGTCGTCGGCGTCGTCGTCGTCGGGGTAACTGAACTGTGTACGCTTCCTTCCAACGGCAAGAAATAAACACGCCTGGAAGAAAACATGTCTGTCTCGTACACATTTCAGCGTGGTCTGCTTAGATCATTTATTGCCTTCACGTCCACTTTTTATACAAACATTTTGAAAGCTTAACGATCAAGTAAGACTCAAAAAATAATATTTTTTTTGTAATAAAATTCATTTAAGTTTAGTAAAAAAATTTTCATTGAAATCATTTTTTATCTAGAAAAAACATTCTTACTTTCTTTCGAACAACTTTCACCGCTTTATAGTTCACATCAGCTCGCGGGAACGTCTGGACTACTACTCTAAATCGAGAGTTCGTCCTGGCTCTACAACCGTGCGACCCACTAGAATGAAAACGGAAGGCGGTTACAAACTTTTGTTCGCTCGTTCCGTTCATGATACTTTCACTGTCCGCTTGGATACCGGCAACATTGCATACATATAAGCAACATTGCATAGTGTGTGTCCGTAGAAGAAACAAGAGCGAGAGAGAGCGAGAGCATGTACAGAGCGAGTGAAGTCTTTTTTATCGCGTAACAATAACACCTTTACACTACACTACCAAAAGGGTAAAACAAAAGTTCATCTGATGTTCTAGTTCATCTAGCTCCATGGGCGAACAGCGGTTCACAAACTACGAGCAATGCATCCACATCGAGCTTTTGGTGAAATGAAACGCCTGGCAAATCCAAACGAAACATACAAGATTAATTTTTAAAGCGTTTTTCCGTGGTTTAGAATCTAAGTATAACAAACTTCCTGTAATTTTCTTCTGCATCGTTTCCAATATTTTAGGCAATTTTACTGCAAAAACATATTGTGGCAATTCGCCGAGTGATAGTGTACGGTTGTGAAAAATATGATAATAAGTGGTCGATCTTTGCACATTTCTTGGCTAATTATCCTTTATTTGAAAATAAAAAAAACAGATTTGATCAATTTTTTTTTGATAACTGTTTTATTTTTTTCTATTCAGTTTCTTAACAAGAAGTCTTACAGATAAAGTTCAATTACATAATGAAACAATATTATGGTAGAACCATGCAGAACTCCAGATAGCCTCATCGAACATCGTAATTGATATTGAATTGAACTTTCAATAGAAATTATCTACGGAATCTTTTATAAAGGCAGATTTCAGTCACTTAATATTTACTAAAAGCTTTGTCAGGAATTAGGAGGTAGGAAGTAGGATATCAATTGTGGGACTACAAAATATGATCAAAATGTAAAAGTTTTTACAAACTATCGGCTACAAGAAGCCTATAAATTCCCCATCATGTCCATGTTAAGGTAATACAGTTGAAACTTAAATACAAAATTCGTTCCAAAGCTCTATACCTTACTAAACAAATAATACAAAATAATGCTATTAGCGAATTCAAAAACACGGAAAGACTTTTTGTATCGAACGTCGAGCCTTCGAACATCATTGCGCGCTCCCAGAATGCCGAAAAAGTTTAAAAGGACACAAACTAACACCAAGATATCCGGGACGAATTCATTTTCCGACCGGAGTATGTTCATTCCGGAGTATGCCGTATCGGAAAAAGCACAACGAGAAAGAGCGATGTGTGCGCGCGCACACGCACACTCCTAATGTTTTCTCGCGGCGGAAGGGAGAGGAGGGGGGAGGGGTTAGGGGGACCTACCACACAAAGGAACGGCCACCCGGCCAGTAAAGGCAACCAGGCTGGTAGGCAGGCAGGCAGACAGACAGACGAATAGACGGACAGACATGCAATGCCACATACACAAACACACACGCACAGGCAATCCGATGGAAATGTTGTTGACCTTGTCCCTGGGTGGAAGATCCCTGAGCGACGACGCACCCACCGGACGAAATCGATCACGGAAACGTAGCGAAAGTAGTTTTTCGTCGCTCCAGCTTCGGCAAAGAAAAACTTTAAACTTCTGTTCTAATGAAACGGGTGGAAAATCGGGTTCAGGCAAGCTCAGAGCGAATGGATGAAAGCGCAAAACAGCACAACTGGCTCGGTTGTTGATCGATTTTACTTTTCATACTCTCACAGAGGCTCGACAGCTTCGTCGACATCATAGTCAGGAGTAATTATAAAAAAATATGTTAATGGAGACGCCCAGTTGTTGAGTTGCAAATGCAATCCCAAAGGACCTGTTTTTTATCTCTCCACCACTCGTGACGATTACATTTCAGTCAATTTTTGAGACATTTTTAGCTTTATGTTTGTATTAAGGTGACCATCGTTCAAGAAGCTTCGTATTGGGAAATACGGACTATTTTGATTATTAATTATATTTTTAAAATACATCTGTTACTTTTTTGTAAAGCTTTTTCGCAATCAGCATACTTTGCAAACATTTCAGTGCTTTTTTAAAAATAATTTTCAATACATAATTTAAAACCATAGTCTTTCTGTTGATTCTTATTACATTCCTTTTTCAAACTATGATTTAGCTTTTTTGCTCTATGCTGAGCTTTGAGCTCTGAAATGTGCTTTTTTACTCCATTTCGATCAATCATCGTTTTCATCAAAAATACTTATGCCTTAATAAAAAAATTTCAGTTTTTTTACATAGGAAACCATTTCAGGTTCGAATGATTTTTTTTAGCTTATTTATCTTCAGTAGATCAAGAAAAGTGCGGTAGAGCGGAAGAAGAAATTCGGCAGCATTTAAGTCATTTTTTATCTAAAAACTACGTAATATTGAACAGCTACAACATACTCCAGATGATAAATAAAAAAATGGGATTTTGCTTTTAATCTAATTTATGAGAACAATAAAAAAAATGTATCCGTATATCTAACTGACAACAATCCTAAACAACCCTTCATCAAAGCAGCAGTACAACAGATAAGCACACATATACGTGATAGTGATATCGAACATTCGTTCGTCATTACAAAAGCTTAAAATTCAAACAATGAAACCACCAACGGATCACACCGATCTTCAATTGCGCATCCCAAAAGAGTAAACCGAACGCACCTCTTCTCGACTAACCCCTATCTATCAGCAAACATTGCACTCGAACAAAACGAACAGCTGTTCATACACGCACACACGCGCATGTCAAATTTTGACACAACGCCATGGTGACGCAATAGAACCACGGATTGGTGAGGTTTTGAATTTAAAATGACACAACAAAATTCTCTCCCTTTCCCCCATCCCTTCACCAACAGCTCCTAACACACATCATTCGTAGTAAGCGCTGACCTGAGAGTCGGCGTTTTTTAACGATTACTGTTGTTTCGAAATGTCATCACACTGTCAGACGAAAAAGAAAAAAATGGGAGCGTTATCATAGACCCGGGCCCGGACGATAAGAGGGCACCATTTGTAAACCCTTGGCGCTGCAAGGAAACGAATCAAATCATGGTTAAACATCAGCAATATTTTCTAATCTCTCGTATCTTTCCGTCGAGGCAGGCACCTCTGTACTGTGACGTCATCTCTGTACACATCGCGCTAGTGTAGCCACGGCAAACGTTCTTGAGAGGTGTGCATGTGTGCTTTCCCATAAACAACATGCTTTATGACCAAAAAGAAGCTACCAATGAGCAGCCAGTGAACTTTTCGAAACATCCGCATAGAAGCAAAACATTGATTTGAATTGCTTGTCCATCCCCACACGTTTCGTGCGTGCGTGTGCGTATATGTTGGTGTCACAACGTTTCCCTATCATGTGATCGAAGCAAACTATTCCGCCGCACATCCAGTCCAGGCAGAAGGTAGGTTAGTTTTTCTTTGCCCATAGCAAACTCGTTTGGCAACCTCATCTCGTCAATCCAAGTTTTTGTAGACACCATGGAGCTTCCCTCAATAAAAACAACAGCTCCAACAAACGTCATGATATCCGCCACGCTCGTGGCGTGGTCGTGCATTAGAGTTCGATGATTTCGGTATCGCTGCTGTGTTTGCCCTTGATCTTTAGATACGGTGGGAGAGGGCGAGGAGGGGGGGCGAACGAGTTCGAATCGTGGTCCCTTTTTCGTGCGCACACATACACACACACATATAGAAACAGACGGGGCGTACTCTCGAAAAAAAAACCTCCCTGTGCGATTTGTGATTCTACCCAAAACATGTTTTTTTATAGTTGATTAGCTTATTGCTTAAACACTCTATCCAAGGTTTACCGCCGCTACTGTTGCTTCCTTCGTGAAGGGTTTCACGAACGATTTCTCAACCCGAAACCCCGTCCCCTCCTCGAAGCACCGTTCGCTTACCTCGGTATCGGTATGCACTTGGTATGGCAGCTCTGCACCGTCAGCGCCCGTTCCAGCTCCTCCAGGGCACTCGTTTTCTTCATCTTTTTCGCTAAACTTTTCACCGCCTTCTCGCACCATTTCCCCTCGGCGGAGTCGTCCGACGGTACCTTCCGCCAGCCGAGCAGCCGCTTCACGATCGGCGGCGTGAAGGGTAGCATGACTGTTGCTGGGTTTTTCACACGGACACGGACGACACTACGGCAAGGCGGCCGGAAACGAGATTTTCACGAGCTTCCTTCTGCGGGCAACGCGGTTGCTGTTCCCGGGTTGCCGATGGGTGCAGGGAGATTTCACGACCAAAAACGGAATCACACTCTACCTTCCGGTGGGCTATTGAATCGATTTTGCTTGCACAACTTTTACTTGCCCCCAGAGTGGGGTGGTGCGCACTTGTTGTTAACGGTACGGATCACTTTTCTGCCGTTGTTTCTCGCATGCGGCGTTTCGGTGCTTACAATTTTTTGCTGACCGTGCAGCTGCTGCGTAGGCTGTGGATTTTCAATACAGCCAAAAATGACAGCCAGCAGTTTGAAGTACGTGAAGAAAACTTGTTCCCCCCGATTTATAGACGGTTTTCTTCTGCTTCTTCTGGTTTGGGTTAGGCACACTTCCTGCCATGCATTCCTTACACATAAAACCACTTACATACACGCGCGCACACCGGTCACTTTATGATTTTCCACACCCTTCACGGCAGAAAATAATTTCGTACACACACACACGCACTTTCCTCGCACGGTGCAGCACCAACCAACCACTCCTCAAATAGCTGGAACAAACGATTTCCCGGTGAAAACCGGGCCCCCGGGCGGAGGATAGCTTGAAGCACAGACCCACCGTACTGTGGTGATGTATATTTTCTTGTACGACACAGCAGCCTCAGTCCTCTCGGGCGGTTTTTTCACTCTTGCACTCTACCTGCGTAAAAAAGTACGACGTCAGACAGTCGAGGAAGCGATCGAACAAATCAGCGCACTACGGCGACATCACCTGCCCAACCTGCGGTGTTGGGCATTCCTTCGCTACGGGTAGTGGAAACATACACCGGTTCAGTATGCTTCTTTTACTTTAATTGCACAAGCAGCAAGATTTTTTAGAAAATCTTAAAACTCCAGCTGCACCACACACAAACACGACCTTCTTTTCTTTTTTCTTTAATTTTTTAAGAAAATGAAAGCTGTCAAAACTGTCATCGTCATCATCAGAAATCGTCATCAGCCGTCCAGCTCCTACTGTTATACTATACTATTCCACCCGTTTCTATCGGAAGAAACAATTCAAAATGAGCCCATTATTAACTGATTTCAAGGTACTTTTTGTGTATTTGGGTTCAACACTTGCTTCGTATTGTACAAAACTTTGCAAGAAACACATAATAAACTGAATTAATTGTCTTCATATCATTTGCGGGAAACCAAACATTTCAATCGTGCTGAAATCTTTCAACATTGTTGACAGTGTTTGAAAAGAAGGTGGTATAGATTATATTTCCGAGAATGTAGTATGTTGCACCACGTTTCAATAAAAATGTATTAATCAATGTATTTGTGTGCTCCCCAGTTCAATCGATGGATTTGAAATGATCATAAAATAGTGGAGCACATGATCGTAAAATGAGTTTCAAACGATCAGGTATAACATTCCTTTCGACCACTTCTGTCAACGTCATTTGTCCAAATGAACACACCTACTCTACCCCGCGCCCTAACTAACAGCAAGAACGAAGGAAGAAGCGAAGCCAGGAACGAATTTAAACGAAAGCCTTTGTCCAGCAACGTTCTATAGTTCTTCTCGGTAAACTAGAATAGATTTATCCCCCGTAGTGCTGTTACCTCGGTTATTGTCATTTCAACGTGCGTTTCATTTTCTTTACAACCCACGATTAGCCACGGTATCAAAATGTGCGACGCAGATATATTGTCTGCGGTTAAAGCAGGCGATTTCGAAGCGCTGATGCAGGCTACCAACAATCGGGAACCGACACGTTCTTTCGGCGAGCAAATCGATGGCAACGGATGGAACATATTGCATCATGCCAGCATGAGTAAAAGCTTGGAGGTGGTAAAGTTCGTCGCGGAACACTTCAACCCACCCGTTTTCGCACAAGACTACGAAGGATTGACTCCGCTAGCACTAGCCTGTGAACAAACCGCCCCGGTGGAGATTATCTGCTATCTGATGGACCTGGAAAAGCAGCTAGGAGATGGGAAAACTGATAGCGAGTGCGTTTCGCCGCTTTATTACGCCGTGCTGCAAAATCGTTTAGATCTTGTCCAAGCGCTTACAGCTCGTGGGGAGACGGTGGACGACACCCTATTTTTCACACCGGGCACCGCGCTGTACATGGTGGCGATCGTGACGGGCAATGCGCAGATATTGAAGTGTCTTCTCGATACCAGCAACCCCAACGCGGAGTGTCCCATACTGTCGTACGAAGACGGTATGAGCGGGATGGAATTGTTCGCATTGAGAGCGAACTATCGGTTGGGTGATAAAATCGAATGCTTTAAGATCCTCTTCAACCGTGAACACCCCTCGGCCAAGGAGGCCGGTGGACGGTACGACGTGAACGACATTCTGCAGATCGCACTGATGAGCTACCACTCAACGTCGTTGATTCCGTACTTTGTTGAGACAGAACTACGTTGGGAGAAACGGGTGCCGATCCGAACGCTGTACCGAAAGTTAATCGAAAATTTTGAAATTCTTGCTCTAACGGTGCTTTGTGAATGTGGTCCGGTATCGACAGAACGCCAGGAGCTAAATGACATCTTGGAAGAGCCCTACGACCATTGTACGGCGAACGGTTTGATTGGCGACGAACTGCACGAAATGGTACGGAGTGCGTTCGTGTGTGAAAATGGCAATCTAACCACCGCGAAGAAAACGTTGCAGCTGTTCGAAGAGTTTGCCGCGTTTACCAAAACGATTACGCTGGCGTCGCTGAAGAAATCCATACACACGAGCATGCAAAGACTATTTTTTAAGCTGCATGCAATGCTGAGGAACCGACAGATGCACTCCATGGAGGAGTACGGTCTGTTCGAACGTACCGTCGACTGCATGGTTAACGTATTGGGCAATGATCTCGACGCCATCGTCGAGCACATTTTACTACAGGCCAACGAGGAGCGAATGAAGCCGAACCTGATGCTGCCCTTTCTGAAGCACTGCTGCGCACTGTTTATGAATCATCAAGTCGTCGACGAAGAAATGCTCGACAGTCGTCTGTACCAGTGGCTGATTCACCTGTACGGCACCTGGCGAGCGGTGAAGTGCGTCAACGGTAAACCGATATTTGAGCTGTTTTCGTTGAAACGCTTGACACGAGATGTTATCCGCGAGACGGTCTGGAAGGGAGTGAACGTTCAGACGGCAAACAAAGGACCACTGTTCATAGAGCGATTGCAATCGTTCGAGCTACCCAACGAGCTGAAGGAATATCTTCGCTACGTGGATTACTCCTGTCTAAAGCACTTTATGCCGCACATCATCCATACCGATGAATGATTCTTTTTCCGTATGCTGCACCGAGACGATCCGAGCACATTTATCGTTCATACAACCTAGAATTAGTTCGTCGGATGGATTCATTCATTCTCTTTGTACGCTTAGCCTCGGATGGCCTTGACGCATTAATCGTTAACAGATTCTAAAAGCCATATAAGATTTTCTGCAGCGATGAGATACCCGCCGCGAATGGGAACAACTGCAGGAATAGAGATTATCATAGTTATCCTACCTTTGTTGCATGCATTCATGTCATTGACATGGAATTTTAATGCCATAAAATAAACACTTTATATTCGTATACGTGTGTATTTTTTAAAGCTCGTATTTCTCATTGAGCAAGGCCGCAATAAATATGTTTTGGTGTTAGACTACAAACTATAGTTTGTGCACACAAAAATCTAGAACCGTGCATGCAATCAACAAGTAAGCATTGACGTGAGTACCGGCGTCGTGGTTGAAACAAACACCAACAACAATACATATTTCTCTCCAAGCACATACACTGCATAACAGAGTATAACAGAACAAAGAATAACGTTACTGAATTATTACTTGCCGATCCCATTTGTAGCAGCTACATCTGAATGTTTTCTATACGAACGTTTCGGATTGCATGCGGGATACATTTTGATTAGCGAAAATAATTTATTTTCTCCTCAGGTTTGGTGTTCGCGTTCGAATTCCAGTATAAAAAATAAAACCAGAAACACGAACGTTAGTAAAACCGGTTAAACGTAAAAAAAGCAGTTACTAATCTATAACTTCTTACCTAGGAAGGAAGCGTGTACGTTCCCTAAATTCAATGGTATAAAAAGCCCCGCCTGGTGGGAAGTTTACGTATCCTAAACAAAAAACCAACCTATCAGCATTTAGCAGCAAACGGAAACTTAATAAATTCAATTCACCAAACAAGTCTGCACGTGGTTCGATAACACAGATGTTTTTTTTTGCTTTGTTTTCGTTTGGATGCTTTACCGTAAAGTACAGGAATTACACGATCCGGAGACGGCGTCACGGATGTCACGTGATGAGAGTTGATGTATGTATATAGCTTTGATTACACATTGCTTTGGATCTCGAAGGTTAAGCGAGCAGGCCGAAGCCACGGCAATCACTCTATTCGATCACAGTGTTGATATTGAGCGTTTGTTCGCGCTCGTCGTAGATACACTTGGCAAAATTTACCTGCGAAAGAGAGCGGAGCGCGTAAAAAGAATGGTTAGCGATGGGTTTTGTGCGGATAGTGCTAGTTCGTTTCACTTACATGATAGCATATCTTCTTCGCTATCTCTTCGTTCTGGCACCGGACGCGCGGTCTTTTCACCATCTCCGGTGCGCTGGGCGTGAGGGACGATTTGGACGGTAACGACAGACAGAACTCGATGTAGGTGACCGTCGACTTCCTGGCACCGGTACCACTCGAACGGCCCGAGCCCTGCGAGACCGATTGTTGGTCCTGCGGTTGGACGGTCAGCGGCTGACAGGAGATGATTTCCCCCATCGGGTAGTGGAACACGATGCTCGTCGTTTCGTCGTTCTTCGAAAAGACCCAAACGTTCTCCGCCGACACCAGCAGCCGCATCTTTGAGTCTTTCGTGTCGAGCAGGCACGGCTCGTACGCCATGAACTGCTCGGCAAAGTTGCGCTTGTTGATCAGAAACAGATACTGCTGGCCGGTGCTCTGCAGGTACGAGTACGTCGGCAGCAACCCACCCGGTGCTCCCGTCACCGTGCGCGGCGGTCGCTTCCGCTCCGGCAGGATCCGGTTCGAGCCCTTGCTCTGTTCCCGCACCGCGTTCGCCGTCTCGGACGCGAGATCAAGCACACCGATCACGGGCTTCGTTACCGTACCGACCAGGCCCTTGCCGAGCCCGGTTATAAACCCGGACAAGCCATCGCTGGCCGTGCCCTGGTACGTGTGCTTCACGATGCTCGTCACACCGCCCAGCAACCCGAACGTAAACCCACGGAAACCAGCCACCAGATGATCGCCGGTCGTACCGCCGCCACTGCCACTTCCACCCGACACGTCCAGTATCCGTTGGCGCGTTTCCACGTGCTCATCGTCGAACACCACCTTGCCCAGCCCGTCCGAGATGGTTTCCGTCAGCTTGGCCGTCGAGTTGGAGATACCGTGCGTGACGTTCTTCACCAGCGACGAGATGGAGCCTTCGAGCAGCAGGCCCGAAAATCCTTCCGACAGATCGTTCGCAAACCCGAGCGGATTGCCGAGAAAGTCCACACTGCCCAGTATCGAGGCCGCCTGCCACTTCAGCTCCTGCTTGTAGTGCGCCCGGATCGCGCTCAGGTACGCGTCCAGCGTTTCGAAATGGTACCGGTGGGCAAACTGCTCGAAATTGATGACCGCATCCTCGAACTTGATGAACGTGAACCCGAGATTGCGCTTAATGTCGGCAAACTCCGCCGTCAGCTTGCTCGCCGTCACGAAGCTGAGCCGTATCTGCGCCGGTATGATGCGCAGATCGCCGAAGTAATACCGCTTCACGTTGCTATCCAGCACCTTGTACACGATCTTCTGCGCCTCGTAGTCCGTCTCGTCCGGCAGCGTCGTCGGATCGACGGTCGGTTTGGCGAAGCCGAAAAATTTCACCAGCCGCAGAAACAGCCGCTCCTCCAGGTAGACCGCCACCGGTCGGATGCTCACGATAAAGTGCTCGAAGATGACCGCGTTCGTGTTCGGCGACGGCAGCTGCTTCACGTTCAACTGCAGCGCGGTGCTCTTCAAGCCCTCGATCGTCGTGCCCGTCGTTGGACTGCCGACCGTGTACAGCATGATCGGACAGGAAGTCTCAAACAGCTGATTGTCGATCTGCATGTCGCCGACGGAAAAGTCAAGCGAGTTGACCGCCGGCGTCCGAATGCACTCCATGTGCAGGTTCTCCAGCGTCACGTACGCCAGCTCCTCGCACGGTTGATTCGAGATCAGCGACAGACCGATCCCTTTCTGCAGCCTCAGCTGCACGTGATACTCTTGAATGTCTTTCCGAGCGGAATTACTCGTCCCCTCGGCGGAGGCGGAGCTACCACGGGCTTTACTGCTGGCAAAAATATGCGAGACGTGCTTCCAGCTCGAATCGAGCGTCAGTAGATCGCCCACCCCCCTTCCGCCCATCTTCACGTCCCGTATCTGTATCGATTTGATCGGTCCATCCATCCGGTACGACACGGATAGGCAGCCGGATCCGGGCCGTAGCTTCTGGCGTTCGATCGCCTGCTCGAACGGTACGCCACAGTGCGTTAGGACCTTCGTATCCGATACGCACATACCGAGAACCGCTTCCGAACCCGACCGCAGCCCGAACAATCCACCCCGCGCCTGCACGCACATGTTCGAGTGTTCGCACATCAGCCTGCCGTCTTCGGTAAAGTGCCACGTTTGAGTCGATCGTCGTTGCCGGTTGGCCGGCCGCACCACAAGCGCAATGTACTGCATCGGTTGCGGTGGTTTTTCGAGATCGAGCACATAGCGCGCCTGTTTGCGACCCGGTTCGCTCGGCGGTGACGTTCCTTCGTGTTCCAGCTGCTTTTCGTTGTTCATGCGCCACAGCTGAGACCGGTCGCCGGCCTGTTTCCGCACCAGCAGCACCCGCCCATCGATCACACCGAGCACGAGCTGCTGGGAGCGTACCTCCTCCACACCCGTCCCATCGTCGAACGTTTGGCTGAACGCGATGTAGATGAAGTTTTCGTACATCAACCGGAACGGCTCGAACCCGTCCAACCGGCAGTTACCGTAGTCTCCGCCCGGTGCCTCAAGCTGCAGGTACGGAGCACCGGTCGGTTCGTCTAGTACGTACGCGATCGAACACTGCGGCCGAACGATCGTCTTGAAGGTGGCTTTCGCATCCGCCTGCGCGAACGTGATCGGCACGTGGGAGAAATTATCCAACCGGATCGGTGGCGGAAGCGCTTGGGCGTCGCTGAAGATCATGAAGTAGGTCGCACCGTGCAGAATCGTTTCCAGCCGAAGGAAGTGCATCGCCCCGTTCACGTTGCGGATGTTTATGTACAGACTGAGCCCACCGCTGCCGGCGATCGGTATCCCGCCCGACCAAAGACACTCGGGCACGTCGGGCAACCGGACGCACAGCTCATGCTCACGCTCTAACCGGGGCCAGTGGAACGGAATGTGACACCCGGGGACGGCTTCGATGTACGCGGCCGACGCAGACGCCGATGGGTCGTACACGGTCGCCCCGGCGACGAGACACTTCTGCAGGACCTGCAGCTTGTAGCTGCTCCGGTTGTACAGCTGGTAGCGCGGTGAGAACGTCACGATCGACGTCTGGCCGTACTTCCCACGTGCCCGTCGCACTTCGATCCCGATAATGAACGTCTCCGATGGGCCTCGCAACTGCCGGTGCTGGGTGCCCTGCTCCAGCTTGAACGGTTGGCACCAGTTCGGGCTACTACCGAACCGGCGCCCCAACCGCATCGTCACACTGCCCGAGCAGCCCGGATCGCTGAACGCAAACATGAACGGTGTGATCATGCGCGCCTCCTCGTTCTCCCCGAACTGCCCGGCACACTCCGTATCGAGATCGTCCTGCCGGAAGACGAGCGGCAAACCGGTCCGGTTCACCAGCCAGTACGGGGCGCCGATCGAAATCTGTACGCCACGGCCGCGCACCACCAAAACGGTCGCGGCAAGCCGCAACATACGCCCATCGAGATCGAGCAGCCGCACGTCGAGCGTGGTGGAACCGTACGTACCGGCGGGGATCGTTATTTGGCCAGCGTTCGGGTAGCTATCGAGTGTGAGCACCAGTACGATCGATTGCTCGATGTCCACTTCGGTGATACGCGCCGTTTCCGAGGACGCAATGCGCCCCTGGCTGCCCGACGGTAACCGATACAGCAGATCACACGGCAGCAGATTGTGGATGCGCATCGGTGGCAGGATTGTGATCACGTGCCCGGGTAGATGGATCACATCCCGGCACGGGTACGGTTCCTTCCGGATCGCGAACAGCATCCGGCAGGTTTTATCGCGCGGTCCGCGGCAGGTGCGCAGCTCCTGCAGAATCTCGTCGCTCGGGTCGAACGAATCCGCCCACTGGATGCCTCGGTCGGTGAACTGAAACCCAGCACCATGGCCGACCGTTTTGGGAATGTCGAAACGCTGCAGCAACGTCCAGCGCGGATCGCTCGAGGCGCTTGCCTGCAGCGAACCGGGTGCCGAGGACGACAGTGACGAGTTGGGAGTGAGCGAATTCATCGCTTCCTCGAGGGGGGAACCAAGCAGGGGACGGAAGTAGAGGATCGCGTGTACGTGCGTCAGCGGCACGTGCAGTAGTTCGTTCGCGTGCAGTATGGCCGTCTTCGTTTCCGGCCAGTTACGTATGTTCAGATGGCCGAACAGATGTTCCATCTTTACCAGAACCGGATGATCGAGCTTATTGATCAGCCGCAGGGCGGAGCGAACCGTGATGAGCTTCTGGGCGGAGCCTTCCATCGTAACGCCAAACACAATGCGCGCGCGTGGTGTTAGTGAGTAGTCGGAGATGGTGGTGGTGGTGGTGGTGGTGGTGGTGGTTGTGTTGGTCGTTGCCACACTGCACAGATCGGGGCGTGCGTGTCGAAAGTACGTTCCGACGCGATCCACCGAGACGGGACCTACCTCCTGCCATCCTTCCACCCGAACCGCCACCTGATGAAGGTTCACTTTGTGGCTGTCCCGATGGCGTGCCTTGTTGCGCGTGCCGTAAGAGAACGTAGCCACACCGCCCGGTTCCACCAGCGTCCAGTTTGCTTCCGGTGGAACGTTTGGTAGCGAACCGACGATGCCGCCCCGTCCTCGGGTGGACGAAATAAGCTCGGACGAGATGAGCGTCGTGTACCACAGACGCACGCCCGTGTCGTTCTTGATCGCGAACGGAATGAACGGGGCGCGCTGGCGGAAACTTGTGCTGGCACCGTTCGAACCCTTTCCCCCTTCCAGCGTCTCCACGTTCCAGTAGTCCTGCATCCAGTTGTCTCGCACCAGCGCAAACAGTTCGATCAGCGTGCTGGTGAGATTAAGCCGCAGCGTGTCATTACTTTCCACGCGCATGTTTAACCGATATCCGGTCAAGCTTCCGGCACCCGCGTCGGTTGCCAAACTGTAGCCCCACTTCGCTTCCAGCTTCCACGGCTCAATCATCGGTTCCCAGCCGCTCAGTACGCGATTGTAGTAGTCCACCGCGAACACGCCCGCCATGCGGCCACCATTATGGCCGGAAAACGTTGCCGCCAGTGCATCCACCGCCACGGCTACCACATTCGGATCCGTCGCTTCCCCGTCCGGTTCGGTCAAATGGCCAAACTCCTGCCGCAGATCGAGTTTGCTGAGTGAAAGCTCCACCAGCGGTACGTCCGCATCGCGGCAATCGTCAATGACGCAAATTGAAATGCACGGTGATTTCAGCTCAATGGCACGTATGTTCAAGGCACCACCGGGTGCGCCCGTCCCGCCTCCACCTGCTGCAGCACCAACGCTACCCGCACTTCCCACGCTGCTACTGTGCATCAGACCGGGTCGGTGCGGTTCTTTGTTCTGCGTTAACCATAGGGCGGCTTCATCCAGCTGGTAGCTGCAGCGTTCCAGCGCGATCAAACAATCTTCCCGCCGGAAGCCCAGATGCACCAGCTTCTCCACTGCGCGGGAATTTACGGGCACCGTAGCTGCGGTCGAATCCATACTGCCGCCTCGCGAGTAACCACTGTCGCTTATTCTGCGCTCAAGCTGCTGCTGCTGCTGCTGTCGGTGATCGCGCGCGTTTTTCGTCTGTTTCGGCAGTGATTCCAGCATTTGTCGGAACATCCGCACGTCGTGGTAGGATAGGCGAATGCAAAGCTGTTTCTGCATTTGAATCTGTAACATCAAGAAAGAAAAAATAATTAATGCGAAAAACTATATCAAAAAAGCTTTAAAGAACTTGGAGTGATCTATTCTCGAACTTAAGCTTTTCTAAGCTAATTAAATAAAAGTAAAGTATTAAAACCCTTTCCCAATGGTAAGATATACAAAAAAACCAATATCAAAAAAGATTGGATCACGCATATTTAAGAATTTTCCATTTAGATGGAGTGGTTTTTACAGGAAACGTAGTTTAAACATGGTTACGTTGTTGAACCAGATACAAATTCCCCTCGGAACTTAGCTACAAAATTGGCAATCATCAGAAACAAACCTCCAGTACACCTTTTCTGACGTCCATATTGATCGTTACTGGATCGATGATGGAGAGTGCGGTGCGTTCTTCCGCGCCCAATATGCAGGAGAACACCTCCAGGTTGTTTAAATTGATCGACAGCGTTTTATTCACCTCGAACGGACGATACGATACCACCGTGGTACTCTAAAATTGTAATGCAAAAACAAAAAACGAACCATAAGTAGCTGAATATTCTTGCAATAAAGATTAAATTTCTTCCCAACCTTCAAAATAACCGCATTCGTATCGTGCTGATCCGTTTTCTCCACAAAAACCAACTCCGAATCGGTGATGTTAAGTTTCAGCTCCATCCGATTGTCCTCGACAGGGGTCGGTACGCGTTGCACGGCCATCCGTAGACTTGCATCGTTCGAGCTTCGGTCAACCCACGGCGCGCTCGTTGTCCCACCCATGCCGTCGATCCCATCGTACACGAGCAGCGTTTGCGGTGGATCTTCCTGTTGCAAAATAAAGTCGCGCGCACTCTCCAACCAATCCAGTATCGCCATCAGCCGCATATTGTTCAACAGGATGGTAAATTTGGTCAGATCCTTCCGTCGCCGGCTGTGTATTTCCGCCTGCACCAGCTCCGTGCCCGGTTCGCCCCGTATCGGTTGGAGAATGTTCGGAAACACGTTCAACACTTCGCCGCTGTTGCTTCTGTTGCTAGCGTTGCGTGAAAGCCGTGCACCGCGCACATTAGCGCCACATTCGGTGGGTAGAAAGCGGGTATCGATGAGCTGGATTTCCTGCGACACCAGATCGATGTCTTGTGCGCCGTCGCTGAAGCAATCCACCAGAAGTTTCGATTTGATGAAATTTACACACGCTAGCGGTTCGGTGCCATAGCATTCTTCGTCGTCGAGCGTCTGCACCAACCGAACGGACACGTCCAGCAGCTCGAGATGGATGGAAAGATTCTTCCACACTTCCTCCTGCCCATCCGGTGCGTCCACCGTGTTGAGGCTCAGCGTACTGTTCGGGATGGAGAATGCCCGCAGGTACAGCTCATCGATCGTCTCGCCCAGATTGTGGGAAAGAAAACCGCGTATCAAGCGATACTGTTGCAGATCTAGCAGTGCGTCCAGCTTAGAAAGCTTCCCATGCACACTTATGTCCGGTACTGGAGGGAAGAAAAAATGGCGTTCAAAATTCCGCATCTCCAATCAAAAAGCTTGAAAAACTCCTTAACCAATAACACATACCGAAATGACTGTTCAACGAATCGAGATTACGCTCAACCTCCAGCTTCAGATGACACTTTTCCTTCAACAGGCTTGGACCCTTCTTCACCAACCGATATCCCTTCATGTCGATGCCAACGCCAGCGCCCGTCGTCGATGGGATCGTTATGAAGCGTTCCTCCGGTGTCGCCTCCATGCGTGCAGCAAAAATGTCCGTATGGAACAGGTTCACATGCATGACATCGAGCACTTCACGATCGCCGGCGCTCAGACGGAACTCGTTCGATAGCGTAAATTCACCGAGATCGGCCACGATCACCTGATCGCTGTTGTAGCTCATCGGTAGCAGGATGATCGGTGCACCGGCGTTAATCGATAGCCCGAGCTGTGTTGGACGCTGGTTGTGGTAGGCACGAGCATCGGAAGGTTTTATTTTCCGCATCATGGGCTGTAGGAAACCGGATAATGAGAAATTAAAGTAGAGTAATGAGTAACTGCTACTGCCATTCTAAGCGTTTACACGCTTGCTTTGTGCGATGTCATTCCTTTCATTATTACAACCCCTTTGATTGTAGTTTTAACCCTTGAATTTATTAAACCCTCATGTAATTTAATTACTTTTCCTTTTTTTACCAAACACTCACCAACCAATTTTCACTTACCGTTTGTAGATGGGAAAACTCCTTGAAAAACAGCTGTATCTCCGCTATAAACCGCTTCGTGTGAATGTATCGTACCGATGACATTGCGATTGTGAGCTGCGCGTCCTTTTGCAGACCCCTTACCGTGCCCTTTGCCGCGTCTCGCACGTACATAAAGTTCAGTGCTTCGTTGCCTGTGGTCGTGAACTTTTCCCTGTACAGCGTGCCGTATGGCGTGAGATCGTTAAGCGTGATCGAACCGAGACTGCCCTCGACCTGCTTGGCTTGTCCTCGTTTCGAAATCGTCAGCTGTGCGTTGGAAACGTTTGCCTTTGCGATTTCGCACATCGGTTTCGCCAGCACCAGGCTCAACGAACGTACCGATATCTCGAGCTTGGATTGACCGGAAACATCTCCACCACCCGGGAGGGACTGCTGAAACTGCGGATGCAATCCGGTCGTTGGCTCACTGTGCGCACTGTTCCCTGCGGTGCCTCCTTCTTTCCGGCGCGTGCTTTGCGACTTGTCCGAGCTAGATCCGGCGTCCGAATCATCCGAGAGTAGCCCGAAAAAGTCCAACAGCACAAACCAGCTCTCGACCGAGACAATTAGATCGAGACTGTTGAAATCGATCAAGCTGGACTGCTGCAGGGAGTTGTACTGGGTGGTGAACGTTGGACAGGAGGGATCGACCAGCACGGAACTGTAGATGACCAGGTTCTCTTCCGATTTCAGTCGTGATCCGGGCTTCTGCACCGACGGTGACGGTGGCGGTGTATCGGGACAGAGTGATCTGTTGGCGGCAAGAAACGAAAAGCCCATTCTATCCTCCAGGTTCGTGGGCAACGAGTTCGGCAAACCCTCACCCATGCCGAATAGCAACCCGACCGGGTTCGGACACGAATGCGAAGCAAAGGAGGACGCGATCTGACGCTCGTTTGAATCGTTCTCCGCGGACGTTACCACCATGTACCGGTTCTTCGCCGTGTCCGACTGCAGCAAGTCTTCCATCAGAAGCGAACGCAGCGAAATCTTCACGTGCGTTTCGTACAGCTTGCGTTTGTCGAAATCGACGCAAAAATCGCGAAACGATATCTGCACCAGCGCCTCGTTGTGGTTCCCATTCAGCTGGATGATGAAAGCGGGCAGCTCAAAGTGAACGCGTATGCTGATGGCGGACGAACCGGCACCGGCCGCCGACGCCCGTTGGTCCAAGCTCGACTGGTAAAACAATCCCTGGCGGGCCTTCGAAGGCAACGGAAATGTGTGGAAGGCTAGCGATTCCTCCGCTATTTCCGTCACCTTTTCCAGCGTCGTCGGAACCTCGCTCGGTGGCCGAATCAGATCCTTCGGGATTGCGAACAGATTGTCAATCGTTTCGAGTAGCTGCTCGTACTGTTGCCGCTTCAGCGACAGCCGAAGCGGTTTCACCACGCAACCCACGATGCGAAACCCGTCGGCCGCGTCGTCTTCCGTCTCCAGGGCAGCGGCACCACCACGCTCACGGCAAATCTCCAAACTGAAGATCGTATCGTGTATGATGGGGATGGCGTTGTCTCGGCAGGAATAAAACTCTTCCGCACGCGGCAACCCGGCGAACCGGAAACCCTTCCGGTTGGTCGTATCGAGCGAGTACAGGTTTATGTTCCGGAAGTCGATCTTGTAGCGATCCACGTTCCGCTTGTCGATGGCGTCCACTATGCTATCGATAAATTCGGTCGAATCTTCCTTCGCAAACCGTATCCTGCTGCTGGCCGTGTTAATGTTCCCACCGTCAGTCGTTTCGTAAATGCCATCCAGATCGCTTAGATTGCAGTCGACCGATGTGCGATCGGCGCCGCTGAACAAATAGCCTCCACCACCGACGAACTCCTCTTCCTGGGGCGGTGAGCTCGAAGAAAGATTTACCACGATTCGTTCCTGTGACGAGGACGAAGGTGATGCTCCACCTCCAGCGTTTACTCCTGCTGCTGCTGAGTCGCTTTCCTCCGTGTTGCTAACCGTTATGCGTCCCAGATGAGCGACGAGCACCTGTGGACTGCTGCCGCTGCGTGGTAAAATCAGTACCGGTGTGTCCAGCGTGATGTCAACCTTCAGCGTGTAGTCCGAATTGAGCAGCACATCCTGCGTCCGCGACAAAGAAACCGTGCGCTGGCGACGCACGCGTCGCGGTGAGGCGTACATACTTTCTGGCCGGCTGCTCGTGAGATCCGACCGTGATTGCACCAACCCGAGCGCCATATCCGTTGCCTTCTCACGGATCGAGCGGGCCAAATTCTTAAGATAGTGCTTAAACTCCGTCGCGCACCAGCTTAGCTCCTGCATGAAGCGCGCACAATGAATAAACCAAACCGACGCCATCTTCACGCGAATGTCGATGCACGCGTGCAAATCTTTCGAAACGCAAAACGAAAGGGCCTGCCTTTCTTCGTGCATTCCCAGCTCCTCGGTGCCGTGATCGGTGGTCGCTCGCTTGGAACCCAGGCCGCCACCACCGTACACTTCCTGCGCCAGCGACGCCATCAAATCCGGTCCGGCCGAATCGGGCGGCTCGTAGCGCGTTGCCGTGTCGGTGAGCGGATCCTTGCCGACGGAAAGCACCCGCTGATGGTTCACACCTTCCGGCGTTAGGTCGAGCACTTGCAGCCCACCGAGCGATCCCTCGACGGTGATGTCGCTTCCGAGCGTTGCGTGAATCTTTGCCTCCGACATCGTAAACGTGCCGACCTTCCGACCGACGAGATAGTTGTCGCGCAGTAGCGCGCGCAGAACCAGTACATTCAGCCGGTGAAAATCGAACGTAATTTCCAGACGCACCGGGTTGGCGATAGGCGTATCGGTGGAGGTAGATGAAACCGAGAGACGGCGGGCCGCACCAGTGGAAGGCGTCATTTGTGGTGTCTGATACGGATGCGTGCCATCCGAGACGGATTCATCCCCGACTACACCCGCACCACCGTGCCATCTTCCTCCCTGTTGTTCTGGTGGGGCCGGTGCCGGCACCGGGATGACACGTTTCACAAAACCCAACAACTCAACGATCGTTTCTTGGTTAGCTAAAACAAAAATGGAAGAAAAAGACCAATTAGCTATACAGTACCACCTAAAAAAACGGATCTTCGAAAAATTCCTCACCGATGATGTCCAAGTTGTTGAACTGGATGTTCGCCACCTGAAGCTTATCCTCCGGTCGTTCGGCCGTCACGAACACAATCTCCACCGTGATCAGCGCATCTAGATCGCCCAGTGTGGCCGCATTCCATGTGGGAGAATTGGCTGTTTTGTGTTATAACGTTCACGTAAATTCACACACACAACAGCAAATCGCGCGCAAATACACACATACACACACACACACACACGCAATTGCAAATATTAAATAAGGAGGAAATAAATAAAGAAAAAAGAAACACAATAATTGTAGAACGAAAACCGATAACAAACCAAACACGGCGCATCAACGGCAATTCACACGCACACACACAGGGACAAACATCCGGTGATGACGGATTTTCCAGGTCGCGAGTCCAAATAATGAGAAAACATATGAAAAAGGAGAAAAAAAGAAACGAACGAGAAAGAAAATAATGTAATTTGTGCGGGGCATGCATCGTATAATATTGAAGCAAAATACGTGATAATTGTGGGGACAAAATAGGTTTGGGTTGTATAGTTTGGTGTTTGTGTTTCGCTGCATTAATTACCAGCATTCCATTAACATGAAATGGAAAAAAATGTCCACTACTGATGAATTCAATATGCTAAACATCTACAGAATTTGGCACCATTGGAAAAATGAAACGGACTTGGCTACTAAGTTAAATAATGTGTTCATAAAGGGATGAATCGTGCAGATTGTACTACACCTAAATGTATGGACTATAAACGGATATACCATCATAAATCAATCATATATCAAAACAGAAATTAAATCCTCGGTGAGTGGTAATGATTACCATCGATTTACAGGCTTTTGCTGTTATACTGAATATACTGAAGATTAAAACAGATATGCTACGGACAAAGCACAGGGACACACTTTGAGCTTAGGAAAATGCTAAAATATTACTTCCAATCCGATTCCGTGACCTGGAGTCTCTAGCCAGGCACGCCACTATGTTTCATAATTACTATTTCTATTATTTACAAAGGCATTACACAACTGTAATTTTTTTTTAGTGATGATTAAACCGGTTTTGTTGTGGAGATGGCATACTTTTTAGCATAAATCCAATTTCAAATTTAAATTTGATATAAGTTATGCAACCTTCATCGCAAATCGCTTTTTCACCAATAATCTGTTTCTGTTGGACGAGTCTTCAAATTAAAAAAAAAATGCCAATTGGGAGAGTAAATTGTGTTTGTAAAAACTGACAAATACTAAAAGCAGCAAAATAATAGCGTAAAAAAGAGGGGATAACAAGATGATATGTCTTAGACATAATTTCAATCCCGCACTCCAATTGTTACCTCGCTGCAAATTGCTCAGCGCCTTCGATATCGTCAGTGGACTCGTCGGTCGACGGTGCTCCATGTACGGGTCGGGTGGGGATGCCGGTGAGCACGGTGAGCACGGTTCACTCTGCCGAAGGCTCCCCGACAGGCTGTCCATGCTGTAGGGAGCAAACATCGTGTTATGATTGCATTCAAAACAGAAACTTTCCCCAACGCTCTTACCCAACGTGTCGATGGCTCGCGATCAGCAGCTCAAAGTCTTGGCCGAACGATTGCATCGCGTCGACCAGTAGCAGCCCGTGCACGGACAGCGTCAAACTGACGTCCTCCGGCCGTTGGCTGTAGCCCGCCTTCACACCGCTTACTTGCAGCTCGGCAACGCTGCGTCCCCGCGATTGCACCTCCAGCGACATCTGATCGATGGTGAACTGAAACACGATGATGTTCGTGACCGCTTCCTTGCCGGGCGAGGAAGAACTCGCCCGGCTGGCGTCCTCATCGTTCGCATGGGACGCGCTCGTCGTGCTTTCGTTCGGTGGTTGTTTCGTGTGCGGTGACGTTGGTTCCAAATTTCTATCCCAATGCTCCACCGACGGTTCGGGTGATCCACCCCACCGGCTGAGCTTGTTCGCGAGCGTCAGTATCGAGGACACCTTGTACTCGTTGATGTGTGCGTTCAGTTTCGGAAGCGTTCCGGACAGCGTTAGGCTCGGGTACTGCGGATCGCTCGTGTACACCACGCGCCGTTCGACCTGCAGCACGATGCTGAACCGATCGAGCACGTGCAGGTTAGAGGTGCTCTTCAAACTGGCCGCCGTCCACCGTTCCTTCGCGTGGCACACAAGCACCTGAAGATCGGTGAGCTGCAGATGGTACCGATCGTACAGACGCTGATAGAGCTGATACTCGTCCAGCGCATCACCGATGGCGGCAGCCGTCGTTACGATATCCGGCACCTCGGAAAATGCACTCACCAGCGTCGGTGAGTTGGTGGTGCTCGCTTCCGAACCGGGCGGCGTCGAACACGGTGTCATAAATGCGTCGTCTTCATCGTTTTCCGTCGCGGTCAGATCGGGTGAGATATCACGCGGCCCACCACCGGTGCTGAAGAATCCACCGGTCGTCTTCGACGCACTGGACGCTCTGGTGGTGGTGGAAGCAGCGGTTGCCGCACCACCACCGGCAGCAGCAGCAGCAGAAGCGGCACTTGCATCCGTGTTAAATCCATGCTCACCATTCGTCAGCTGCAGACGCCCGAAATCAACCACCACGATCGTGCTGTTGATGCGATCGCTAAAGTTATCCACGAAGATGATCTGCGGTGCCGAAATGTCGAACTCGAGCGTCCACGTTTTCCGTTCGCTCAGGTGGCCCTCGATGATGTAGTTCCAGTTCCGCATCAACTCCTGCTTGGTTTTGTTCTTCATGTCTTCCAGGCGGCGACGTGCGTCATACTGTTGGTGGGGTTTGGCCAGGAAATCGACCAACCACCGTACCGCCTCCATATTGTACACGATGTCGAGCGATTCCGATTTCACCATCAACCGATAATCGGTATTGTACGAGAGTGGTTTCCGCTCGTACTGCAGCTGAAAGATCGGTTGCTCGTTCGCGAGTTCGCCCGTGGGCAGAGACACCGTGCTAAGCCGACCGCTGGACGAGCGTCCACTGAGCGGTGTGTTCGTGCTCGTTGTACCCGCCGGTCCTGCTTTCTGCTCGTCTTTCTGTTGCGGTTTTACCAAATCCGGAAACTGTGAGTTCACCGTCAGCCGGTCCTTAATTAGGATGGAACCGAGCGACAGGCCGACGTAATGCGAACCACTGCGCGGTCGCGACTCTACATCCATTTTTAGGTCCTGAAACAGAAACTGCAGCTTCGGTGCCGATTCGTGTGCGCTGCAGAAATCGAGCGTACCGCGCTTTAGGATGAAATTAAACTTCCCGAACACTGCGTCCCGCTTGAGCAGCGAGTTCGACTCCACCGAACCGGCCAAAGCGTCCAGCAGTTCGTCCTCGATGCTGTTGCTACCACCCCCGGCCGGACTTAGCTCTCCATCCCACTCAGAGTTTGGCATTATTGCCAGTTGCTGATTGTTGCTGCCACCCCCCTCGTCACCCGTTGGCGAAACGAGCGTATCATCCTCGCCCGTCCCGGGTGGTGTCCGCTGCTGTTCCGTACCTTCCGCTCCGTTACTATTGCTCTTGCTGTACCACCACTGGGGGAAGTAGTGCACCAGCATCGATTTGCCCGTCTGTGTCGGTTGAGCCGGTGAGCTGCTCGCCGTTTTCTCCAGCTTTGGCATCTGGGCCATGCAAACGTCGCGCAGTAGTCGCAGCTCGTCGAACGTACGCTCACGCTCGATCCGATCCTTGTACTGTTTGTTCGCGCTCGACAGCACCTCGTTCGGGTTCGCCACGATGCGCCTGTATATTCGAATGTACTGCATGTTTTCCTTCGCGATCTCGTACGGATCGGTACCGAGATGCCGGCAGAGCCCGTGACACCGGACCGCGTAGCGCCACCAGTCCCGTGCGTCCTCGGCCACCGGGGTCGACGGACGCTGCAACTTAAACCTACGAAAGCGTGCAATATCGTCCAGCCCGCGGACGCACTGCATCATTTGATTGTATTGTATCTGCAATGGAAGTGCAACACAAAAGTCATTAGATAAACGAATTATGGCTAAAACTAACAACCATCGTAAAGCTAAACTAAACGATACGAAAACGATAACATGTTTTTGTTTTGATTATTTGATAAAAATTTCCAATACTATTTGCTACAGGAATGCTATTTGCCACAGTGACCGACAGGAAAAGGTTACAACAGGTAAGTATGATTTAATTTTCAATTCTGTACGCGTAACCAAACCCCTAATTCCAAACCTAAGATTTTCAACAGCCAAAGCGAATTTGGCAAAATCTTCTTGTTTATTTTTCCAAATTTATTGATTTTTTATTTATTTTACTTTTTTATTTTATGATACAAGAACTACGTACATAAAAAACTAAGAATATTTTTCCTTATTTCCTTTGGTTATCAAAAACTTTTGGCATCATTTCTTAAATCCAACGGCTTTTGCTAATTAACCTTGCGTTCATTCGATTATTGTTAAGTTCAAACTAACAATAATCGAATGATTTTAAATCATAAAAATAAAAATTGATATCATACAAAATACTTCAAACGATATTTACACTCACACAAATTTTCATTAAAATGCATATAGTGATTTTACTTCCAAACATTACCAGTAGATCTAACTACTCTTTTCTGGTTTTTATTTGTGTACCACTATTAATTCACTTATTCTTCTTTAATATAATTTTGATTGCAACTTGGTCGATTGGTTGGTTGCCTTTATGCTTAAATGATGATGATACTAATTTACTTTGCATAATTCAGACATTTCTTATGTGAATTTGAGCCATCGAACCGATATGAATGGAAAAAAAACATTTTCTTTAAATCTAAATAGCAATACTTACATCACTTAGGGCAATTTTGATTTCCTCCCATATCAGATCACAAACGAGCCGCGGCCTACTACGCGTTCTTAACGGAGTTTCACTTCTGTCTCGGCGAAGCTGCGCTCTCACGCTGATTGGGCTAATCATGTGTACCGGGTCGTGTTCGGCCCGCGGGTCCCAGTACACGGAAAAATTGGTCAACTCCACCAGCTTGAACGTAAGGTGCTGCGTGGTCCAGTTCACCGTCTTGCCCGGTGTCCAGCTCGCGTCACAGCTCTGCGCCGACAGCGAATCGATCTTGATCCCGCAGGCAAAGTGTTGCTTCGGCACGGTCAACGCGTCCTCGTATCGCACGTGGATGCCGTTCACCGTCAGCTGCAGGTTCTCGATAATGTTCGTCACCAGTGTGGTGCCGTAGTTGAGCCATCCTGAGTAGGACGACGCATAGTAGCTGCCTTCGGTGACGGGAGTTTCGCGTTGAGCGCGCCATTTCGCTTCCAAACGGTCGAGCGAGGCTACCTTCAGGTCGAGCTCGGTTTGCTGCTCTACCTCCGCGTTCCAGTCCTGCTCGAGATCGATCGGACCGCAGGTGACCTGCACGTTGTCGATGTAAAGGCACCAGGAAGCGGTACGGAATGCACGTACCGGGACGGTCAGTTTCACCCTCCCGATCGAACCGCTAACGATCTGCAGCGGTAGTCCAAAGTGTCGCAGTGCATCTTTGCGCAAAGGTAGATTTTCCAACTCCACCTGACCTGTGAATGAAGAGCGGTAACGTTCGGTTAATTGGGGTTGTGAAAGTTCTTTAGGTAATTCCAGTTTTGAAAGTGAAAGTTTATGGTGTGTAGCTATTAATTGTACCCACGTAACCGACACATTTATACCGATAACATAAAACTGATAAAACTGATAAAACTGATTTGTGATAAGCCTGAACACATGAGACACGGTAAAAATTTTCACAATATAATATTAAGCAATCACTGCTCACATCGTGATAAACAATGTCTACAAAAAAAGTACAATTTTGTTAACATTTTTTTCATTAAAAATGGTCGCGCTAAATACGAGATCAAATCATCATAAAATAATACACAAAAAAAAGGCGAAGATATTATTTGCATTCGCTCAGACCGGCATGGTGTGACGTACAACGAACTTCTGATGCCTCAATCGACAATGATAAGGAATCGTTACAGAATGCAATTGATATGCCTATGAAGAACAATCAACGGAGGCAGAACATTCCCGTACACGACGAAAACAGATGCGACGACTTTATATTCCACCATGATAACGGTCAACTCCACGTCTCAACAATAACGAGCACAGATTTAAAGACAACCAAATGGGGCATCTTGCGCCACCAGACGTTTCTAAATGCAATTATCGCTTGTTCCAATCTATGGTGTAGGGACTGGCCAAAGGCCAAACCATGTAAGCCGTACGAAATTTTTGTTTTTGTTTAATATAAGGGGCAACATTTAGCAACATTTTGGGATCCCAAAAACGTTTGGATATAATAACTTTTTTTTATACCAATAACCTCAACCAAGTAGGCGAGACAAGGTGAAATATTAGACGATGTAGGTTAAAAAAACAATAAAAGTAGTTCAAATTAATAGTGTAAAGAAAATGTTTAAATTTTACCTACTTTAGTAACTATTTTGAATTTGAATTTAACTATCAGTGAGATGTTATTTGAACATCAGTCTTATAAAAACTAGATAAAAGAAACTAGATATGTTATTACTCGCTACTACATTTTTACAAACTAAATTGATCAAGTGTAACGAACTAATGCATTGTTAAAATGCATGCATTATTGCATTATTTAAACTCTTTTCTCATTAAGCACTTTACTGATGCGTAGTGACGCTTTCACGTCTAAATTTAAATATGTTAACCGTTTCTAAAATAAAACTGCTCCAAGTAACCCGCGCGGTGTTGGTACACACCCTATGCTGGCTAATCCAACTGAGTCACACAAACCGTTGGCTGACTAAGTACCACCACCATTTACTGAAAAAGGGAAGCATGACAAAAAGTTGCCGAGACGGGTGGGTGTGGTGTTTGTCCCGCTTTCAATGCAAACAAACGCGATAGAGGGTGTGAAACGTACGCCGGACAACTTGATGTTCCGCAAATTCGTTGCTATCGCGACCACCAGTTCAGGTGAATACGATTAGAGCTCCAAAAAACATGCAAAGGTTGTGCAGTGGAAAAAGCAATATCATTTAATCAATGTAGTATCTTATCATCAGCCGGTGAAACACACACACACACACACGTAGTAACAGCGTACGCGTAGTGAGAAATTAAATTCCTTTTCCGAAAAACTTTTCGCGTGTAATGGAGACAAATATTTCACTATTCCCTATCTAGCATATCATTATAAGACGGTTTTGTGGTGTAATGATCTCATTTGTGTGAGGAATTTACGGTCCCCAATGTGCAACAGGTAGTTCGCCTTCCTTAAAGGGTCACGGCAGCAGCCAATGAATGCCCAAACATACTTTCCATATGCACGATCGTCACTCGAAGTACGTTTTTTTCTACTTTATTAAATGGACTATGACCAGCGAACAATTACGGTTGCGGTTCGAGTTTGTTTTTTTTTTCAAATATGGAAGGTTGTTGCATAACCCTGACCATCATCGGAGAAGCCACCGGTGCGGTGAGTTTCCATTTCGGTAGGGGCCGCGGTTTTGATTTTTTTGCCGTTGGCCGTTTCGTGTGTACGCACCGTTCCGCTTTTACTATTTCTTTTTGTAGAGTACCACACAAGCGGCGTTGTTTGTTACGTTGGTCCAGCGGAAAACAATACCGGAAAATAGCGGCAACATGGGTGGCCCGCGGAGGAGGAAAAAAAGGAAATCCGTACACCTTTTGCTTTGGACGAAACGAACCGAGCGGTGAGTGTTTTCGAGCGTGCGGCAAACAAAACTCGTGGCAACCTTTGCCCAGATGATGAAACGGATTTCGCCGAGTGGCGTCGTAGTCAACTCGGCGTAGAAAACTGGCACCGAGATGGCATCATCATCATCAACGCCAGCGGATGACGCAGCCATCGTCGGAGGGAGAGATTGTTGTGTTGATGTGCTGGTGTCACTGCTGGCACAATAGGCCACCCATCGTCCCCGGGACTTACCTGACAACAGCGCAATCGTCAGCTGGGCAGTGTTGAGATTTTCCACATATTTCCCGAGGTAGTTGTTCAACACCCAGGCAATTAGTTCCCGCAGCATACTGGCGTGTCCGGTGCGGGCATTTGTGCTGCACCGCAATTACACCAAGCTACGACTTCTAGTTTCCTCCCACGGGGGCGCGCCAATTTGACGGCGAAGCTCTTGAGGGCACGCGTTACGACCCACACACGAAACACACGCACACACACGGACACGTACGCAGGTACAACCTTTCGCACAATTTTGGCACTATAATGAACAGATTAATTTCACAACTCTCTTTCACAACAACACTGCACCGCACTGCGGGAGTCACGGTTTTCCGTTTTGCCAAATTCGCACACACCGAGTAAATTATATAACGCACACCTTGAGGAGCCTACTTTTTGCAGGATTACCATTTGATCGCAATGATTGGTATGAGTCGTGTCACGAATCCGCACGCACTTTCGGAGATGGTCAAAAACGCTTGCTTGGTGCAAGGAAAATACGGTGTGAAAGTGAAAAATTTACTCGCGACGCACGGAACTTCGGTACAATGGGCGAAGTGCAGATACACACACCGTTTTTCCTTTCCTCGGACAACAATGACAGCAGTGGCGTACTTGTGCTTGCGAGAATGAAAGAAGAATATGCAACGGTACGAGTTACAGCTCTGGAGCGAAAGAGAGAGCGTACTTATGTTTTGGTAAGGGATGTTTGACAGTTGACAGCTGTTTGTTGTGATACGAATTTTCCGCCTACCCAAATACTCCATACTGGACTTTTTCACTCCATGAACAATTTAATGAAAATCTAAAATCGTCTAATGAATCTAAAACAAGCATTTAAAGTATATAGATAAGTTTGTGTGCTTGTGTACTACCAAACTGTATTTTCTTTTTTTTTTAACGAAACATTTGTTTATCTCGAAGCTGCCGTCGTCCGCCTCAGCAGCTTGAGCGTTTTTATACATTCGTTAACATTTCCCGCACTCACGAAAATTTTACCATCCACTCTGAAAGATTCCTCACGCCAAAGATTTATAAGGATAAAAAGTTTGAGAAACAAGTAAAAAAATGCATCACATTTTTGTTTTGTTTACCGAAAATGTGGTTTGCGTGAAACACTTACTAGTAGAACACCACCTTTAACATCACTAGGCACACAGATGACAGCCTGGCTGTGACGGTAATTTGGGGGAAATATTCGGCTTCGATTTTTCACCATACGTCTCTAGAAAAACACAATTTTCTCAATTAAATTTCTTGCAAAACTGTTTTAATTCTATTAAACCTCATTGTATTGTGCTTTGAAATCAACACAAAACTACACTTTTGCGTGATAAACTAAAGGTAAGTTCTATTTATAACCGAATACCGGAACCCGCAACCCGGGCTATGGGTATAGAACTGACGCTCATTTTGGATTCCTTTTATGACCGTACAGCAGGTGGGCATGCAGTGAAACGCAGTAAAATTGTGACAAATTACCCATTTTAAGGTAAATTAAACGTGCCATTGGGAGCAGTGATCAAATGGAGCATCATAATCTAGACATGGGTCAACCGATGCTAGCCGTGTCTGGAGATCCGCCAGCCGGCGTCCTACAGAAGAAAGCGTCACGCATTAAGAAAGCACTGAAAAATGTCAACGGTGCCCTACCGATTGAGGAAGCGCTAAAAACGGAACTTACCACAAACAACATGAAAACGCCGATCTCGGTGTTACAAGAGCTGCTCAGTCGTAGGGGTATCACACCTCAATACGATCTGATACAGGTGGAGGGCGCTGTTCACGAGCCCACCTTCCGCTATCGTGTTTCGTACCAGGATAAAGACGGTATGGTCAGCCATCCCATCGCTCTGATTCATAGCTATGCCTAATAATTAGAAGATTAACCATCCGGTTTCTCGCTTTCCAGCTATGGGCACAGGAAAATCAAAGAAAGAAGCAAAGCATGCCGCAGCCAAAGCTCTCATCGACAAGCTGACAGGATCATCCTTCCACGAGCATCCCGGAGCGTTCTTGAACGCCACCAAATCAGAGTGAGTTTTAGTGAATGCTCGTTTACATTCGTTTCTGGGTGCTATTGATTATTTTTCCATTTCTTCCCACTCACACGGCTCACATAGAACAACGTCGAACGTGCACAACAACAGTATTAACAACGAGGACGAACCGACGGGCAATCCGATCGGTTGGCTGCAGGAGATGTGCATGGCCCGGAGGTGGCCACCGCCAATGTACGAGACGGAAACGGAAGAAGGTCTACCGCACGAACGGCAGTTCACGATAGCGTGCGTTGTGCTGAAGTATCGCGAAGTAGGCGAAGGAAAAAGCAAAAAGATCGCCAAACGCCAGGCGGCTCAGAAGATGTGGCAGCGGCTGCAGGATCAGCCGCTCGAATCGAACCAGATGATGCACCTACTTGACGAGGACGGCAATGAGGAGGTAGGTGGAAAAGGGAAATGGGTAGACCGAGCCGCAGCTGGTTCCCTCGGACGGTCGAGTATGTTTGTGTGTGGATGTGCAGGTAACCTTTACGCTTCGTCAAACACCCATCCATCTATTAAGATAGTGTACTGGCACTATTAATTTAATTTTTGGTGACTAGTGAAATATGTGAAACGGAATCACAAAATAATAGTTCTTTATTTAATGTAAAGCAAGGTACCTTTGAAATCATGCTGTCCTTACAAACCCGTAGGGATTCTCGTAAAAGTCTGTTTTGTTCTCAACATAGTGAAAATTGCGGAAAATTGAAAGGAAACTCACTGCAACATAGGGATAAAAATATTTTATTAACAGTTGCGCTATTGATCAATAGATGGCGCCATGCGAATGAAATTTAAGCTTTTATTTGTTTATTTACAGTTGCTATGCTTGATGTGAAGGTCATACGATGATAATTATGTTATTTGTCTTTGTAGACAAACTATTCCGTATAGTAAATTAATCTGTAAAAATATAAAACAAAAACACATAATTAACACTACCAATTACATAAATGAATTGAAAATGCTAGTTATTGTAATGATTGAAAACAGAATCGTGTTTTTCAACAGATCTTCAAGAGAAAAACGGACATGATTTTCACGACGCATAGATACTTTGTTTGATCGTTGTTTCTACTCCTATTCCTACCACACCCGGGTTACGTCGTAGAGCGTACGCGTTTCGCCAAATTAAATTATTTCTAATCCCTGTAATTATTTCTAATTACTCTCTAACCTCCACATGATCCTAACTCTGTTGTGGTGTGTTTCTATTCTGTATTCTAGCTCCGCCCGGCGAGCTATGCTGGCCGGTACGCGGGCCTAAAGGATGTTTGCATACCGACACTCTCGACAATCCAGAGCCAAAAGGTTTCCCAGTTTCATAAGGCACTGAAATCGCGCACCGGTCAATCTTTGCAGCAGCTGCAGGTGTGAACTCAAGCATATGTTTATTAACGAATCCGGCCAAGCAAAACGGGACAATCTTTATTATGCTGGTAAAGTAGGCGTTGATGTAGTGCCCATAGCATACGGTTTTGTTGTGCGCAAAGCACGAAAGTATGGTATTTTCACTACAAATGATTCAATAGTTTTTACTTCCAGTCTTAATAAAGTTTACTCACATCACTGTTGTGTGATTAGTGTCGTGTGACTTGTACACATTTTAAAGCGTCATTAAACTACCGAGTGTACAATTCCCATGCATAATCACATTATGGATTAGAGTTCGAGATAGAGCTTGCTGCTGCTCGGCCTAAGGTGCGTTGTGAATTAATTTTTGACCCTTCTAACCTTATTTCTCTTTTTTTTTTGTGTGTACAGAACATTAGCTTATGCGAACGTGGCATCGATTTTATACGCATATTGGCCGACATAGCTAAGGAGCAGCGCTTCGAGGTTACGTACGTGGATATCGACGAGAAAACGACGAACGGGAAGTTTCAATGTCTGGTGCAGCTGTCGACGATGCCGGTTGCCGTCTGCCACGGCAATGGCTACACGGTCGAGGACGCTCAGGCACATGCCGCTCGGAATTCGCTCGAGTATCTGAAGATAATGACCAAAACCTAAGACGGTACGTTGGGACACGGGGGACGTAAGAATAGAGGACTTCAAAGCAGCATTTTCGTTTCCATTTTAGGAATTTTTGACACGATTTGCTCTGACTAAAAGTCGCATGCTATATCGCTGCCACCTGTTCACCTACGGTTCCGTGTAGACGACCCACTCGGGAGGCATCGGAACCGTTCTCCCGCATTTTGGGAGCCATTTCAGTCCCTGCGGGCGGGCACAGTTGTGAAGGTGATTTAATTTGTTTATGGCACACATTTTTCTTCATCATCTTTGAACAAGGTTTTCATGTCATGTTTGAGCTTTATTTTTATAGTAAGCGCTTTCTTTATAACTGTCGTTTTTTTTCTTAACATTTTTGATTTCGAACTATTAGTCTGTTGAAAAGTTCCTACGATCATGTTTAAACATAATTGGTTTTATGGTTTCTTATAGATGCTTTAAAGTGAGCAATATTTCTTTTACATTGAATTACGAAACATTCAAAATTATATTCTTTTGAACTAATATTCGCCGAAAATGCGGAAGTACTTGCTTATATAACAATAAACTTAAGCTCAGTAGCAGATAGGGCTAGGCGTTTGATTTAAACGGGTTTAGCATAGATTCAGCTAAAGTTCGGAAACGTACTTTGCAGCTTTGTGTGTACGCGTGTGAGAAAATAGAGTAAGATGTTTGACATTGAATTTGAATTTCTCTGAATAGTTACCTCTAACGTTGTATGAAAGCTGCTCCGTTCAGTGAGAAAATGCTCTACTACAAAGCAAAAACATAAAAAAACAAAACGCACCCGCAGGTTTACGCCTGATGGATTCAAATATGAAGAAGCAAAAATGTGTGTTATGTTCGGTTCGGGCCCACAGGGTCACGGGTCCGGGCGACTCTTTGCCCTCTGCGACAAGTGACAGATTCTCCGGCGTTGGCTAGGTTGGCCAAAAACGCGTGCCAGCACCTTCGCGGTGACGAAGGACACCCAAATCTATTGCCGTACAAGCTATACTTTGCATGGAACTAGTGGATTTTATTTTCCGATCAAGAAATGTATGCCGAACTGAAGTATCAAGGTTATGCTGGTGCATATTTCTGGTTTCAAAATACGGATATTCTTTCAACTCAACAGCATTGCTACAGTTGAGTGTGATTTAGTCTTTCAGTTTAATACTGTTGGCATAAGGTGCCCACAATGCTCGTTCTTAAGCTGTCGCGCCTTTCATGAAACCAGAAAAGAACAACGATTATGCAAACTCGGGAACACACTCCTAACGCTCTTT
Organism: Anopheles farauti; assembly: GCA_000473445.2. Taxonomy (NCBI): domain Eukaryota; kingdom Metazoa; phylum Arthropoda; class Insecta; order Diptera; family Culicidae; genus Anopheles; species Anopheles farauti. Next base: position 10,305,120 of record KI915042.1, read on the forward strand.
TTTCGCACAATGAATTTGGCCCAGCATATCGAGACATGATATCGGCCCAGTTTTTTGTTGCCACACTCGTTGCCCACGCTGGATATTCACTTATAAATCCTCTGTATGATATTATTTCAGCGCCAGCAGGCAACAGAGAAAACAAGAATATTACCATATATGCATGGGTAGTGCTAATAATAGTTCTAATACTATAAACTACTACTACTACTACTACTACTATTACTACTACGTCTGCATTGTGCTAATAAAATTGTGTGTTATCAGTTTTTTCTAAATATTCAGTCCATTGTAATTTATCTACCTAGTTAAGCAGCGCCCCATGCTTGTAGGAAAATGGGCATTAATTTAATGCAAAGTATAGAGGTTGTATCAATGATTGGATCAAATAAAAAAAGTCGAAAAACGGTAATGATATTGTGTTGTGTTAGATGTATAATGGATTAAGAAAGAAATAACTTTCTAACCACGATATAGTATGCTGTGATTTTTCCATTGAAGTGTAAACATTATATTACGCAAATCATTATAAATATTTTTCGTTCAATCGTCTTGAACATAGAACATGCTTCTAAGGAGCTAAACGCACACTTTACCTCGATCTATAAGGCACCGTGTTTTAAGTGAAGTAAATCAAATTATGTGTTTTAGGTGTAGGATAGTAAATTTAATTACACGTTTTAATACAATAAGTTTCCATTAGTTCGCGTCAATCAAATTTTAGTGAATGACACCTTGAAACTGGTGTAAAACTTTAGATTGTGTCTTATTTCAAAACTATGATACATCGTCGGAATCCGATATTGTGCTGAATGATCCAAAACTATCCCTTTTAACTTTACAGTTTGCCCTTAAGGCTGTCAACGGTAATTTTTTACAATTTTCAAACATCGTTTTTTAGCTTTCCGTAGCGGGGAAAACTCTTTTTTATTCGTTTTTATAATCACTTTCTCACGCACGATGTTAACAGTTGCCGTT